>BPTQ01000007.1:313523604-313588780 GCA_019973895.1 Chrysanthemum seticuspe
TTCTGAAAAGTCACTGATGCGCCGAGTGAACGCATCTACCTTTTGGCGACGCCAAGGGAGGGATATATCTTCATCCTCCTGGTCATCATATCTGTTTCTGTACTTCCAGTGTCCAGTTTCACTATCCTCGTTGTCCGAGGAATTTTCAGAGGATGCATTTTTCCTCTTTCGGCGCTTGCGCCGACTGTCCTCTGAGTTTGTACTCGGAGGGCTTTCACTTGGGGAATAGTGTCGTCCCAATCTGTCTTGGATCCTGCGGCTACCAAGTCTAGTGTGGACATTGGTACGCTTTTCATCTTCATCATTCTCACTCAGATGATGCGAGTGAGATGTCTCATCCTCCTCAACTCTTCTCCCGATTCGGTTGAATACTGGGGGTCGGCGGCTATCTCTCCCGCGCTTCTCTTTCTGATGGCGCAGTGGGGAAGCTTCGTATTCAGAATCGAAATTGAGTCGGGCTTTCAAGTTCCGACCTGATCTCTTCTTCTCTTCCTCTTGCATGAGGGCAGCTAATGTTTCGTAGTTTTGGGATACGAAAACTTCTGGTGTTAGCTCTGGTGTGACCCCCTCCAGAGCAAGTGTGTTTGTTTCAATCACTACATCCTTATTTCGGTCAGGTGCGTCTGGTGCCTTTGTCGGGTCAGTTTCTAGCACCGATTGGAAAGGAGTAGTAAAGACGGTGCGCAGTGGGTCTACTCCACTCGTGGTGGTTGTAGTGGCTTGGGTTGTTCCCGAGTGCGGTTCCACCAGAGGGAAGATCAAGTCTTGGCCTGATCCCTTATTTTTAGCAGCGCTGGTTGTCCCAGGGGTCTGCTTAGGAGTTAGTCCACTTTGCGACTTCTTTCCCATAAGGTCTGACTGCGATCGCTGATTACCGTGCTTTGTCATTCTAGTGTTGGTTCTTAGTGTAGGGTCCCGCGGATGGCGCCACTTGTTGATACAAAAGTTGGGCGTTCCTGGTTTGGAGCTCCGGTTCTCGTACCAATTGAGAATTGCTGCTTGAGACCTGCGCACTAAGAGACAAAAGACGCCGTTAGGCTTACCGTGGGATTGTCTCCCACGATTATCCTCCGGCGTGAGAGTAAGTAATCGGTTTAGGGTTTAAGGAGAATTAGGGTTTGAGATCGTACCTTAAACGAGGGATATGATTCCCTTTATATACGCACGGAATCCTTGTTGGTTCCGTGTTCCTCAACCTTCGGCGTATCCCGCCTAAGTCGGTTGGGAATAATAATCCTCTTATTTAGAAGATATCAGATATCTATTCCGTGAATAGCTTTGGGCTTGGGCCTTCGTGAGCCCAAACCTTTAATCGGTGTAGCCCGACTCGTACCGGGCTAAGTTAGTGTTGGACTCTAGCTGGGTTCATGACCCGGATGTAGACTATACGTCATCAGTCACCATAAGTTTGGTTTCTAAGACCATTTTACATACAATTTTTCATGTCTTTCTTTTCTGTTTATTAGTTTTTAGTTGGCATCTTAAATTTTGATTTGGTCACATTCACTTTGGAATCTAGATTTTTTTTTTTTTTTTTTTTTTTTTTTTTTTTTTTTTTTAAATGAAAAAAACTCAATGGTATACGGCGTATGATTTTGTGAAAGGTAAGAGATTCTTAATTTTTTTTCTTCTTTATCTTAATTAAACTTTATTGTAGTTTACATGAATACAAAAACATTCTACTGTGATTACATAAAAGATAATCAAATAATATAACTTCATGATATTGTTTATATTTTTATCAAGATCAGCAAGGTGTATTATAATCTCCTTAAGTGGATTGAAAAATAAATAAATAAATAAGTATTATAACCTCATTATAGTTATTGTAGAACTTCAAGTTCTACTACGATGAATAGAATCAAAATACAATAGCCTCAAGTTATTGTTATACGTAGTATCTTTTAAAGAACCTCAAGTTCTTTGTGATTCTTTTACATGAATCACGATAACATGACCTCATAGTTATTGTTATCATGTAGTTTTTTTATGAACCTCAAGTTATGATTCCCTTAAGAGAATCAAAATAACATAACATCTAAGTTATGGATATAATGGTTTAGAGAACATAAAGTTCTACTATGATTCCCACAAGAGAATCAATACATAACCTCAAGTTATGTTACATTTTATTTTTTGAACCTCAAGTTCATGTTTTCAAGTTGATTCTTAAAACGAATCCAAATACCATAAGTTTGTGTTATGTTAAAACGAAAGAAAAATAATATAGTTAGAACCCCAAATTCTAATATGATTCTTTCATAAGGATCAATATCATAACTTCATGTTGTGTTGAAGAAAATTTTATTAGAATCTCAAATTCTAATTTGTGTTATCGTTATATGTATAGAACCTCAAGTTCTATTGTTGTTAATCTTGTCTATATAATTATGTAATCATATACTGTTTGCTAAATTCCTGATTCGCATATGTTTATACGTGATATTGACTAAAGTTATTTTGCATACCATGATATCTGCATGATATTTGCTAAAGTTATAATTATTTAATCCTTTATTTGCTTGGCTTGTGTAAACTAAATGCATTTACTATGAATAATGTCAAGATTGGAATGTATAAACACAGATAACCAAAATAACTCTTTGATTGATAATAAGAAAATAGCTCAAAACCTATTACATGTTTATACAATACTTTGTATGTGTTTGTGTGTTGTGAATGGGATGCCAATGAAGGTGTAGTTCATTGCCTTTTATAGGCATCAATTTGAAGCAATGACATCATGTATGACAAGCAAAGAAGCAAGTTGTAGTCCTACTTGCAAGATTCTTCATCCATGTACATTGTATCTTATCTAAGGCTGTAAATAACTCCCATCTAGAAGCTGTAAATCCTCTTCTTTGACTTAGAATTCCAACAATCACCCCCGAATCTCTAAGTCCTTCTAGAGATATCTTTGATTCCAATCAAGCTTCGCATTTCCTTGAACTTGGTTCGTGCCAATGGTTTTGTGAGAATGTCCGCCTTCTGTTTCTCACCGGGAATATACTCCACCTCCACCTGTTCGTTTTCAACACAATTGCGAATGAAATGAAACCTCGTGTGAATGTGTTTACTCCTTCCGTGAAAAACGGGATTCTTTGTTAGTTCGATAGCAGACTTGTTATCAACCCTAAGAACCACCTTCTCTTGCGTCTTGTTCATAATTTCTCCAAGCAAATCCTGAAGCCATATTGCTTGACAAGCAGCCGCGGTAGCTGCCATGAACTATGCCTCGCAAGATGATAAAGCAACGGTATCTTGCTTTTGCGAACACCAGGTTATCGGATATAACCCATAGTAGAAAATGTGACCAAGTGTGCTTCTTCCATCATCCGGATCAACATTGTGACTACTATCACTAAAACCAATGATTCTGTTTTGACCCATCCTCTCGTACTTAATTCCATATCCCGTTGTTCCCCGTAAGTACCGTAGAATGCGTTTAATTGCACGACCATGTGATTCTCTTGGACTTTGCATGTATCGGCTAATAACTCCAACCGAGTATGCCATATCGGGTCTTGTTTGCAAGAGATATCTAAGGCATCCAACCACCTTTCGATATTGTGTAGGGTCGATTTCGGGTTCATCTTCGGCCTTTGACAATTTGGTTCCCGGGTCCATGGGAATGTGAGTTGGATTGCAATCTTGTAAACTAGCTTCCTTCAGAATGCGTCGAGCATAGGCTTCTTGGTTTATCGTAATCCCCGATTCTTCTTGCTTGACTTCAATGCCCAGGTAGTAAGTTAATCTTCCAAGATCCGACATCTCGAAGTTCTTGGACATCTCGAATTTGAACCTTTTGATCATGTTCAAATTTGTACCTGTGACAAACAAATCATCAACATAAATTGCTAAAATTAGCAAGTTAGTTCCTTCTTGCTTCCGGTACACCGATGGTTCTTTCAAGCACTTGTGAAATTTCAACCCCTTCAAAATTCCATCAAGCTTCGTGTTCCATGCTCGAGGTGCTTGTCTTAGACCATAAAGTGCTTTGTGAAGGCGATACAATTTATGCTCGTTGCCCTTCCTTATATAGCCTTCCGGTTGTGACACATAAACGGTTTCCTTCAACTCTCCGTGTAAGAAAGCCGTTTTGACATCTAAGTGGTGAAGTTCCCACCCATTTGTAGCGGCTAAGGCAATGAGAAACCGGATGGTTTCGATTCGAGCTACCGGTGCAAATACCTCTTGAAAATCAATACCAGGTTGTTGCACGTACCCCTTAGCAACCAACCTTGCCTTGTATTTAATGATGGTGTCGTCTGCATTTTTCTTCAGTTTGAACACCCATTTGAGTCCAATCACCTTCACTCCCATAGGCTTGTTCACGAGAATCCAAGTGTTATTCTTGTTGATCGAATTGATCTCTGCATTCATGGCTTTGACCCACTCTGGTTCTTTCTTCGCCTCTTCAACCGATACTGGTTCGTCATTGGTTATTAGGAGAAGTTCATCAAGATTATTAAGGTTAAGCACAAAATCTTGCAGTCGAGTTGGAAGTCTCCTTGTTCTCGTAGGCCTTTGGTTTTGGACATTGTTCACGTTATTGTTAACCGGACTTGGTTGCTCGTTGTCTTGAACCTGCACTCCATCTTCAATCTCGTGATCCGATTCAATTGGTTCAGTTTGATCATTGCTTACATCATCTCCTTGGTTTATAGCCTTATCTTCTGGATAGTCCCATGGAACTATGAATGATCCCGGTTCTTCATTGTCGGTACCTGCTTCTTTGTCCCAATCCCACCATTTGGTCTCGTTAAAAATAACGTCTCGACTTACAATTATTTTTTGTGTAGCCGGGTTAAAAAGCCGATAAGCTTTCGTACCCGGTTCGGAACCAAGATGCACTAGTGGTCTTGATCTTGCATCCAACTTCTTGAGATTCACCGGTTCAACTTTCACATATGCTAGACACCCAAAGATACGAACGTTCTCCAAATTCGGTTTTCTTTTATACAACTTCTCGTACGGAGTTGTATCGCCAAGGACTCTTGTGTAAACGCGGTTGATCAAATTTTTAGAATGTCTTACCGCTTCTCCCCATAGATAATTTGGAACATGCATCGCCTTCATGATACTTCGTGTCATGTCCATGAGTGTCCGGTTTCTTCGTTCCACAATTCCATTTTGTTGTGGTGAATATGGGGCGGTAAGCTGTCGTTTGATTCCATTTATATCACAAAAGGAATTATACTCGAGCGAAGTAAACTCTCCTCCTCGATCACTTCGAAACATATTCAAAGACTTTCCGAGCTCCTTCTCCGCCAAAGCTTTGAATTTCTTGAAGTGTAAAAACGCCTCACTTTTCTCCTTCAAAAGAAAAGTCCACATATATCGTGAATAATCATCAATTAGTGTGAAAATGTACCGATTTTGACCTTTCGTTGACGGTGTGATCGGACCGCATAAATCACCGTGAACGAGCTCCAATGGTCGTGTTGCTTTGTACATCGTCATTAATGGAAATGATTTTCTTGTTTGTTTGCCCACAAAACAAGATTCACACAATTGATTCTCATTTTTAAAATGAGGTAAACCTTTGACTAGACCTTTCTTGGACATCTTTTTCATTGACTCGAAATTGATGTGCCCAAGTCTTGCATGCCAGCGCCACGTGTCTTCACCTAGTCTCGAATGAAGGCAAATAGGTACTCCAATTGTTAAATTTATTTTATAAAGGCGGTTTGGAGTTCTTTGTACCTTCATTAATAAGCAGTTGTCAGCATCATGCATCGTCAAATAGTTATCTTTCATCCAAATATCCCACCCGGCTTCAGTTGCTTGTCCGAGACTGAAAATATTATTTTTCAAATCCGGTATGAAATAAATCTCCGTCATCAATCGTTGTTGTCCCGATTTTCCTTGGAAAAGAATAGACCCTTTCCCTTTAATTTCGACACACGAATTATCACCGAATTTCACCTTTCCGGTTATTCCTTCGTCGAGTTCGGAGAAAAACGATCGATTTCCCGTCATGTGATTACTTGCCCCATTGTCCAAATACCACACATCATTTTCTTGTGCGTTGTATCGAGACGGTATCACATTCTTTTCGTTAAAAAAATACTGTTTCGTGTAAAAACACAGTTTCATCAGTATCTTCTTGCTCCGTAAAATTGCTTTCTTGGAATTTTTGGAATCGGTCCGGACATTTAGACGCGTAATGACCGGATTTATCACATCTGTAACAAATAATTTTCGACAGATCTTTTTTCTGGTTTCGGTTTGAGTCGGAATTAAAATTGGGTTTGGACTTGTTGGGTTTATTAGTATATTGGGCCTTTGACCCGGATTCACTAGATGAACCCGACCCGGATCCATCTTTAATAAAAACCCCACTCCGGTTTTTATTTCCCCACTTCCCTTTCTCCTCTCTCTTTCCTCTCGACACAGAACCAGAAACACAACCATCACCGCCGCCTCCACCAGAGGTCTGGCCACCACCGGTCGATCTACCACCACGAGTAAACAATACCCTCTGCTCGTCACCACCATCTTCACCACGAATCCTCTCTTCGTACGCCTTCAATCGACCGACAACATCTTCGAAACCCACTTTCTTTAAATCGAGCACCTGCTCGAGAGAAGCAACAAGGTGGATGAATTTTCGCGGCACCACCTTTAGCAGCTTCTTAACTAGCTTCGATTCGTCTATCGTTTCACCCAGCGACGCGGATTTCGAGGCGATTCCGGCGAGTTTTCCGGCGAAAACATCAATGGTCTCGGTCTCGTGCATCTTCAACCGATCAAACTCAGAGTTTAAAGTCTGCAACCATGCTTCCTTCACTCTATCTGCTCCAACATAACGAGCCTTGATCGATTCCCACAGCACCTTCGGACTATCGACATCACCAATCTGCATTATCAGAGTTTCAGGGATTGCTTGGTACAACAATCCCATCGCCAGGTTATTCTTCTCTTCACTTTCTTCTGTTCCTGGATCAATAGTTATCCAAGCTTTGTGAATTCTGAGTACTACCTTCATTCGTAGGGCCCAGACAGTGTAGTTGGTAGATGATAACATAGGACAGGCTACGGTGGTTGTCCCGACCTCCTTCACCCTCACCGGTGTAGGACCTGCTGCGTCTTCAACATCTGACATGGTTCAAGAAAACACCAGGTATGTATTCAAAGCCCCTTTACTCAAGCTCTGATACCAATTCAAGATTGGAATGTATAAACACATATAACCAAAATAACTCTTTTATTGATAATAAGAAAATAGCTCAAAACCTATTACATGTTTATACAATACTTTGTATGTGTTTGTGTGTTGTGAATGGGATGCCAATGAAGGTGTAGTTCATTGCCTTTTATAGGCATCAATTTGAAGCAATGACATCATGTATGACAAGCAAAGAAGCAAGTTGTAGTCCTACTTGCAAGATTCTTCATCCATGTACATTGTATCTTATCTAAGGCTGTAAATAACTCCCATCTAGAAGCTGTAAATCCTCTTCTTTGACTTAGAATTCCAACATAATGTGTTGGAATTATATAACATGACTAATCATAAGTATAAGCAATAAACATCAAGTAAGTGCAGAAGCGTATAGGAACATATAATGAATAATTAATTAACTAAAGAATAAAGTATGCGTACCTTTTCTTGATTCTAGCCGAACAAGAATCAAATCCACAAACTAGCAATGGAAGAACCCTAATTTGATTTAATTAGGATTATGTGAATTACCCCTTACCGTTTTGTAATTCAATCCAAGAATAATAACAAAAGTATGTTATTACCACGTTCTTGTACACACGTACTAAACCGAATTAAAGTAATGCTAGTTTTATTAAACCAAACAACTTGATATTGGAAAAGGTGGTGATCGACACCTATGAAGGGTAGCCGATCGGTTTGAGCTAAAAAAACACACACAAACGTTTTAGGTTTTAGCTTATGAGTACAAGAGATGCAAAACACAAGACCCCTAGCCTTGTATATATACTATACTAAACTTGGTGAACAAGTTTGAGTTTGATATGGGTTGGGTTTTAATTCCCTATGGCCGATCGGTTCTAAACCTCACCAAGGGGATCCGGAACCTTCCCAAACTTTGCATTCTAGTCATTTTCTAAATACATTTAACGCCCGTTAATCCATTACATTAATTACTTAACGTCCGTTAGTTATTTCATTTAATCAATAAATAAATATAACATTTATATTTAATTATTAACTTTAAATTCTCATACGTAAAGTGTGCAATCCCGTGGTCTCGAGTTCGATCCTAACACACGTCTATTAATTTATTTTTCATAAAACCAACAGCTCCCACTTGGACATATCTTAATAGAGTGATCACATCGGTTAGCGTCTAGCAACACTTCGATGCCTCTAGTATAACTCAAGTAAGGTCTCCTGGAAAAACCTTTTAATGATTTCTCATTATTATTATCCTTTTGTTTCTAATACCATGTTAAATAAAGATATGGAATTAAGTCATTCTTTATTCAACCATTCTGTTTCTCGTTATTAGTGATTGAGCAAGATTACAAAATCTTCTAAACATATTTAGGGGAGATTTTGGGTGTGGCCACATAAACATCTTGTCAACCCTACGAGGGGCCCAGCAGTATTAAACTTCAAATAAATTTGAAGGAACAAATTCTATCTTGACTACAAGAATAACCCATAAACTTTGCAACACTTCAGGAAACAACCCTTATGACTACCAGTTACGTATAGCGTTAAGTTGTTCCACAGAAGTGCACTACATTCATGACACTTATCTGGTATCTCAAGTCTGAGGATAACTATTCATAATTTACTTATAACAATATCCACAAAGTAAATTATGTAGTTGGGATAAGTCCTATATTCAATTCATTTAATATCATCTGAAATTGGTATGCATTCTCATCAATATACTTTCAAGTATATTCTACCATATCTCTCAGATTTGTCTTAATTTAATGATACTCCCATATCATTAATTGACAACGGACGATTTAGAATAAATAAATTTATTCACGGATTAAACATGCAAATATAGGATACAATATATTATAAAATCAAACATACCAAGTACTTGATTTATTATAACAATTGTTTAACATCCCTTATCCAAATACCAAATAGATCAATGCATGAAAATTCCAGTTGATGAATTATGCCTCAAGTAATAACAATCATACTTGTTGACAAGGCATAAATCAACCAACTTGATCTATCATAATTTTGAGAATACTTATTTCAAGAATTCAATTAGTGAAGTCCTTGTATGTGTGCATTCAATAATCCACATAATAATTCATAAAGTGTGTGACATCCTCTATCACCAATTTTATGACAATTTAAACTTTCAAACATTTTAAAGTTTAAAGTATTCTTATTCTTTTAACGTATAATGCAACTGCACTCTTAGTAGCACAACTAGTTCACATGGCCATTAACAAGGATGAAATCCTACCATGACTAGTATTGAGTGTCATCTCAATTAAACCAGCATCATTGTATACAAACAACAATATGCTCATTAAAACTCCGTAAACTTTTAATATCTTATTGTGTAATGTTTGCTATCTTCCAAACTTCAAGTTTGTTGCTGATGACAATTTGCACAACAATTGACATATTGTCCATCCATAGAATCTAGGAGCAATTACAGGCTGAGGATGTAATTCTATTAGAATATTCATTACACAAGTTATCTAATAACTTTTAATTAGATATCAATGTTGTCAAATCATCTATCATTTAAAAATGATACAACAATTTTAATACACAACATGATGTACATTATGAATCTACAGGTCAAACTTAGATTTCATTCATGTTCTATCTTGTCAAAAAAATATGTATCCATTTCCCAAATGATATATCATGTTTTATTAGAATCATTTATTTTACTGCACATGTTTATTAATAATAAACATATATTCCAAGGTTGTATGTTTTAATTCTTAAATCTTACAAATGAAGTTTCATTCCAATCTAAGACTTAACATTTAGCTTTCAAGGAATGTTACTTCTCATATGTTATACAACATATAAGATTTAAAACCTTAACATAATACTCCCACTAGCTTTTAGGAATACTTAAAATTTATCTTATTTCAATTATAAATCAAAACTAAGATTTAATAATTAAATATAAGAATAATTTCATAGATGCATGCATTTATCCATTCATGAATTATTGCACTTCGTACACTTCCAAAGATTATATATATATATGAACTCAAAAAACTTTTCAATTACTTACCGTCCTCGCTCAAGTAATTTCTCAAGAAAGAGTTTTGATATTCCATTGTCATATTTCATATTAATGAAAACAAGTATGACCATTATTATCTTTATATATTTAATGTATCTAGAAAAGAATATTCAATCACAATTAATTGATTAAGTATGATTAATAATCTTGTCATAAGACATGCATTAAATATGTGTACAATATTGTCCATATGATTTCTACATAGAAATTCAAACCACTAGGGTTTTGCATCTCTTTGAAGAAACTCATTTCTATTCTTTAGTCTAACTATTAAGATAAACCAAAAAAATTTCCAAAATTGATTATCTTTATGGACAGCATCTTTAACATTCATAGTATGAGTAATTTACCCAATTCAATATTTGGTAATCCATCATAATGATTATCAGGTTTACTATAATCCTGTAACTCATGTTCTTCTCAGCATATAAATCAAATATCTGAGATGTCCTTGCAGATCTATGAATGAAAATTCCATCATCTTGAGGTCTATCATTTACATATCTAACCTCATCATGATATTTACTAGTGTGTTTTAGAAGATTATGTATCTTGTAATTTTATCTTTCAAGATAAAAAAAACTTCCACTTGCCTTTTGTAATATATAGACTATCTATATATACTTAGCGTTTAGATCAAAACTACATTGTTCTCTTTTTGGGACATTACAAATACACATTGATAATTCCTGACTTTTGTTTGTTAATAACCTATTCATAAGTAGTTTAACAAAATTTCAGAATCTTCAATTTTTAAAACTTAATGTGATTCACCACATTCCATAATAAAATGGTGTTTTATCAATCTTCTAGGTTGGAGTCATATTGAGTATATTCAACCCATACTCAATTTTCTAACCTTGTTACTTTTTAAGAAAGAAGTTATGGTTATCTTGAATCAAACAAATCAAATATAGTTTGATTCTCCTAACTGAACATGGTATTCATTAGAATTAATATTGTAAGACAATCTAACAATATATAAGATAAACATATTCCTTTTGGCTTACCTATTTACCAACTAAGTCAACTTAATGGTATAATAGACTTTCCAAGCCAATTACATGCTTTATAACACAAGTACCTTTTTAACCAAGTCACTTCATATTCATGTCTCAACAAGAAACATAAACTGTTATAATCCCATTATACGTTATAAATCATTGATCACCTCAATGACTTCTTGTATATGTCTTAATTAAAAAACATAACAAGTTAACGTCTTACTTTATTATAAGTCTTAAAAGACTTTATGTTTATGTCTTTACAATGAATCATAAACATGCTTAACTAAAGTAATTATGAACACAACTTTTGGTTTCAATTAGTAATTTCAAGTTAATTTATTTACTTCACAATAATGTAAGACTACATTATTTATTCATTTATTTATGTCATTTCAAAAATTCATAAATATACAAATTAAAGTAGTATTAGATTACTTCATTTATTTATGTCATTCTAATAATACATAAATGTTTAATTTGAAGTAGTCTTATATCTATCATCTTGACACATATTCTAAATACTTGTCTAATTTAGAAACTGCAAATATGTCCATGCAAGGTCTGACTTCACATAGAGATTTACTTTGTTGTTGCAATCTCGCCAAGTTCCCACATGACGTAAATTGCAACACCAAGTGTTTCTTGAATTAGATATGTTCAAGTTATATTAGAACATTAGTCTCTTACCTTGCAGTCAAGAGAATCCATTAAATCATATACTTATATGTTGTACCTTGCACACAATATATATTTCTCCCACTTGTGCATGGAACAACATCATGTAGTAGATAAACAACACGACATATGTTTGTTTATGTGACTGTTAGGTCACTAGTTTTACAACACAAGCTTATAGAGAAAGAGATGAAGGCGATTGAACAAGTATCAAACACACACACACACAATATAGTATACGGTTAGGCGTAGAGAGCATGTGAAAGAAATAACTTGAACAACCAACCTTCAAATGAAGGTTATTACAATGTATATATAGGCAAGGAGCTAGGGCAACACTCCCTCTCCTTCCCTATTCCTTATTGGGCTTGGGCCTCAGCTTATGGGCCTTCTACATAAGCTGGACCTTAAACAAACATAAAGGCCAGAATAAAGCTACCTATTACATATGAAATATAAATACTTGAAATACTGTTTAGGAGTGATTCCAACATTCTCCCCCTCAAGTATATATGAATGTAAACGGTGAAGGCGTTGATGTAATAGTAGCGGTGACGTCTTCAGACATTCTTCTTTCTTGTGAGAGGAATAGTCTTGATTCGAACAATCTCCCCAGTGTAGAGAGATCGTTAACTTTGAACAGTTCTGCTTTGACGTCATCATTGACTTTGTTCTTTGATCATTGTTCTTTGTGGTGAAAGTGATAGTATGTTGTTGTCTGCATCAGTCTGCCTCAGGTCTGCTTCGCTGCTCCAGTGTCTCCACGTCATTCTTCAACATGCTCACACGCTCTTTGACGGTGGGAATCAATACTGATGGAGTTCTTTGAGTCTTTGACTTTGTAGATTCTTTGATTTGATGAAGAATCAATCTGACGGTTGTGTTGCTTTCGAATAGAACTTCCATTAGTGATGATGTTGGCGTGAGCATGAGAAGAGTCAGCACGATCATCCCGCTCCGGAGCTTCCATAAGAAGAAAACATTGCAAACGGTTAGTAATAAGCGGTTTCCGGCACTTACAAGTTTGAACTTCGAGAGTGTTAACAGCATAGTGTGAAAACACAACTCTAATTCTTACGAAGGCCGTTCCTGAACTGGAGTCCCACAAGTGAGATAACGCGATGTACCGAAGTACATCTACAGTTCAGATGAGTCGCTGAGGTATACCGAAGCATCACCTCACGACTGTAGACCGTTTGTGACACATTCCGCGTAATCCACGGGGAGTTACCGAAGCGACCTGCTGTCAGGGCTGTTTGATGTTGACCCTGGCAGGAGTTTCCATTCAATCACTGAGGATCACAGATGTGAACCTCTCATAAATGTTCTCGACAGATTGCTAGGATCTGTGAAGGACTCGATATGAACCACTGAATCACTGAGGATCTTATTTGTTGATCAACAAGTGATTAAATGTCAAGTGTTCCTAGGAGATCTTTTGATGAATCTCGTGGCTCTAGACTCAACAGTGCGTTTTGGTTTTCCTGAGCGGAGACTAGGGAGAGGGTCTCCTTCTTCAATACCAGCGATCTCTAAGAGAAAGCCAATAGATTATGTAGGGTTCCCTGTGAGAATGAAACAAGTTTCTGTTGAGAGAAACTTGAGTGGCTAAGAAAGTTTAGTGCATGCGTCACTGGGTCCATGACGACTTTTAATCTTCAATACCGGTGTCACTGAGTGACAACCAGTAGCATATGAATTGAACCCGGTGTCTGCCCTAAGTTGAATAATCTGGAGGGCTATTTCTTTTCACCCTTTACTTTGCATTTCTTTTTGATTCTTCAACTCCTTCTTTCTCCGATTCTCATTTTCTCCTTTTTACAATCATTCCTAAGGACTTCTAACACTAACTAATGGTAGTGTCCTTGGGTAGATCCCTCCGGCTCTGGCGGATCATAGGACGGTTATTCCTAACCTTAGTCACCTTATGACTCCATGACTAACCTATGTTTGCCATTTAAACCACTGTAAGTGAGAAATATCTCTCAAAGGGTTTGTAGATGAAAAACATGTTTGAACCACTGTGAGAGATAAGTTTTTGCATAAATACTCCCCCTCCACATGTGCTTAAAAGTTTTAATGGTTAACTGCACAGTGAGGAAAGAGCGCGCACTTTTTGAATTGATCCACTAAAGATAGACAATCTCCCGCGAGACACGGTTACGTTGAATAGTTAAAGAGTTACATTGTCAGCTTTTAGGTGACAACTAGCTCTAATAACTACCTTGAAGGTGTAGACAAACCTTGGGAGGTTGTCAAACCCGTCAGAGTTCATGTCTACCAAAAGTTTCTCGAATGGTACTTTCTACTCAGACAAGTCCTTTGCGAGACACGTTTACATCACTAGCGAACTAGCTTGAAATTATTACCCGTCCAGGACAAGTCTTTTCGAGTTGTAGACAGTTAAGGATCGTCAATTCATTGGTTAAGTCTTTGCACACGAGAAAGCCAAGGGGCTTGCACATGTTGCTTTACAAAACATATTTCTTATCACACAATTTTCTCCCCCTCAAAAATGGCATATAAGATGTTATTTTTGAAACATTTTGAGAATAAATATGACCATTTTGAGTGTTGCGGGAAGGGTTACCACTGTGAACAATTTGTGAACAAAGTTTTCATCAAATACTCCCCCTCAACTAGTGATATTAACGGTTGAGGTTTTGAAATCATATGGGGAAGTACTTGTCTTTTTGAGCAAAACCTTGAAAAGTGAAAGGTTTGATAGGTTTTACTCAAAAATAAGAAGCTTTCGCTCCTTTTATAAGGATTGTGGCACTGAGGCGTACCACAGGGTCCTTTCTTAACAATTGCGGGTTGTACACTGTTATGTGTGCACAAGCCATTCACATATTTAATCATACATCCAAAATTATATGAAGGAAACCAATTAAGGGGTACCAGGAAGTGCAGTGATATTCCCAGGAGTGCGCACCGGGCGTTGAAAGCCGATGATGTTTCTCCTGAGTCGACCACCAACATAGCTCTCCAGTCGTCTGAACTGATCCCTTCTGAACAACCGTTCATCAATCAAGGTGATGATACGTCTCACATCCCTCCTTTCCTGAGAATTCCAACGCTTAGGATTCCCAATTTTATTGCGTATATCCTTCAGTCTGTATGCCAATCCATCCCTAACCATCTTCAAGGTATGATCCCCGAATTTGTGGAGCTCACTACACGCCATTAAACAGTTTCTGCGAAGTTCACTGCGGTAAACAATGCCGAAAGGTTTGCTGATGAGCGTAAGTTGTTTGAGCTGGTTGATGTCAGGAAGGTCAAGCTGTGGTGGAGTGAAGTTTACACGTTTCTGATATGATTCAACAGCCATCTGGATATCTTCGACACGTTCTTTGATCACAATGCGTCTAATGAAGATGAGAACTGACTTGATAAATTCACGTTGAACTTCAGTCGAGAACTGTCTCATACGACCCTGTACTTTGGCAAGATACATGTCTTCGATGTCGTTGAGGGACAAGTTCTCAAAGTCAGCTTCGGAGAATCCATAGTCCTGTTCATCTTGTCGTTTGACTATGATATTCTTTAAGAATGTGTAGTCCCACTTAGACTTGAGATCAATGTGTTTGATGGCCACGATGTCCTTCGAGCTATACACTGCATGTTGAGACTTTTGAACCAGGCAGCTGCGGTAGTAGATTCTTCGACGTTCAGGCCAATGATGAATCCCATACAATGCATCTTGGTCGTATGCTTGCACGTTGTCAGAAAACAAGTGAGTTGCACGTTCCTCGATAGCTATGCAGTTAGAGTAAATGGCTGCTGGGAATGGAAGAGTCAATGATGTAGTGTATTTTCTCGAACCATCGCCACCATGGAGAAGAAATTCCAGGTCTTTGTTGAAGAAATATCGGAAGGGAATCCTTGGTTCGTCTGCTTGGCCAATGGTTGGTAGAGGTTTAGTCCAATCGGTGTAGTATGGAGGGTTTTCCCTTTGTGTGAAGTCAATGTTTGCTTCCGGATTGAGCCAATCCATGTTGTTAGACATGGCTCGAGCGATGTTCTCAAGATGATATTCGACTTCGAGGGCACTTTCAGAGCTGTCTTTCCACAGTTGAAATGCTTCATTCTTGATTCGCTTCAATTCAGATTTCGTCATTTTCTTCACATGGAACTTTTCTTGCAACAGTTTTGCATGCTCCAATGTTGAACCATCTACCAATTCTTGACCTTCATCAGGGTAGGGAGTTTGATTGACAAGTGTGGAGAACCATTCAAACTCTTCGGTTTTATCGTCATCTAGCCAAGATACGACTCCGGGCTGAGTCGTCTGTTTCATCTTTTTGGAAGGCTTTGATGATGAAGCTGGTTTCTGCACTTGTTTGGGTGAGGTGGGTTGTTGTTGGGGCTCAAGGACCTCTTCATCGTCACCACCCGTGTACTCAAAGTAGTCACCTGTTTTATGAGACAGGGGTGGTAACTCGGAATCGTCCCGAGGTTTATCAGTAGAAGACCGAGGTGATGGAGACTTATGTTGAGAAGAAATCCGTTGTGGAGGAGGTGGCATAGATGTAGATTGACCAGACTGCTTCTGACGTTTAGGTGCAGAGTCCTTATCCTTATCATCGTCATCTCTTGGCCGTTTGGGTTGATCGACTGACTCCTTGCATGATGAACTGAGTTGAAAAGCAAGTAGACCTTCGAAAAATTTAGCTTCATCTGAAGTAAACGTTCCAGATCGCTTTGACATTTGCATCACTAGTTTAGCGATTAACTCAGATTCAGAGAGATCAGCTTCTTTGGCCATTGTATGTTTAACCAATGCGACGATGTTAGGGGTGAGTTGTCTGGAAAATATTTCTCTAGTCACACCGGGGACAGTGTCGAGAAGAAACTTGTGGGTTTGTTCTCTTGCTGACTTCTCCAGTTCCTTTTGGACTTTAGGAACGACATCCTGAAGGTACTTTTGAGTGTAACCTTCAATCATTTCATTCAGTTCCCCCTGACGATGACTTCTCATGAATTCCTGAATAGCTTTCCTTTCCTTTTGCATCTTTTCATTCTCGTTATACAGATGCTGTATGTGATCAGCAAAGAAATTCAGCTTCTTGTTGAGCACGTCTTTCTTTCTGACTTGTTTGACAGCTTTGGTAATCCGTTCATGAGCTTGAGAAATCCAAGATTTAGGTGGTTTCATCACTGATTTGGATGATGATCTGGTTGACTTTGTTGATGGTGGTGGTGATGAATGAGATGAAGAGTCTGATGATGAGGAGACATGAGGAGACTTCATGTCCTTAGGAGTTTCTGAGGTTTTCTCCTTTGAATGTGTTGGACTGTCTAGAAGAAACTTTGAGTAATCATCCTCGTCATCCTTAGACTTTTCTTTCTCAGTTTCCAGTTTCTCAAAATCATACTCAATAGTGTCTTCAACAGGCTTTTGTTGTTGCACAAGAGGGGTGGCACCAGCTCCCTTATCGGGTTGATTAACCGCATCAGGAGATGGTTTAGAGTGGGCAGCACCACTTGAGCCTCCGGGGCCACCCATTTGATCTTTAGCAAATTCAGCGGCCTTTTGAGTGTGTCGGACATTGTGAAACTTTTTCTTGTATGATTTATCCAATTGATCTTCTTCATCTTCAGAGCTTTCATCCTGAGGTACAAGTGCAGTAGTCTTCTCTTTTCCTTTAATAGTTTGAGGACTTGGAGGTTTTGGTACTGAGGGGTCTTCATCCTTTGCAGTTTCAGAGAATGTAATCTCTTCATCTGTGTCAGTAGCCTCAGAATCCTCGTCCCTGAGTTGTCTTTGTGGTTCAAGTGAAAGGATCGGAGTGGCTTCTAGAGAAGGAACTTTCTTCTTAAGAGTGGGTTTCCTCTTTGGAATGGGTTTCTTCTTAGGAACATTCCTTTGACTATCTGTACTTGTGACACTTCCTGCACTTCCTCTTCTGGTTCTCCTGACAGGTGTTCCAGAAGATTTTTCGTCAAGATGACCAACTTTGCCTTGTCTGACTGCTTCCAGATATCTCTTGTACGTTTCGAGCTTTCTGACATCTTCAGTTAGAAGGAAATCTGGGAGCACAGCACCTTGTTTCTTTGTGGACGTTTCCTTGATTCTGACAGAGAGAATAGGTTCCGTCAACATGTCGTGATTGTCGGGGTCATTGAGCCTTTTTGGAATATCAGGATTAAGTCCAAGAGCTCTTTGTATCAACAGTTTGGTATATCTGATGTAGGGAATCTTTGAGCCAAGTTTGTTGAGAAATGACATCATGTCATCCCAAATCAGAGCTTCAATAGCGATGTGTTTCATGTTGACGAATGCCCAAAATATTTGCAGTTCTATGAGCTTAGGATGCTCATAGCCGCTGTCACGACCAGAAACAGACTTGGTGATGATCATGTAGAGTGTTCTCCATGGTTGAGGAATACTCTTAAGCTCTACTAGAGAGTGCTTGGTGATTACTCCTGTAGCCTCGTCATAACCGATATCGATTAAGAATTGGAGAGTAAGCTCTTCAGCAGGTGTGGCATAAAGTTTGGTTGGATTGACTTCAGGAATAAGGAGAGCAGCCCTTAAGTCTTCAGGTGTAATAGTGACTTGTTTGTGGTTCAGAGTCACTGTTACAGCAGTCCTTCCTTTGACCCTTTCCATAGTGTTCCAGAACTGTTGGATGTAGATCTCAGGAATGGTTGCAGAGTTAGTAAGCATGTTCTGATATGGATGAGTCCTCAGAATATCGATAGCGATGAGACATGAAGATTCAGAGCAAGTGAGGGTGTCAAAGTCAACACGGAGGTTATTCTTTCCAATCTTCATTGGATAGCCATGAGGATAGATATCAGCAATGGAGAGAACTTCAGGTGCATCCACATTCATTTGTTCAGCCATGTCGTGATCTGAAATAACATTAGCCAAAAGAACCAACATATCGAAAGACATAATGTTAGTCAACAGAAGGTCTTATTGTCTAGTTGTTGAATGTATAGTGATAATGATTGTTACGAGTCCTAAGTCACTTGTATGTTCAATCAATGATATCGTGAAATGTTTCGTGAGTTAGTTAACTTCAAGTTTTAAAGCTTATTTTATCACATATTGTTCACAACATATCAAACGATTTAAGTTTATTAGTGACATTTTGGATTCGTGATGATATGATTAGTTTATTTACAAGTTTGTACAAGTAACAATTCATCATGAAGGTCAATCCATGGTTAAGCGTAGTTTTGGTAAAGATACGCGTAGACAGGAATGATATATGCTTAGGCGTAAACTTACGCGTAGAACCCTAACTTACGCGTAAGAAATGTTACGCGTAGGAAAGAGAGACCTTATGCGTAGAGCTTATGCGTAGGCATATATAGTCCTTACGCGTAAGGCTACTCGTAAGAGTTGACCTTAAGCGTAGGGGTCACTGTTTACGCATATCCTTCACAGGATACGCGTAGTCCATTGTAGAACCTTAAGCGTAGAAGCTACGCGTAAGACAAGTCTTACGCATAACAATCTACGCGTAAGGTGATCCTTATGCGTAGATAATCAAATGACCTTGATTCTGAATTATAAGTGTAGCAATCCTGAAATAAATTATCAAATCATCAAAATCAGCACATACATTCATTTCAATAACAACACATGGCATGAATTATGTATGAATCAGTTACGTGTAGAGTATCTTACGCGTAGACTAAACCCTAGTTCTACGCGTATCAAATCTAGCCATGGATTATGCACCAAAGTTATTCTGGTAGTTCAAGAGAGTTGTATGAGCTTATATACCAAGTATTAACATCTAACTCACGGTGAATCAAAAATACCCAATCTTATAAACCTTAAACCCTAATTTCAAAATCTGAATTCATCAGTGTTTCTGGGTAGTTATAGAGCAAGGATATGATTAATTCAACATCATATGAACATAACCCAGCAATATTTAGACCAAAAACACTTCACATTTAGAAAAACCCAAATCCACGCATAAACCCTAAGTTTCAAAATCAATCAATTTATGTTTCTGTGTAAGATTTGAGGATAAAGATATCATCATTGATGCTAAAGGCACGTTTTGAAACAATCTTTTTAACCAAAAACACACATACAATGATTATGTGATCATACGCTTATGCGTAGATCACAAAATCACGCGTAACACATATTTTAGCCGTTGGATTTGCGTGATATTAAAACCCTTAGCTTAAAACTATGTTTGGATCATTAAAACACTTACACTTTGATGATCAGAACAACGGATTTCTTGAATGAATCTTAGGCGTAGATGAGATTAGGTTTAGTAATAAATGTGAGTGAAAGAGTTAGGTGGAGAGGTGTTTTATTAAAGTTAACTTTAAACTTTTGGCAGTTTTAGTCCCTCCACCTTTGCCTTTTTCAAACCAAGCCTTTTAACTTCCATTTAGGTTACCAAACAAAGATTTTTGAGAAAGAATCATGACGACACTCCCCCTCGACTTGAGAAAATAGTGAACGGTTTTTTTTTTTTTTTTTTTTTTTTTTTTTTTTTTTTTTTTTTTAATTAAAGTCCGAGGAGTGTCTTTGAACCAGAAATTTACCACCATTTGTAAAGAATCAACCGAGATGTGATAACATGCAAGTACACCGATGTTTTGAAACAGTTAATGGATTATTTTCTCCCCCTCAACACTTGATCGGAAAAATACTGAATTTTGAAAGATAAAAGTGTTGACGGAAGACATGTACTTGCCATGTTTAAAGAAAATAGATGAGGAGAATATTTTTGTTGTTTTATCAGGTTTTATATTTTTGTATTTTGTTTTTGAAAGATTTTATTTATTTACAAAAGATGTTTTGGTGTTCGACAGGTTTTTAAGACTGTTTTAAGAGGTCATCCAGTTCCTCTTGAGTCAAACACCTCATACCAATTCGGTGGACCAACTCATTAAACCTAGCGGGAGGCAAGGCTTTGGTGAGCAGATCTGCCAATTGGTATTCAGTACCCACAAAGTATAATTCAACGGTACCCTGTTCCACATGATCCTTGATGAAATGATAGCGTAGATCGATGTGCTTTGATTTCGAGTGCTGAAATATCCGAACAGCCTCAAGACGAGCAACCGGAGCAAAAGATTCTTCAAAGTCTATCCCTTCTTCCTGACGATAACCCTTAGCAACTAGACGTGACTTGTTTCGGATAACGTTCCCTTCAGCATCCAATTTGTTTTTCCAAATCCATTTGAGACCAATGACGTAGACCCCTGTTGGTCTTTCAACCAGTTCCCATACTTCAAGACGTTTGAATTGGTTAAGTTCTTCCTGCATGGATTCAATCCAGTTGTCTTTTGTCATTGCGTCTTTAATGTTTTTAGGCTCAGATTGGCAGACAGTGAGTGCATAAATGCAATGTTCACCGTCTGAGTGAAGACGTTGTCTCGTAACGACTGGTTGATTCGGGTTGCCAATAATGTTAGCCAGAGGATGGTCTTTTGTCCATCTATGTGTAGAGGGTTGATGTTGATATACATTGTGCAGATTCTGTGGATTCAAATGGTTTGTTGAAGATTCCGCAACATCTGGTGCAGCAGTCTCATTAGCAAACGGGTTGAAGAACGCATTTGGATCAAAATCTGCAGGTGGGGTTACTTCATTCAGAGTATCATCAGCTGGTTCATCATTGTTGGAAGCGGTGTGTTCAACTGTTGTGTTGGAGTCAATTGGTGTAGGTGCATCTTCAACAGTAGTTGTTGTAGCAGGTGTATCAGGTATAGGAATATTATCAGGTTGTGCAGCGGAAACAGCGGATACACCAGGAGCACGTTCATCAATATCGTCACAGAACAGAGGAGCAAATAACCTTTCCATTTGTTGACGAGTTAGCTGAGGGCTTTCTTCAGCTGATGATGGGGGTTGAGGGAAGTTTAAACGGTTGTGACCGGGTTCTAAGCTGTTATACTCAGAAGCCATTTCCGTGAGTTCATCGAAATGAGCATGAATCGTTTCCATTACCTCCTTAGTACGACGATTCCAGATTCGGAAACCTTTAGAATTGTCACAGTATCCAATAAAGACTCCAATATCAGCTTTTGCTTTGAGCTTTCCAAAATCATCACGATCATTATTCGGATAGCAAAGGGATCCAAATACATGAAAGTGTTTGAGGTTCGGTTTGTAGTTGTGGACAAGCTCAAAAGGTGTTTTGTTGTGGCGTTTTGTGATCATAGAACGGTTTTGAGTATAGCATGCAGTAGATACAGCTTCTGCCCATAAGTAATCTGGAAGTTTAGCATTGATTAACATTGTTCTTGCAGCTTCCACTAACGTTCGGTTTCGTCTTTCAACAACTCCGTTTTGTTCAGGTGTCCGTGCAATAGATGTTTGATGCTGAATTCCCACTTTCTCATAAAATTCACGAAGGGTTTTGTTAACAAATTCAGTTCCTTTGTCTGTTCTGATGATTCTGACGGTGTTGCGGAGCTGAACCTGTATCTTTGTGAGAAAGGTGATGATCATTTGTGGAGCTTGGTCTTTGCTACGAAGAAAGTAGACCCAAGTCCATCGTGAGTAGTCATCAACAATTACTAAGATGTAGCGTTTGCCATTGATCGTTTGCACGCGCATCGGGCCACACAAATCCATGTGAAGAAGATGAAGCACATGCTGAGAGCTGTGTTCCACCTTTGAAGGAAAATGAGCACGAGTGCTTTTCCCTTGTTCACATGCTGAGCAAAGGTGATCTTTTGAATACCGGAATCGTGGGAGTCCTTCAACTAGTTTGTGTCGAGCAAGGTTGGTGATGGTTTGAAAGTTTAGATGTGAGAGACGACGGTGCCATAGCCAAGATTTTGTTGATGTTGCCTTAGAAAGTAAGCATATGGGAGATGAAGCAACCATGTCTTGCATAGAAATAGTGTAGAGACTAGAGTTACGCGAGCCAGACATAAGGTCGTTTCCTTGTAGATCACGAATGAAACAAGTTTTCTCCCTGAAAGCAACCTCCAAATCTCCATCACAAAATTGACCTACTGAAAACAGATTGTGACCGAGGCCTTCCACATAGTAAACCCTGCTGATTTCGATGTTCCCATTAACATAATCTCCGTAGCCCATGATGGCTGCGAAGTGATCGTTCCCGAATCTGACAGTGCCAATGAACTTTGCAATAAAGTTTGATAACAGTTTAAGGTTGCCTGTCATGTGTCGGGAACATCCACTATCAACAATCCAGAGAATGATCTGTATCACCTGCAATACACACAGACGACACAGATGGAATAGAAGTAGATGTGGAACCCGAAATGTTAGAGGGTTCCAAAGCAGGTATATCAGATATACACACATTCATGAGTTTAGGAATCCATTTAAATCCTAGTGTGTTATATATCCATTTTTGCCATCTATAACTACTCTTTGCTTTAGTCTTAGTGAAATCACTAGGTGGTACAACATTCTTAGGAGGTGTAGCGGGAGCTACTGTGATAGCAATGGTTGCCTTAGAATCTAAAGATGGTGGTTTACCAAGCACAGACTTAGAATGATTAGTTGGCCTAGAGGTATTCCGATTCTTAGGATTCCGGAATCTAGAGATTATAGCTTTAGCAACACATTTGTCATGACAATCAGAATTCATACTTTTTTGACAAATATCACAAGGTGCATCAGACTGAATATCAAAGGTACTTAACGGTTTAGCATTCGTTACATCACTATTTCTATTACATTTGCCAGACGCAACATCTATAGTGGAAGTAACATGAGTTTTATTCAGAGTCCTAGGGTGTTCTTCTACTTTAGCATTCCTTATTGATCTTTTCTTAGGTCGCAACTTCCTATTCTTCGTTTGAGTGCTCCTAGGCTGTGAAGTGCGGACGTTTGGAAAAGATGCAACTATTCCTGTTTCATTAGTGGGAAACACATTAGCAACTTGTGATTTGGCAGTGGGAATTCTAGGTTCACGATTACTAAGTGTGACTGGTGCTAATCTCTTAATCACAGTAGGCGGGAGTTGTTCATACTTTCCTAACATTTCCCGTAACTTAGAGATGGTGTGAATCAGATCTTGATTTTCAGAACGAATATTACCAGCAAAATTCATGACATCTCTAGTGTGAGCAAGATAGTGATCAAGTTCATTAGATGCTTCATCTCGAGTCTTTTTGAGTAAATCAAATATGACACCATATTCCTGTTTAACTTTTAAAAGTTCTTGTTCATATTTTGAGATTTGACTTTTCAAAGACACGTTTTGATCATCCAGTTGAACAATTTTAGGATCAGAAGATTTTGCACTCAATTGAGCGATTTTCTTTTGAAAACTAAGTTGATGGTTGTGAATATCTTTTTCACACCATTGAAGACGACGTTTTGCATTGTGAATTTCCGTGTGTAATCGTTTATTTTCTGCTTTTAAAGACTCGATCTGAAGCACATTATCGGTGTTCTCAACAGTTACAACAGTGTCAACAATATCAGCAGAGATATGATCAGATGCATATGGCAACGAATAGAATAGCACAACATTATGGATATCAGCACAGATAACATCTTCCAAGAGTCGATCAACATCTTTTCTCAACAGTTTCTTTTTCCGTTTTGTGTTAGTAATAGATGTTTCTGTTTTCTCGAAAACGTTTTTCATTACCCCAAGTTCCTTATGAAAATCCTTTTCCCAGGCAATTGCACAACTTTTCAAGTTTTTAACATTAGGTAAAAGATTTTTCTGAAAAATGTCTCTTTGTTCTCGCGCCAGAGGCGATTGAAAATGTTCAACTTTTATTTCAGATCGATATTCTATCTCATGTTGTAAAATTTTGAGGTCAGCCATGAAAATGTCAAAATATCGAAGAATTTTTCGATTTTCAGGTTGTGAGTTTACTTCGCTAATGGAAGGTAAAGGACCATAAGTTTGTGCAAAGACTGTTTTGGGATTAACAATAGAAGACTCGGGTGTTTTGATGATAACCCTTGGTGTGTTTGAAGAATCCGTTGGTGTGACGAAAGTTACCGCTTTTTCATAATTAAAAGGTTTGTTGTAAACAACGGTTTTTAATTTAGATCGACTCTCGTCTTCTGCATCTAATTCCTCTTGACGATGGTATTCAACAACACTCATGACAGTATTATCAATTTTGTATTGTGCACTGGAAACTTCAGGAGTTGGTTTGAATGTTTTTAGTGAAAGCTTTGGTTTGTAATCAGCTAGATTTTTTCCATATCCATTTGGATTAGGTTTTAAGGTAAACTTTTCAATAGCTGTTACTGATTCACCATGTTTGTAAACAACCGTTTTAAACTCTTTAATTTTGTTTTGCAAACCGAGAATTTCAGCAAGAAGGTCATCTACCCGATTCGTTGAATGCTTTTTGTATGCGGAGAACTGTTTTTGACAATTTAACAACTCAGCCTTAGCTTTTTGATTTTCCAAGGTGAGAGCGTTAAGTTGTTTTTTATGTTCATGTTTCAGTTGTTCTAATTCGGACAACAAAGCATTCTTCGAGGCGGCTAGATCACGCATCTGTCTCTCTAAATATTTTTCGTTTTGATGAGATTTTGCAAAAGCGGCTTCAAAACCTTTTTCACGGTTTTCTTGAGTTTTGAAAAAATTGAGTTGCATTTGTAAACATTCAAAATCCTTGGTTAACAGTGCATTTTTACTTTTTAAGGACTGATTTAATGCATAACATTCCTCCATTTTGATTTTATGGTCTTGAATTAACCGAGCAAAATCTGGATGAGGCAACAGATCATCTTGTTCAACGTGAGTCTCAACATGATCATTCTGAAGATCCTCAAGTACGACCACGGAGTCAATTTGATTATCAAGGGAAACCATGAGGTCATCTTGATCGTCAAATGTAACTACGGGGTTAACTTGAAAATCGTCAGAGGAAGATGTAGAAGACTCATTTTGAACAGTCTGATCCGTGCCGGATTCAGATATTGGCGGAGATATTAGTTCAGATATGATGATGGTTTGTTCGGGTACCTGAGACAAGCCATCAGTGTCATACACTGGGCCTGTATCACTCATGTGCAGCTCATGCATATTAGCCATCAACATAACAGCTGCATTCGCCTGCAAATCCTCCATATCATCATCTGAGTCTGCATCTGCCATAAAGCTCTGTTCTTTGGTTGTGAGAGATCCACCAGCTTCATCCTTAAGAGCCAAAAGTAAGGCCTCTTTGAAATAAGCACTGCCCCTAGTCCTTGGCTTTGGGCATGCATTAGCCAGGTGTCCCTTGTCATTGCAGTTGTAGCATCTAAGACCATTTAACCGATTCTGAGCATTTCCCTGTTCCACCACTTGAGCTCTGTTGTTATTCCTACCCACAGCATTAAACCCTTGACCACCGCTCATCTGACGACCATAATCACGATTCTGAACTTCAACACGTCCATTGTTCACAACAGCTTGAGTCCGTGTGTTAGATGAGGAACGAATACGATTGTTGGATTTGTTGGTGTAACGGCCAAAAGCATTAGCAATCATCACAAATCCTTGTTGCAATGCTTCGAATGGATCGATTTCCTCAGTAGCTTCACTGACATATGCTTGAGCATTGTTGCTGTATGGGACCAATTGATTTTGTTGAGGTTGAGGTTGTTGCTGTAAAGGTGTGTTGGAAGCAGGTGGTTGAGTTGCTGGTTGAGAGGGATAATTCTGTTGAGCATACAAGGCAAGTTGTTGATTGTCCGGTTGTGACTGTTTAGCAATTTGAGCACGGAGAATCCTTTCCCGATCAACTTCCTTTTCATGAGGCTTCAAGTAATCGTACAACAATCCATAAGTAGAATGATGCATGTTCTTCGCTTGACGGAGAAAAATGACATACTTCTCCCATTCGGGACCAAGACTACTCAGGAACTTAGTATTCACTGCAATTCTTGGCATGATGATGTTGTGTTTATCCAAATCATTGATGATATCTGAAAATCGATGATGATAGGATTCTAGTGTCTCTCCAGGTTCAATCATGAAGTGTTCATAAGCCAAGTAAATTTTGGATTCCAAATCCTCCTGATTGAGTACAGATCCTTCCATAAGAAGACGAATATGATCCCACATTTTTTGTGCAGTCTTTTGAGCATCAACACTACGAAGAATTGGGTTTGGTAATCCTAAGAGGATGTATTCCATTGCAAGTTCATCTGCTTCATAGTGTAGAAGTTCTGTAGCATTAAGATCTGCAACAGTAGCAATGTTGATTTGTTCATCTCTTGGTGGAACAGCAGTTGGATCTCCGGGTATAGTGACAGTAGGCATCTCAAATGGACCTTCTAAGATAACCTTCTTTAAGAACTTTCCGTGTGGCTTCTTCAGATCACAGAACCTAAAGAACCTTATCACCCATTGATCGTAGTTTCCTAGAGTGAGCATTGGAGGTCTATCAAGTGATCCAGCTTCATGAATTGATTGTTGGCTGCTTAAAGCTTCACACATCTTAGCAAACCAAGTGGGTTCCTTCATAGTTGTCCGTGATGGATGTTGATTGAAATCAGTTGTGTAGGGTTGAACTTGAATGCTTGGTTGTGGTTGAACCATTTGTGGTTGTGGAATTGCACCAAGTTGTGGAGTATGTTGCTGATTAAATTGTTGTTGATAAATTGCTTGTTGTTGATTCCATTGTTGATGTTGTGGAGTTAATTGTTGTTGTTGTTGATGATTATAAGTGTGAGGGAAATAGTTAGAGTATGGTGGTTGAGACATGATGATAAACTTGTGTGGTAAATATGGATCTTTGTAGTCGAATGAACCTTTGTTGATGAAGTATCCTTAGGCGTAGAAAAGACAAGAACCAAGTAGCACTTATGCGTAAAAAACACCAAAAGTTACGCGTAACAAGAATAGTTACGCGTAGGATTTAGCTTACGCGTAAGCAGGAAAAAAGACTAAAGTTACGCGTAAACAGTAAGTTAGGCGTAGAAAGTTAGGCGTAGGATTACCTTATGCGTAGGACTAAGTCTACGCGTAAGATGAATCTTAAGCGTAAGATTTTCTACGCGTAAGCTTTATGCTTAAGCGTAAGATTAGGGTTTTATCCCAAGTGATCTTTTACACTTCACAGTGCAAAAGATATCCAAAGTCGACGTATTTTCAGACTTATCCAAGTAAGAAAAACACGGAATAAACCAGAAAATTGAAGATCAAACCAAGGATAAAGTTATGCGTAGAATTAGGGTTTTGAAACGCGTAGTTCTACTCGTAACTTTGATTCTATCCAAATGTGTTTCTAAACCAGTTTTTGTGTGTTGAAATAGCTTCAATAACACCAAAATAACACAAAAGTGTGAAATTTGATGATCCAAAGCACTTAAAACGGTTACGCGTAGGATTACACTTGCGTACAAAAACAAGCTTAAAAACAAGGAAAAACACGTAAAGTTCCAAACTTTTTGCCAAAAACCAATAGTTTAACACCTAATAACGTTGAAAGTACAAGAATCTTGGATTAAAAAGTGTAAAAAATCAGTTTTTAAGCGAACCAAAGATGATGTTATCTTTACGCGTAAGACCCAAACCCAAACTTCAAAAACAAACGAGTACACCCAACTATTTGGCGATTGATACCACTGTTAGGTCACTAGTTTTACAACACAAGCTTATAGAGAAAGAGATGAAGGCGATTGAACAAGTATCAAACACACACACACACAATATAGTATACGGTTAGGCGTAGAGAGCATGTGAAAGAAATAACTTGAACAACCAACCTTCAAATGAAGGTTATTACAATGTATATATAGGCAAGGAGCTAGGGCAACACTCCCTCTCCTTCCCTATTCCTTATTGGGCTTGGGCCTCAGCTTATGGGCCTTCTACATAAGCTGGACCTTAAACAAACATAAAGGCCAGAATAAAGCTACCTATTACATATGAAATATAAATACTTGAAATACTGTTTAGGAGTGATTCCAACAGTGACTAATATGATTGTGTCATTGATATTAGCATAACTAGTAGATATAGAACCACTTCATTTTCTAATAAGGAAACGTACATGACTATCCTTGAAAACATAAGTGTCTACAAGTGGAAAGTAATTATCTTAAGACATTCTAGAGATAATCTGGGTTACTACCAAGATGACAAAGCTTGTAACTCCCACTGAATTAGAGATCATTACATTAATTCCTTATTCAGTAATAAGAACACAACACTCTCACTGGATTTGACAACATTAAAAGTGGTTCATTAACCAGTGAAAGAAAATAGTGTTCTATTTACTTCCCTACACTTTTGAGAAAGTCCATACATAACAATTACTTATGTACTAAAAGAGTGTATTCTACTATGTAGATAATGAATTATCCATCACTGCTATTAACTTGAAAAATTGGGCATGCAATTTCTTTCTTAATAGTTCTACTATTCCAACAATTGTAAGTAGTACTTTTAAATGGTTAAAGCACAACAACTAGATAAAATATGCTAGTTTGTCTTTTACCAATTATACAGTAATTAGTCTAGCTTCTAATTTAATAACTCAAAAAATATGCAATTTTCTTAACTATTAAAAATGCTTACGAGTTATGAATTTAGAATTTAGACAATTCTAATTTGTCCTATCATACCTTTCTTCATTCATGAAAAGGAATAGGATTGGATCTCACTCTTTCTTATGAAAAGAGGACTATGTTTATTCTTTTAGCAAAGTTGACTCTACCAAAAACCCTTACAGGTGTAGATCAATTTACTAATACAGGAATAACCTATGTTTACGGTTTAATGTTGCATTAATACATTTAAAGAATTAGCAAAATTCAATTTTAGTATTTTCGATAATTAAACTTTTCAAGAAAATAAAATACCCAAGGTAATATTCATATAACCATAGAATTTTCTCGAAAACTAGGATCCAAATTATCATAGTTCCATTACATCAGTTGATCTGCTAGTAACGAAAGCATATAATAGGGTAATCTGTCGAACAATAATTGGCAAACAATTTTCCAATTCCTAGATCATTATGGAGTTTATATTTTCCAACGCTGTTGCAAATATAAACATGTTTCATCCCATCTTATGCCTTGAGTCCAAGTCTCACTTCCTACTCAACTTAAGTGTCTAACTTAAAGAACTACAAATATGTTCATGTAAGGTCTGACTTTACATAAAGATTTACCTCTCAATCACAATCTCGCCAAGTACTGTCATGACGTAAATTGCAGCTTCAAGTGTTCCTTTTAATTAGATGGCATATAACTTAATTTATAAAGGGTACTAGTTTTGATTTTATGTGGTCAAATCAAATATGTACAAAGATGTCATGCATTCATCTTGTAACATAAATTTAATAAAAAAACTTTTTATTACCAATTCATAAAGATCAAATTATCAAAGTTTTGATTTAGGTATTAGGTTCACCAATCAAGGAAGTTAGCATTAATTATCACCCATTATACCGTACTTTTGCATAAGTGTAAACACTTAGTGTTTTGGGTAATTACCATCGAAGTGGCGCATGGAATTAAAACTAATTCGCCCTTAAGATGAGTTTGTACATTTATGGCTTACTTAGTAGCTCCAATCGAACTCACAGGGGGCAGAGGACCAGGTAAGCGCAAAAGCATAACCTAAGACATCCTTTCAGTGTGACTGTGCGCACTTCTTTATTAACCCCTTTATAGTTTGTTCTAGTGGGTGAGCCATTCAGACCATTTGTACCAAAATCACAATCAATTAAACTATTGAAAACTTAACTCTTCAAACAAATCAAATTTCACCATTGTTTAGTCCGTATTATTTTTCTATTCAAAATTACCCTTTGCTTAAAACTGTCGCACATAAAAAACAAACAAGTAAACAAATAAAAAATAAATAACTAAAAACAATGCGTACATAATAAACAATTTAATACGTGTAAACAATTAGCCACATGCAACTTATTCGATAAAACCCTATTAATAATCAATGTCTAGGTTAAATAATGTATATATTAATTAGGGCTTTCACTCTCTCAATTGAAAGTGAGCCACATACATCGATGAATCTGTTAATACAAATATCGTCATTAAACGTTATTTATATTTTTGATCTTTACCTAAGTTTTGTTAACGACAAAAGTAAATTTAATTTATATAAAGCTTAAAGCTTGTCAAGCTTAATAGATATTAAAACAAGCTTTTTCAAACAGTATCTTCATCATTTAAGCATTTACATTGTGACTAATTATATCTTAATATAAGTCTAAGCATAATGTATGATAGTAGTTTTTAGAATGTTTTAGTTTCTTAAAAACTAAACATTACTTATGTATTTATATATTTCTAAAAATAGAAAAACAACACATGACATCATGTGATGCATCATGGAAATCATTGGAAGATTTCATTTAGATATTTTGTGTAGATTTGTACTCTTCATATCTTACACAATCTTGCATAGATGTGGTTGACTTTGGCAAGATCTTGATATCTTGCTGTCAGACCTCGGCGGCACCAAAAGCCATAACGGGCGGAACCCTTTTGAGGGGTCCGCGGTCCGTGGAGGCTCCTGATGGTTTTGGCTATAAATAGCAAAGCCAAACAAAGTAGTTTTTCATCCTTTTCTATCATACTCTCTTACATATCTTCTCTCTAACCTTTCTAACTCAGTTTCATATCATATTAGTGATCTTTTTTGTAGCAAAGAAGATCAAGTCACATTAAAGCTTCAAACGAGAAGTTGGAAGTCTTGTTTGTTTAGTGTTGTATGATCTTGTGTTGATTCATACTTCATTGTTGCATTAAACCATCATAATCTTGTGAGTGTGAGTGGTTAGTATTTTAGTCCTCAAAATACATTGTGTGTGGGAGTGGTTGTACCCTTGGAAAGAACTCGACATCTAGCTTAGTGTCGGAAATAGTGTAAGCGAAGTGTAAAGGTTTTCTCCGCCGGTGAAAGGAGCTTGTGGACTAGTGAAGTTAAACTCTCGAGTGTGAGACTCGGGGAGTGGAGTAGGGCAAGGAAATAGAGTCCTTGTAGACCGAACCACTATAAACAACTTGTTGTGGTTTGATCATTTCTTTCCTTATTTACTCTTTACATATAGCTTGCATATTTCATTAACATATCTAAGATCAATATCAATTGTTCTTTCAATAAGTTTCAAAACAAAGTTTTTAATTGGTAAACTATTCAACCCCCCTTCTAGTTTTCTACAATTGGTACCAGAGCCTCATTGCTCAAGAATTTCTAAAATAATTTATATTTTATAAACTTGAAACGATCCATGGATTCTGAAAACTTTAAAGAAGGGCAATCTATGCAAAGACCACCACTCTTTGAAACCAATGGATTTATCTATTGGAAAAACCGTTTTGAAACATATGTAAAATCAAAAGATATAGATCTTTGGTTTGTTATTGTTAAAGGGGATTTTAGTTCTACAACAAAGGATATTTCTGTTGATGAACAAAAGAAATTAGTTGCTAAAAATAATGAAGCTAAAATGATGCTTTATAATGCTTTACCTAAAAAAAAATATGAAAGAATTTTTATGTGTGAAACCGCCAAAGATATTTAGGAATCTTTGATTGTTACACATCAACGTAATTCACAAGTCAAGGATAACAAAATTGATCTTCTTGTTCAACAATATGAACAATTTGTTATCCCTGAAGATGAAACCATTGATTGTGGCTTTGCTCGCTTTAATACTATTATTACATCACTTAAAGCACTTGATGTCTCTTTTCGTAGTAAGAACTTTGTCAGGAAATTTCTTAGAGCACTCCATCCCAAATGGAGAGCTAAAGTGAGCGCTATTGAAGAATCAAAAGATCTCTCAAAAATGTCACTAGATGATCTAATCGGTAACCTCAAAGTACACGAAATGGTGATGGAGAAAGATTCGGAGATCATCAAAGGAAGAAGGGAGAAGATCAAATCCGTTGCTCTAAAAGCAAAGGCGGAATCAAGTGATGATGATGAATCTTGCTCCGGTAGTGAAGATGAGGAGTATGCCATGGCCGTTAGAGATTTTAAGAAGTTCTTTAGAAGAAGAGGAAAGTTCGTAAGACAACCTCGTGAAGAAAAGAAGCCATTCTGAAAAGATCGGGATGACAAAAAGGGTAAAGGTGAAAGAAATTGTTTTAGATGTGGTGATGCAAGTCATCTCATAGGAGAATGTCCCAAGCCACCTAAAAGCAAAACTCAACGAGCTTTTGTAAGTGGTGCTTGGAGTGATAGTGAAGACGATGAAGAATCAAGCAAGGAAGAGATCGCTCTAATGGCACATGAGTCAAACGAGGTACTTTCCGACTCTTCTTATTCTTCTATTGATGATGACACTTTGCAAAAACAATATAATCAATTGTGTGAGCTAAGTCTAAAAATCATAACTAAAAATAAATTTTTAAAAACCAAAAAGTAATTTTTGGAAAATGAAGTTTATGAGTTAAAAGAAAAAGCAAAACGACTTGAAAAAGGAAAAGCAAATGACGATAGTTGTTAATCATGTTAAGAGCTTAATCTTGAAATAGAAAAACTAAAGCTCACACAAGATGTTCTAATCGAACAAAATTCTAAATTTAAAAGGTTTAACAAAAACATCGCACTTGCCTATGAAATAGTTAAAATACATAAAACACCAGGAGATATGAATGGGCTAGGATTTAATGAGGTATTAATTCCTAAGAGTCAAAACAAAACGGCCAAAAAGGACGAACAAACTGTCAAAAATGCTGCAGTACAGCACGGACCAGACGGACCCAAAATAAGGGTTCCGTCCGTTGAACCAAATGGTGCCGTGGGTACTTCAGCAGGACAGAATGTTTGCAATACGGACCGTAGTGAATTTGTCAAAGTAACAAAGAAAACCAAGGATAGTGTTAAACTAAAATCAGCTGTTACATCAGGAGTAGGACTTGCAAAAAATGAATTTAGATCAAAAAATACTCAACAACGACATAAAACACCTTTTGCCAAACGCCCCTTTCCTAAAAGCAACCACAACGTACATCCCAACTACCAATACAACGGTTGGAATCAAAACTTTCCTAGACCATATCAAACTCCAGATTACATGTCATGGAACTCTTACCCATCGTTTCCATACATGAATCAAATAAATGGTATGTTTAACCCAAACGGACCCATGAGATATTGGGGACCAAATGCTTGAGTTATTTGCTTCTTAGGTATGTTTGAAAGTTGGATTGGAACCTGATGAATGGATAAAAGATAGTGGATGCTCACGACACATGACGGGCAACAAAAGTCTCTTCTCATCATACCAAGAGTATGACGGAGGTAATGTCACTTTTGGTAGCAATCTCAAAAGCAAAATCATTGGCAAAGGTACGATCGCTCATAACTCCCTAACTATTGAAAATGTTGCTCATGTAGATAGGTTAGGATTTAATCTACTTAGTATTAGCCAATTATGTGGTAAAAAGTATAAAGTACTATTTGATGAAAATGGTAGTAAAATACTAAAAGATGGTATCACCATAGCTAAAGGAGTTAGGAAAAATAACATATACGTCATGAAAATAGATAAAACATCTAATGACAAACTTTGCCTAACAACGTTAGATGATAGCTCATCTCTTTGGCATAGACGCTTAGGTCATGCTAATATGAGATTTATACAAAACCTATCCTCAAAAGAGCTAGTTAGGAATTTACCAAAACTAAAATATGACCAACACTTTTGCGACGCTTGCAAAATTGTAAACAAACCCATAGTGGTCACAAATCTAAAAATATGGTGTCCACATCTAAGTGTCTAGAATTATTGCATATGGACTTATTTGGTCAATCCGCTATAAGAAGCTACGGAGGCAACTTATACACTTTGGTCATAGTAGATGATTACTCAAGGTTTACTTGGACGTTGTTTTTGAAAACCAAAAATGAAGCTTTTGATAAATTTGAAATTCTTAGCAAGAAAATTCAAAATCAACTAGGTGTTAAAATTGTGTCGATCCAAACGGATCATGGTCGTGAATTTGACAACGAAACTTAATTTGGAAACTTTTGTGATACAAATGGTATAACACATAACTTTTCCGCTCCACAAACACCTCAATCAAATGGAGTATGTAAAAATAGAACAATTCAAGAAATGAGTAGAACAATGCTTAATGAACAAAACATTCCTCAAAAGTTTTAGTGTAACGCCGTTGACACTTCTACATATATTTTGAATAGAGTCTTAATACGTCCTTTCTTAAACAAAACACCATATGAGCTTTATAAAGGTAGGATATTTTAGAGTCTTTGGTTGCAAATGCTTTATTCTTAATACTAAAGATTATCTCACCAAGTTTGACCCAAAATCTTATGAAGGTGTATTCCTTGGTTATTCTCAAACTAGTAAAGCTTACATTGTCCTAAACAAAGAAACAATGATAGTCGAGGAATCGTTGAACATAACATTCAACGAAAGTCCACCTCCCTCTAGGACATCACCTTTGGTAGATGATGACTTAGTTGAAAGTCAAATGATAGAAAGTCAAGAAATAGTTAATAATAACAAGGAAGATGAACCATTAAATAAAGAAATTGTAAACATCAAAGAATCTAAAGGTCATCCTTTAGACAAGGTCATAGGACAACTTAATCAAAGAACCTTAAGGTCACAAGCCCAAAATCAAAGTAATTATTTTTGTTTTGTATCCACCATTGAACCGAAAAACATAAATGAAGCAATAAAAGATAAATCATGGGTAATTGCCATGCAAGAAGAGTTAAACCAATTCGTTAGAAATGATGTTTGGAAATTAGTTCCAAAACCTAAAGATCAAACTATAATTGGAACGAAATGGGTCTTTCGAAATAAAATGGATAAAAATGGTGTAGTATCTAGAAACAAAGCTAGGCTTTTTGCACAAGGATATAATCAACAAGAAGGGATTGACTATGATGAAACTTATGCACCGGTAGCTAGACTCGAATCTATTAGAATATTACTTGCTTATGCATGTGCTTATGACTTTAAATTATTTCAAATGGATGTTAAAAGTGCTTTTCTTAATGGGTTTATTAACGAAGAAGTGTATGTTGCTCAACCTCCCGGTTTTACCGACTTTGAGAAACCACATCATGTCTTCAAACTCAAGAAAGCATTATACGGTCTTAAGCAAGCACCAAAAGCTTGGTACGACCGACTTAAGACTTTTCTTATTAATAACAAATACTCTATGGGATTAGTAGATAATACTATTTTTACCAAGAAAAAGGAATCACACATTATCATTGTTCAAATATACGTTGATGACATTATATTCGGATCAACTTGTCAAGAGCTATGTAATGATTTCTCTAAAATCATGTACGGCGAGTTTGAAATGAGTATGATGGGTGAGTTAAATTTCTTTCTAGGACTTCAAATTAAACAACTAGAAGATGGCATATTTTTTAACCAATCTAAATATATAAAAGACATGCTTAAGAAATTTGGTCTTGAAGATTCCAAACCAACTAAAACACCCATGTTCTCGGACACTAAACTCACCAAGGACGAAGAAGGTGAATCCGTAAATAACACTAAATATAGAGGAATGATTGGTAGCCTACTATATCTTACGGCTAGTAGACCCGACATTATGTTTAGTGTTTGTCTATGTGCTCGCTTTCAAGAAAACCCAAAGGCATCACACTTAGAAGCCTTAAAAAGGATTTTTAGATACATTAAGGGAACAACGTATTTAGGATTATGGTATCCCAAAGGAATGGGTGTAGAAACCATAGTGTATGCCGACTCGGATCATGCCGGTGACTATGTCGATGAAAAAGTACAAGTGGCATTTGTACTTTGTTGGACATTGTCTCACCTCATGGTTTGCAAAGAAGCAAACGGCTTTAGCCATCTCAACTACTGAAGCCGAGTACGTCTCAGCCGGAAAAGCATGTCAACAAGCTCTTTGGATGAAGCAAGCTCTCGTAGATTACGGAATTCATCTCAACGACATTGTAATACTTTGCGACAACAAAGGAGCCATCGATCTCAGCAAGAATCCCGTTCAACATGCTCGTACAAAGCATATTGAAATCCGCCATCACTTTCTTCGCGACTGTTGGGTTCAGTCCCAGATAGATCTTAATGAGCCTGTAATGAATATAGCTGCCTTGTGTAATCACAAAACAACTAAGGAGAACCTTTGCTAGAATTGCACTTATGCGGAAAATAAATACAAAACTTAAGAAGACAATAAACACAATAACTTGATCCTCTATGGATCTAAATCAATTCACTATTAATGTTATCAAAGACGTTTTTAAAACCCTAGCCACATGTTTCTTTTATAGCACAAGAAACCCTAATGCAGCTTGCTAAACACTCAAAAGATATGCTCTATCTATTCCTATTTTAACTCAAGCATATCACAACTAATAAGCTAAGAAAACGGAAACTACATATCCGTAGAAACATATTAACTATCATAGGAAACTGCACACTATCAGCAGAAACCTTTCTATCAGTGGAAATAACATAACTATCAGTAGGAACCACATCAGCGGGAACCAACTGTTTACATAATTCCTAACAATCCTCCCCTTAACTTGAATTTGACTTTGTTAACTTCAAGTTTCCAGATAGATCGTTAGCAAACAAGAGGATTGAGTAAGGCACCAACTAAAACCATAAATAAACACCAGCAGAACATCTAGAACCACCAGAGCAGCAATGAAGTACAAGATCCCATGAGTAACTTCGAAAACAGCAACACCAGGAACCATCATCATCAGTAACCATAATAGATTTTATAAGCCTTTACCAAGTAGCTACTCACTCTTGGGCTAGCTGGTTCTTGAGTGGAATCATGGCATCACCCTGGTGAACCAGTAACCAGTCCAACACTTAGAACGTGAATCAATGGTGTGTTGAAAGACCCTAATGGTTTTAGGCAAACCATCACAACCATCAACGGATTTGACTTGTCTTTACCTGAAGCCGTTTAACTCAGGACTAGTCATGGTGTTCCACAGTCTTTACCACAAGCCATGAACTTGTGGGCTAGCCAACTCTTCATCTATGAGGACATGGTGAGTTGAGCACCATACAACTTATTGGCAAGTTGTCAACCATACAACGGATTTGACATCTCTTTACCAGAGCCGTTTGCTCATGGAGTAGCCAATGTTTGGTGTGTTAGACCAGGGTACATTGATAACCCTCTGATTTTAAGTAAATCAGCAACTATCAACAGATTTGAGAAGACTTCCCACAACTGTACCCCATGGAAAGTTAACTCTTTGTCTGAAAGACATGGTGAGTTAAAAACCATAGAGAACACCCTTGTACAACATGATCCTCAAGAAAGAAAGTTAGTCACAAATATACAAAGTTTTTTTTTTTTTTTTTTTTTTTTTTTTTTTTTTTTTTTTTTTTGTAAACACAATAGATAAGAAAACAAACACAAACAGAATAAATAAGATACAAATACCAGACATATCACATGGAAGATTCAGCAGATGCATCAAGTAACTTATCCTTGAACCTCTTGATAAGTTGCTCTGCATTGGTCCTATCATTTCCAACTGGAGCTGTAGAAAAGACTAACTGGTTGGATAACATCTGTGCCATTAACCTCCTAGTAAGTGGATAATCCAAATCAGTAAACATGTAAATATACACTCCATCCCAAGTCTGCATCACATGAACACTTGACAAAGGATAAAATGTCCACTGATAGACCTCCTAGTCATGCTGACCCTCCCATATTCTATAACCTTTCCCATTCTCAGAAGCTAAATCAAATAACACTTGTAAATCCCCAAGTAAGAACATCCCAGCTTCAGAAATATCATGAGACTCAAAATAGGTAGACACCATATCATATAACCTAAGAAGGTCATTTCTATCCAAAAAGTTAAGAATCTCAGTAAGAAATGTAAAATTCCTGATTGTGCCATCCTCCCTATAGACATAATTGAAGTGTCCCAAACCTCCAAGTCCTGTTGGAACTAGCTCCCATTTGACCAACTTTGACCAAACAACCAATTCCTCATCAAGATCATCTTCTTCAAAATCTTTGATGAAAGTGATGTCTGAAGTTGGAAGATCTAGAGGCCTAGCCTTCCTCCTTTTAGCCATAGTCTTCTTTCTACCACCAGGTGTGGAAGAAGGAGAAGGTACAGAGGTATCCTGAACAATGGAGTTAGACAAAGAAGAAGGAGTAGAATATTTCTCACTATCAGTGTCAACATTAGAAAACTCAGAGGAATGTAAACCAATATCAGCATCTGGTACCCCTTTTGTCTCATGTGCTGAAGACTCCTGTATCTCAGACAATGGCATATCAGAAGGATCTTTATCAGCAGAAGTACCAACATCAGAGGCATCAGTGAATTTCAATCTCTTTATCTCAGAACCTTCCAAAGTGGGTGGAGGCCTCTTCATCCTTTGATAAGGATTAATACCATCTTTCAGAAGCCTATCCATAATTTTGTTATATTCTGCCACCAACACTTCATCAGAAAAAGATTTTACCTTAGACATACTCCATCCTGAGTTATATACAACAGAGCTCATGTTTTTCACCATCTCCCTCATATGCAATCTCTGTTGAGCCTGAGAAGGAGGTTTTTCTCTTCTTGCTTTAGCCTTCATCGCTGCAGCAGCCTTCTTCTTTTGATTTACTAATGTCCTTATGTCATGAAAATAGTTATCAGAAGTAAATGCACCTCCTAATATTGATTGAGCAAGAGTGGGATTTCTAGCAACATCATCACCAAGCTGGGTCCAAGCCTCATCTGAAAATCCCATAGACAACTCATTCAATTCCTTTACCTTGGCAAGTGTAATCTCAGTACCACTTTCAGTCAAGTACTCTGCATTGAAGATTGCCTTAGCCTGTTCTGCAACTACTCTGTCCTTCATAGATATCTCATTTAGGCTAAACAATCTTTCCTGCTCAGCCTTATCTACACCTAAAGCTACTGCTTCTTCCACAACCATTTTCCCTTTTCCTTTATTCTCAGAAGAAGTAGGCACAATAGCATCAAGCTTATCCGAAGGAACATACGTAGAAACATCAGAAGCAACAGTATCCGAGGGAACAAACTTAGAAGCATCAGAAGCAACAGGCTTATCAGTAGAAAGAGCAGATTCCTTATTCATTTTCTCTGCAGGAATCACCACATCAGAAAGAACAACATCTTCATCACCTGCATGAGATATCTCACCAGCATCCACTAACCCAGACTTTAGAGTCATCTTACTCAAATAATGTCTCTTCCTCTTCTGAAATACTTTGACTGCCTTATCTTTTGAGGACTGAGTTTCTCTTAATGAAACTGAGGCTAGTACATTGAGAGCATCAAGATTGAGATGAACACTTGCTTGACCTTGTTCCTCCTCATCATCAGATACAACCAACCTAGTCCTCCTTTTACGCAATCTCATCTCTAAATCAGTCACCCTTTTTAACAATTTTACCAAAACACCACCCATAGTATGCTTAGTTTCCTTGAGCTCTTCCCTAGTATCCTTTAGCTGGAGCTCCAATTCATCAATTTTCTTAGCATACCTGTGAAGCCAACTAGACATATTCATTAGCATAGAAGGATCCTCAGCTCCACCAGCAGGAATACCTGTGGTTTGATGAGCTTCATTGGACCTAGGAGGAGACACAATAAACTCATCACCAAAAGTAGAGTCATCCTCAACAGGTTGTCTAGGTGGACTATGTGGGTGGTCACTGGAAGGAGTAGGATTGACCTCAGTCTCAACAGGAGTTTGGTCCTGTGAGGTAGAAGCAATTACAGGCTCCTCAAGGGCAACAGGTCTTGGTGAAGGTGGGTGTTGTGGGTCATCAGGAGCAACTGATGCAGATGCATCAGCAGTAACATTAACACTAGGCAACATTGAAGGTAGTAAGGGTCTATGTTCTCCATTAAAACCAGTTTTCATTGTTGCAAATAACTTGGCTGTTAGCTTAGTAATGACTCTAGGAGATTTATCAGAGGTTTCAATGCTCAGAATCATTTGTAAAAACCTTGGATACATCAAAAATTTATGTTTGGTATCCTTCACATTTTTAAGCATTTCCTCAAAAATAAACTTTGAAAAATTATATTGTCTCCCATGAGCCAAAAAAATAATAGCATTTGCAATAGAACTAGAGAACTGATCCCACCCACCAGATTTGGGACTGAAACACTGAAGCAGGGTATGAACCAGAAACCTCCACTTAGGGCAAAACTTATTTTTAAACCAAATTTTTTTCCCATCAAATGGATACCCTAAGCTGGTAAGTCCAGAGATGAGCTCTTTTTTATCATTCTCAAAGAGACCATCTGCATCATCAAGCTGTAACTGAGTCCTAATGAGAGACTCAGTTATCACATACTCTCTACCATCAATGGTGGCCACAATCTCCTTGACAGAGCCAGTAAGAGATCGCTCCTTAGCGGTGGCCCAAAATTGTTTGACAAGTGAGTCATAAACAACAGATGGAGAGTGTATAAGCGCATACCTGATTTTAGACCTTAAGAGAAAATCAATCATCTCATCATAAAGTGTGCTTCCTTTTGTATGTTCCAGAAACGCAGTCTTGTTGTGATCCACTTTGTATTCGAGCGATGCCATTGAGAAGATTGAAGATGAGCGAGATTTAAATTGAGAGGGAATTTGTGTGAGGGTTTCTTCTGATTGACTATTTAAAGGAGTGTCCCAAAATAGTCATTTAAATTGAAACAAAATCTTTGACCAATTTTGACTAAAAATAACCCGAAAGTAAATCCCCAAATTTATCAAAGTCAGTAGCAATGAAAAGTCAAACAGCGGAAACCAAGCAGTCAATCGGAGGAAACCAATTAACTTTTGTCCGTAGTAACAAATCAAAGTTATCCGCAGAATCCACACCGCAACAGAGGAATCCAGAACAATATCAGTGGCAATGAGAAGAGAATCAAATCAAATCTTTGACCTATAACAGTGACGAAACTGTCTCCATACGGAACTTATAGCGATCCAAATTCCAACCATCAATATATACCATATCTTTTACTTACCAAAGATTCCAAAAACTCCTATAAAACCAACCCCTTACAGCAAAATCATATACACACAACTCATAACTCTAAGCACAAAAACCAAAACATGAGCACTTCTCCCAATCACCCAATTGAACTATCTTCATCAGATAGTGAGCCAAACTGGTTGAACTACTTTCCTCCTGGAGCTTCCAACAGCACTACCTACATCTCTAGACCATTTCCTTACCAATCCCCCTTCTACCATACCTCTTCAGAGGAAGAAGTTCCACACCCTCTTCAGAATGAGGTTGAAGTGTCAAGTGCCGAGCTCAGGGATTTGCAAGAAGAATCTGAGAATGAAGTGAATGATCCAACTTATAGACCTTGCAACACCAGATCCATGACATTTGCTCCTCTTGCTGTGCTACCACCAAGTGCTCCAATTCCAGACCCCTAACCCTCCACATCCAATCCCAACAAGAGAAACACATTGATGGGGCTTGCTGCACACCCAGTGTGGGAATGGATGGACATGAGGGGAAGAGAGCATCACAGGATGCCACAGTGGGGACACCAAAGGCCAGTGAGGAGGCCTTGAAGAGAGAAGCTTTGATCTGAAGAGGATGAAGGGATGTAGAGTCTTGGTCTTGTTAGTCATGTTCAGTGTCTGTAATGATGTCCCTGCATCTGAGAATGCAGTTTGTTTAAATGAATAAAAGCTTGTTCCTCCTGACTTAGACATCTGATTCCCATGACTGTGTGTTTGTAACTTGATCTGCAAGATGGTTAGTAGAACACAAAGTATGCAAAACAATATACACAGATATATACATAAAATCAAGAAAAATATATACATCCAAACAAACATTATATTCAGATATATACAAGAAATATACATCAAACATGTGAAGATCGTTGTAAGCTCTTAGACTAGGTCTAATATTATATCTAGGAACACATAATAATAAAGGCGGAATATTCAAACATAGAATCAACATTATTATGAACAAGGTTTTTCATTATCATAAACTAACTAACTAACTATAATAAAGATCAAAGACTTGATCTAACACTAACTAACTAAACCCTAGACATTTTCCCTACGCCTAGGTTCCCACACACACACACCTTTAGACGTCTACATCTTGTACGTATTATAAAACTAATGACCCTATGTCTCTTTATATACTAAAGACATCTAGGGTTTACAAGAGGAATCATAATACAATTAGGAAACTAAATATTCTTTTAAGCATATCTTCTAGAATCTTCTAAATCCTCCATCTTTTTGTAGTTTCCCTTCTTGTCACTTTTAGTCCTTCATGTTTCATTCTTCTTGTTTTGTATCATCAAATCTATAATAGACCCAACAAAAGAGACCTCCCCTTAAGCCATAATCCTCCCCTTAGGCCACAATCCTCCCCTCAAACATAACAATCAAGGGTTGATCATGCCTATATTGACAATCAAATATTGAAATCTGGGTCCATCAAAAGCTTTTGTTAACAAATCAGCAACATTTTCATCTGTATGAACTTTAACCACTTGAATAAGGTGTTTTTCATTAGCATCTCTGATAAAGTGGTGTCGTATTTCTATATGCTTAGTTCTTTGATGAAAAACAGGATTTTTGACAATACAAATAGTACTTTGGTAATCTATAAAGATTTTAGTGTTCATAAAATTGAACCCATAATCCAATAATTGGTTTTGAATCCAAAGTACCTGACCACAACAACTAGTAGCAGCAACATATTCAGCTTCAGTAGAAGATGTAGCCACTATGGTCTGCTTCTTACATTGCCAAGAAATCAATCTCCTTCCCAAGAACTGACAACCCCAGTAGTAGACTTGCGATCAAAATTAGCACCAGCATAGTCACTATCACTATAAGCTTCCAAATCAAATGGAGATTCTCTAGGATACCAAAGACCCAATTTTGGTTGGCCCTTTAGATACTTGAAAATCTTCTTGACTACAGTCAAATGGGAAGTCAAAGGTGTGACTTGATGCCTAGAACAAGCACTGATAGCAAACATGATGTCATGCCTAGAGGCAGTCAAATACATGAGAGACCCAATCATTGATCTATATAGATGCACATTAATAGCAGGATCTGGGTCATTGTTAGACTTAGCCTTAGGAGCCTCAAATGGTGTAGAAGCAGTCCGAACAAGTTCCATATCAAACTTCTTGAGGATATCATGCACATACTTCTCTTGATGAATGAAAATGCCCTTTGATTTCTGTTGCACTTGTAAGCCCAAAAAGAAAGTAAGTTCACCCATGGCACTCATCTCAAACTCACTTTTCATCAAATCTTCAAATTCTCTACACCAGGCTTCTTTGGTAGAACCAAAGATAATATCATCCACATAGACTTGCACAAGAATGATATCCTTGGTGTTCTTCTTGATAAAGAGAGTCTTATCGTTAGCACCTCTTCTATAACAATGTTTCAGTAGGAATGAAGAAAGCCTAGCATACCAAGCCCTAGGTGCCTGATGTAAACCATATAGTGCCTTAACTACTTTGTAGACCATATCTGGATGATGAGGGTCTACAAAACCTTTAGGCTGAGTGACATACACTTCTTCCTCAATCTCACCATACAAAAATGCACTCTTTACATCCATCTGATAGACCATAAAGCCCATGTAAGAGGCAAAGGCCAAGAAAAGTCTTATGGCTTCTACTCTAGCAGCAGGAGCAAAAACCTCATCATAATCAATACCCTCCTCTTGTCTGTGACCCTGAGCAACTAACCTAGCCTTGTTCCTAATCACAATACCCCTAGCATCCCATTTACATTTAAGAATCCACTTAGTTCCAATAGCATATTTACCAGGAGGCAAATCAACAAGTTCCCATATATTTTGATTAAAAAATTGTTGCATTTCCTCCTGCATAGCAGCTACCCAATCCTCATCACCTAATGCCTGTGAAATACTGGTAGGTTCAACCTGAGATAAGAAACAAACAAATAGACAATGTTGGTAGTCTATATGATTGGTCCTATGTTGAACCCTTATGTAGCTGAGAAAAGCAGATTCACCATATGATGTCTTCTTGACCCTGCTTCTAGTTTGAACAGCAGAAGTAGGATCACCAATAATAAGGGATTATGGATGAACTGTATTAATCTTTTTTGTGACATGAGGACTAACATCTATAGTGGTGTCCAGATTATTAAGTGTTGCTCCAAAGTCATCATCATAAGAGGAAGAGTCAAAAATGCCAGTTCTTGACTGATGATGAATGCCATCCAATTCAGAGGTAGAGTGTTGTGAATTGGCTAAATCAGAGGAAATGGCAAATCTGGTGGGAGTCTCAGCGGGAACTGCATCAGCAGCATCGTGACCATTATCAGCGGGAGCAGTTGCATTACCAGGGGAAATAGATACATTGCCAGCGGCATCAAAGTTCCTGCGAGCCTCATCAGTTGCCTGTTTTAAAATTACCTATGTTTCCTTGGAGAACTCATAACCAAACTTTTCAGCATCTTCTGTAGCTGCATGTTCTTGGCGTTGGAGCTTCACAAGTTCCTCTGCATACCCCATATCACTAGAAGACACATCATGAGCAGCTGAGTTCTTGGTACCTGAAAAGTGGTTAGAGGGAAAAGAGGGAACAAGTATAACTTGTTCATCAGTTTCTGAATCTGAATCATAATCTGAAGAACCTGCAATGTTAGTGGAAACCTCTGGGTGCTCTGCAGAAATATTAGATTTATAACGAATATAACCCAAATGGTCAGTTAGATAATCCAAATCAAAGTACCATTCTTGACCTGCACCTTGAACATTGAGCTTGTCCTCCATAAATCTGAGATTCAGAGACTCTTCAACCCTCTTTGTGGATAGATTATATACTCTGTAAGCTCTACTATGAGCTGAATAACCTACTACATATCCTTCATCAGCTTTTCCATCAAACTTGCCCAACTGATCACTAGTATTGAGGATGGTAACATGACAACCAAAAGGCTTAAGATGACTTATGGTAGGAATCTTGCCAGACAAAAGTTCATAATGTGTCCTTTTGTGAGGATTTATGATGGAGACCCTGTTCAAGACATAACAAGCAGTGCTAACTGCTTCAGTCCAAAACATGGTAGGCAACTTTGAATCAGCAAGCATGGATCTTGCTGCTTCAATTAGGGTTCTGTTTTTCCTTTCAGCAACTCCATTTTGTTGTGGAGTCCTGGCAGTGCTATAGTCACTTTTAATCCCCTTTGTAGCACAGAGATCAATTAATTTAGCATTCTTGAACTCTGTCCCATTATCATACCTAATTGCTTTAACCTTCTTGTTCAACTGATTCTCCACCAGGGCAATAAAGTCTTGAAGAAGCTGGAATGTTTCATATTTAGTTCCCAAGAAGAATGCCCAACTATATCGACTATAATCATCAGTCACCACCAAAAAATAGTATTTATGATCAATGCTTCTGATAGATGTAGGACCAAAAAGATCCATGTGTAGAAGCTGCAAAGGCTCTGAGATAGTGCTGACAGCAGTAATGGCCTTATATGAAGCCTTATGTTGCTTTCCCTTGTTGCAGGCCACACAGTTGTGCTCATTAGTAAAGACTTTGGAAGGCAGTCCATTAACTAACCCAAATTTAGCAAGTTTGTTGATTGTTTTGAAGTTAACATGAGCCATCCTTCTATGCCATTTATTAGATTCATCCAAGGATGCTTTGGCCACCAAACAAGCTAAATCTCCAGCAGGCTGGACATCATTGAGATTGAATGTGTAGAGATTGTTTTTCCTTGGTACCTTCAGAACAACTTGACTGTCTGCAGGTAGTTGGAAATCTTTAGAGAGAACTAAACATTCAGTATCAGTGAAGAGCACAAAGTTTTTCTTGTCACAAATTTGAGACACATAAAATAAGTTGAAGTGTCTCAATGCCTCCACATAATACACATTCTCAAAGTCCAGTTGAGCAGTTCTAATAGTACCCTTCCATGTTATTTTACCATCTCCTCCTCCAAAGGTCACTGTACCTCCTTGAATACCTACAAAATCATGAAGCCTGTCTCTGTTCCCTGTCATACTCCTAGAACAACCACTATCTACAATACCTATATCTTTATTGGAAAGAGGATCATCCTACACAGAAAGAATATACAACAACATTAGTTTACATGGAGACCCAAGTCATCACTGACTTGCGCCTGCCTTGTGGCTCTGATTTGAGAAACCTGTATATTGATGAGATCCACTATTGTTCTTGGACCTTTGAAAAGTTGGTTTTATGGGTCTCCAAGAACAACCTGTCGAGGGCTTAACAGCAGTGTCCCTCCATGCCCCCCTTTGATGTAAAAAGTCAGTGTTCACAGGCCTATAATCGTTTTGAAAATAAGAGCTTGTAGGTCTGTGAAAAGATCTATTAACATTTCTTCTCCACTGAAAAGAAGATGGCTTATCAGCAGCAACTGGGTTACCAGCAGGAACTGGTCTACCAGAAGCAACTGGTCTACCTGCAGAATTGATTCTGCTGGTCCTCACATGTGTGCCATTGGGAACAAATGGAGGTATGTTGGCCACATCATTCCATACATTATTATATCTCTGTTGATGATTGCACACATTCATCTTTTTCTCATAATAATCACAATCTTTGATAAGATGAAAAACACTCCCACAAACAAAACATGATTTTTTTCTTAAATTGTTTATTCAAAATAGGAACAGTCTTAGCACAAGCAGAATTATTCAAACCAACATCTCACAATTGTTTGTAACAAAATCAACAGAACAGGAAATGTTTCTAGAAAAAGCTGTCTTAAAAAAATGATCTTTGACAGCAACACTTGGGGCTTTTGGAGCTTGTATAGGATTTGGAGAGGCAGAATTTAAGGCTCTTCATTTGAATCACAGCTGGCATGTTCTTTAGTTTGAGTCTCTGCAGTCCTGGAAGAACAGGAGACAAATGTGTTAGACTCACTGCCAGTGTCTGATAAGTCATTGGACTTTTGACCATAAGACATATGTGATTCATCTGAGTCAGAGTCTGTATTGGGTGGCTTAACAATACCATTTATAGATGAAGGAACATTATGCATTTCACCTTGTTTTAAAAATGTAACAAGTTTTCTATATTTTTCTTCTTCTTCATCTGTGACAGGATTAAAAACACTATTCATTGGGGTCATACACCTCATCAGGACTGATATAGTCCTTAAAGCCTAATCCCATTTTAGTTTTAACAGACATAGAGCTATTCCACAATTTATCGAAGTTTTTAGCCTGTTCTTTCCATTGTTTATGCCTAGCCACCTCTGAATCTAAATCATCTTTAAGACCTTCCTTTTCAGCAACAACCTTTACATATTATTTCTTATTAAATTTTAATTTATTTGATGTGTTATCTAAATCTCTTTGCAAAACATTTATTTTCTCCTCAAGAGCAATTTGGTTTTGATCATACCAGGTTTTTTGTTTTTCTAATGCTTTAACTGTTTTCTTATATGCCTGGACTTGTATAAAAAGCTCTTTATATTTATCATTAACATCATCAAACTCACACTTAAGAGCATCATATTGTGTACTGCAACCAAATATACAATTGTGTACTTGAGAAGTGATGCCCATCATTGCAATTTCTTCAACAGTGTCTGCAACCAGTCCAACTTGAGGCTCTTCATCCTCACCATCATTCACATGATCATCCCAGTCAACTCTGTTCTCCAATGACAGCATGGCTGTAGGCTTCACCTCCTCAGCTTCCTTGAGCTTGTATGCATTATACTTTCTTTTGTCACCTCCCTTCCTGTTAGGACATTCTCTGGCGAAGTGACCAATTTGGTTGCATTCAAAGCATCTGACCTTCTTCCTGTCAAATCTAGCTGATTCTCTTCCTTTGTAACCAAACTTCCTACCAGAGCCCTCTTCAAACCTTTTGACTTTCACAGCAATCATGGCCATCTGCCACTTAAGATCCATCTCTTCCATATCCCACTTATCGACTTGTTCAAAGTCTTCATAGGTCAACTGCTGTTGATCTTCAGATTCAGCAACAAATGATTAGAGCACATCTTCTATCACAGAATTAGACTTTGACTTTCTTGAAGAAGATTTGTGTGTTCTTGATGCTGCTGATGAAGAAGTGGGGATATCAGCATATGTTATCATTGGGTTTCCATTGGTAGTACCAACAAAGGCAGAGTGTGATGGAGCTTGAGAGAAAGTAGAGTGACCCTTGATGTCAAGCTCAAGAGACTTCAGCTTGTTGTACAGATCATGAAAGCTTATGTAATCAAGACCCCCTTTTGCCTTGAGAGTAAGGGACACCTGATTCCAAGAAGGAGGTAGAGCACGAAGGAACTTGAGATTACATTCCCCAGTATCAGGTTTAGATTTTAACTGATTAAGCTGACTGAGGATCTTTTGAAACCTGTCATAGCCCTTATGGACACCCTCTTCTTCAGAGATAGAGAACTCCTGAAAGCTTTGTTTTAGCATGGACTTCCTCATTTTCTTGGATTCATCGTTTCCACCAAACCTTGCTTTTATTCCTCTCCAAATCTGTTTTGCATCATCCAGATGATAGAAATCACTCATGTGCTCATCTGGAAGAGCTTGTAGCAAAGTAGTTCTTGCCTTGGTTTCCCTTTGGACTGCAATTTGTTCAGCAGTTGTTGTGGGTGGAATAATTATAAGATTACCTTCAGTATCTCTTCCAATAGCCTTCTTATTGTTACCTTTAAGGATGATTTTCTAGAGATTGACATCCATGTTTGAGATATAGTTTTCCATCTTCATGGCCCATATCACATATTCATCCTTTTTAAGGTAAGGGAATTTAGCATTATTATTGGACATGGTGACCACTTGCTGAATGGAAGACTGGGTGTTAGACTGCTTGTTTGATGACTCAGACTGATCATCACTCTCAGCATCAGAATGTTTTGGTGATGACATGATACGGTTTTTGAGAAGAAAAAGGCTGTCTTCTTAGAAAGATTCTCACGAGGCTCTGATACCACTTGTTGGGTTCAGTCCCAGATAGATCTTAATGAGCCTGTAATGAAGATAGCTGCCTTGTGTAATCACAAAACAATTAAGGAGAACCTTTGCTAGAATTGCACTTATGCGGAAAATAAATACAAAACTTAAGAAGACAATAAACACAATAACTTGATCCTCTATGGATCTAAATCAATTCACTATTAATGTTATCAAAGACGTTTTTAAAACCCTAGCCACATGTTTCTTTTATAGCACAAGAAACCCTAATGCAGCTTGCTAACCACTCAAAAGATATGCTCTATCTATTCCTATATTAACTCAAGCATATCACAACTAATAAGCTAAGAAAACGGAAACTACATATCCGTAGAAACATATTAACTATCATAGGAAACTGCAAACTATCATCAGAAACATTTCTATCAGCGGAAATAACATAACTATCAGTAGGAACCACATCAGCGGGAACCAACTGTTTACATAATTCCTAACAACGACAATATACAAAAAGGAAACATCTCAATCGAGAAAGTATCCTCCGAAGACAACATTGCGGACATTTTAACTAAGCCTCTTAAACGAGAACCTTTTAATCTTCTTAGACTTGGTTTAGGATTAATGGAACCAAATATGTAGGATAAACATAGCCCAAAACATTAGAATAGTCAAAACAAAACAATTTTGTTTTGTATCTGCTACTGTAGCCACGACACCAAACGACAACACGGACGGAACCAAAAATTTGGTACCGTCTGGTCCGTGGTGTCTACAGAAGCAAAACTGCTACCTACAAAACATCTTCTTCCTCAAAACCCACTTTACCAAAATGTGTAAACATTAAACCAAGCTCATTATTGACACCTTACCACTCACTAATCACTGAAGATAACATCATTGTAAGTATCCTAACTACATTTTATCTCTCAACTCTGAGTCTAGGATTCTTATTTATGCACAAAACCATTACAAATCATTACATGGGGTTTTATGTATGCTTTTATACTAAATATGAATTCAATTAGCAAATTGCATAACTAGTCACTGAAATTAGGTACTACATTATCATATTGCATAAACAAATCATGCTTCCCACTAATCAATAGATAATAACTATAAGGCCTTATTCAAATAACCAAACAGCCCATGTCAAAAAATTTGAAAAGCTTCTCACTTATAGGAAAACAATTTTTTTTCATTGTTAATACAAATAGAAATGTTAGACCTTCATCACTTGCATGCTCTTGAATACTAAAGGTATTGCATAACTAATATGCATTCCCGGGTATATTCAAATGAAGCCACATTGAATTAGGAGCATTTGGGTTATCTCATGGTATTTGCCAAACACCCCACTAAAACCATTTTTGTGCATAAAATGAGTCGAGATAACCGCAACTCCAAATCGTTTTCATATAGACACACACTAGAACCAAAACATTAAGTTTATTCTCCTTTTAAACATATTGATTCTTTCTCTTAGGAATAACCATGGTAGCCGCAAGATTCTATGATCACAAGGACACCCTTAGATATATTCCCAAACATCACAAAACCAAAGGACTTTTCAAGGAACAAGTAGAAATCTTTAAGAGTCTAGAATAAAGGTACTTCCATAAGGGTAGAACCATTCACTCATCCTTCATCGAAAATACCAATCTTCGTGAAGAACTAGCCGCCATTCAATTCGATTGTCTTCTTGACATCGATGAACCAATTTGTCCTAGGTTTGTGTTAGAATTCTATGCTAGTGTGACCGGCTTTAGTGATGAAGATGATGATGAGTTTTGTCTTAGGTTTAAAATCAATCAAAACGACTACACCGTCACCTTAGCCAACTTTGCTCAATTACTAGGAATTCCCAAGCGAGGGACTTGTGTCTACTCGGATAAGTGGTCACTCACCGTTCTTGACGCAATCAATGACCGCACCTCTCCTTACGAAACACCTCTAGCAAATAAGGATGTCATTCGTGAGCACCTATTTATCCCAAGGGGAGATACAACCCGAGTCACCCGAAAAGGAAAAGAAGTGAATCGAGATCTATATGGAATGGAGCTAAATGAACTTAAGCCCGAATTTAGGAAATGGGAAGAACTACTTAGAGCCAACGTCATTAGCACCATAGGAAATAGGGATCACATCAATGCTTGTCTTTGCCATATGCTCTACAACTTGTCAACCCGTCAACCATTCAATTTAGCCTACTACATTGCTAGGAGAATGATTGATATTCCAACACAAGGATCGGTTTCTCTCCCATACGGGATGCTTCTCACCCGTCTCTATAGAGCCTTTGCACCAATTCCACCAAGCCCAAAAGGGATGCACCTTCACTATGAGCTCATCCCTCAAATTTGTGTGCCCTTGAGTGACGAGAGAGTTGCTAAGACAAAAGGCAAGAGAGCAAAACCTCCAACTCCATCATCATCATCATCAAATAGCTTCGAGGATGGTCTTCCAAACTCTCGCCTTCCACCTCATGAGTATTATGCTTCTCTTCCCGAAATTGAGAATCAATCAGCGGAGTTTAAGCAAACCAAGGGGATGTTCAAGTGCCTTGGTAGGATGCTGAACAAGATTTACAAGAAATTGGACAAGTAAAGGTCATTTTAAGGAGCGTTTGGAACAATACATTATCTTTAATGTTTGATACTATTTGGTTGTTTTTATCTTGTAGGATAATAATATAACTTGAAACAATGATGTATGCTAACAATCTTATGCAGGGAGATAGCACAAGTATGCTATAAATTTTACCCATTTTCACTTTAATGTGAAAATCACTTGGCCTTGCTCAAAATCTATGCTCCATTATGTTTGTACATGTGTTATTTACTTTTCCTAACTAGAAATGTTTAGTGTTACATGTTTTGAGAAAAATTTCAGGTTTCGGAAATGTCCACGACACCTTAAAATGTACTCTGTGAAGTTTTCTGCACTGCACGGATCAGACGGCACCAACGTTTTGGTTCCGTCTGTTATAAGAAATGGTACCGCCGTACCTGTACAGGTGGATCAGACGACACCCTTTTTAGGGGTCCGTCCGTGTAAACTTTTGGTGTCGTGGATCCTCCAGGTAACTTTCTGAATTTCGATTCTTTCGTGATTCCAAATTACCATCCATTGCTTCTAGGTCAATCTTAACTAGTTTATACCCTTATTAGAACTAGTATAATTCACTTAGGCATATAAGAAATCCATTTCCCACCAAAATTCAAAAATTTGAAAAATTCACCCAAGGAGCCCTTTCGCACAAAGGAAGGAACCAAATTTTTGGTACCTTCAAATCCGTTGGTAATCTGATTGTTAGGAAATTCTACTCATTAGAACACATTTATTGCATATCTTTGCTTCTTCACTCCATCTCTCTTGTATGGCTTGACTTGGGTGATATGACTAGCATTTAACCCACTTCCAAATCATTAGGAACCTCATCTCTTCAATGGTTTAACATCAAATCAAACACATTTCTCCATAATTTTTCACTTCTATAAATTGAGAGGTTTTACCATGATCATCCTCACACCTTCTTCATTCTTACCATCATCTAGCAAACAAAAACACCAGTCAAAATGACAAAATCCTCTCCTAAACCTTGCAAGAAAATCGCTAGAATGAGCGTGAGGCCTTGTTGCTTCGTAAACTTGAGCTCCTCATCCGAGTCTTCTCCACTCACAATCTCATCTCCCATCCGAGATGATACAAACCTTACCTTGGCTACACCTACTCAATCACCAATTGTGATCACCACTCCATCACCTACAAAAACACCAACTTCACCTCCACCGGCACCCATCCAAACATCCAAAAAACCCTCACCATCCTCACCACCAAAGTCTCCAACTCTCATTCCTATGGAATTATTTTCCACACCACCCACTTCTCCAAATCCTTTCTTGGAGGACTTGGATGACTTACCTCCTAGGCCAAATCATCCACCACCATTACCTTCCTTTGGCACAATTGAGCGGATTGCTCATGAGTCACCTAGGCCATCCTTTGACCCAAACGCCCCATTAGGGCCAAAACCTCTTCTCTTCCACCCCATTCACAAAGACATTCATGGTCCTTGTATGGGGACCAACCACTCCCCACATCAATGTCCCCTCACTTAGAGGACATTGAGGAGTGCATGTGGGATGCTAATCCCACAAGAGAGGAGATTCAAGCGGAACTCCAACACCTCCATCAATTCAAAGGCATGGTAGATTCTCACCTTAGTGAGACTATGCAAATGCAAAATGCTTTGCTAGCCTCCATCATGACCACCCCAAACATTCCCACCAACACCAACACACCTACCATTCCACCACCACAACCTCACCAAACATACTACCCCACTAGGCATGGTTGCTCAACTTGTGAGCAAACCGCCCAAACCGTTGATAGGACCCGGGTTATGGTCCATGACTTCCAAGAGGAAATGAGGTTCATCCTCAATCACATCCTTGAGCGCCTCAACGCTCTTTCTCTTCCACCATCTCATTAGGATGGTCATAGATTAGCATTTTCCAAGTTTTTCTTTTCTTAGGATTATTTTCCTTTTCTTGTACTTAAACACATCATTGTGTTCCCTTTTCATGATCTTTATTCATGAAAAAATTTAACTATTGATTGGTGTTTTTTATATTGTTGGTGCCTTTACATAGTGTTTGGAAATACTTGTGAATGATCATTATTACTAACATTTTTTTTGTAGCTTTATTTTCACAATCCATGTATCTTCCCATTAAGCACCCAATTTAGGGGGAGCTTCGATCAAGGGGGAGATAATGGCTCGGGCTCATTACATTCCGCATCGCCTCTTCATTTTGTTGAGACAAAAAAGGGGGGAAAATATAGAACTTGTTTATATTTGACTTTTCTGAAAAAGTCAAACTACATACATTGACTTTCTGAAAAAGTCAAACATGATATTTCATTGGTAATACTTGACTTTTCTGAAAAAGTCAACCGCATACTTTGACTCTCTGAAAAAGTCAACATCATGCATCAACTAGTGAATACTTTGACTTTCTGAAAAAGTCAAACATCATACACTTACATTATCATTTCCTTTTCAAGTTCTAAAACTAATATTTTTATAACTCTTGCACAAACTTTGTATCTTTTATAAAAATAAAATTTATATTTTGTCCTCAACAAAAAGGGGGAGATTGTTAATACAAATATCGTCATTAAACGTTATTTATATTTTTGATCTTTACCTAAGTTTTGTTAACGACAAAAGTAAATTTAATTTATATAAAGCTTAAAGCTTGTCAAGCTTAATAGATATTAAAACAAGCTTTTTCAAACAATATCTTCATCATTTAAGCATTTACATTGTGACTAATCATATCTTAATATAAGTCTAAGCATAATGTATGATAGTAGTTTTTAGAATGTTTTAGTTTCTTAAAAACTAAACGTTACTTATGTATTTACATATTTCTAAAAATAGAAAAACAACACATGACATCATGTGATGCATCATGGAAATCATTGGAAGATTTCATTTAGATATTTTGTGTAGATTTGTACTCTTCATATCTTACACAATCTTGCATAGATGTGGTTGACTTTGGCAAGATCTTGATATCTTGCTGTCAGACCTCAGCGGCACCAAAAGCCATAACGGGCGGAACCCTTTTGAGGGGTCCGCGGTCCGTGGAGGCTCCTGATGGTTTTGGCTATAAATAGCAAAGCCAAACCAAGTAGTTTTTCATCCCTTTCTATTATACTCTCTTACATATCTTCTCTCTAACCTTTCTAACTCAGTTTCATATCATATTAGTGATCTTTTTTGTAGCAAAGAAGATCAAGTCACATTCAAGCTTCAAACGAGAAGTTGGAAGTCTTGTTTGTTTAGTGTTGTATGATCTTGTGTTGATTCATACTTCATTGTTGCATTAAACCATCATAATCTTATGAGTGTGAGTGGTTAGTATTTTAGTCCTCAAAATACATTGTGTGTGGGAGTGGTTGTACCCTTGGAAAGAACTCGACATCTAGCTTAGTGTCGGAAATAGTGTAAGCGAAGTGTAAAGGTTTTCTCCGCCGGTGAAAGGAGCTTGTTGACTAGTGAAGTTAAACTCTCGAGTGTGAGACTCGGGGAGTGGAGTAGGGCAAGGAAATAGAGTCCTTGTAGACCGAACCACTATAAACAACTTGTTGTGGTTTGATCATTTCTTTCCTTATTTACTCTTTACATATAGCTTGCATATTTCATTAACATATCTAAGATCAATATCAATTGATATTTCAATAAGTTTCAAAACAAAGTTTTTAATTGGTAAACTATTCAACCCCCCTTCTAGTTTTCTACAGAATCGATTGCGTAAACCCATAATTAATAATATACCACATTGCACATAATTGATTCATTAATATATATAATTGGAGTCTTCCCCAATTCAAAATTTATCGTAAATAAACATGTGATAAATATATCTTAACAATTAAACAATATACAAGCAACTATCCATGACAAACATGCATGTATTATCATGGATATATCATAACAATTATACAAATAGTCACAAGATCGCATATAAAAATTCCATGTCACATAACGCATTATTCATGAATTAATCACGTAACATATATATTAATTCTAGGTTTCGATAAGGTTAGCAAACAATTTTCAAACCTTAAAAAAATTTTAATGGGTCGACTAAAAAGTTTTAAAGGGGTACGCCCCATATTAAAAAAATAATCGTTCCATAAAAAAAATAAACCAAAACCCTAGATTAACCATATCAAACAACATACAATTATTCGTTTTTTACGCGTTTAGTAATTAATTACTCATTAAAACCAATGACTCGTGATGCCACTGTTGGAATTATATAACATGACTAATCATAAGTATAAGCAATAAACATCAAGTAAGTGCGGAAGCGTATAGGAACATATAATGAATAATTAATTAACTAAAGAATAAAATATGCGTACCTTTTCTTGATTCTAGCCGAACAAGAATCAAATCCACAAACTAGCAATGGAAGAACCCTAATTTGATTTAATTAGGATTATGTGAATTACCCCTTACCGTTTTGTAATTCAATCCAAGAATAATAACAAAAGTATGTTATTACCACGTTCTTGTATACACGTACTAAACCGAATTAAAGTAATGCTAGTTTTATTAAACCAAACAACTTGATATTGGAAAAGGTGGTGATTGATACCTATGAAGGGTAGCCGATCGGTTTGAGCTAAAAAAACACACACAAACGTTTTAGGTTTTAGCTTATGAGTACAAGAGATGCAAAACACAAGACCCCTAGCCTTGTATATATACTAAACTAAACTTGGTGAATAAGTTTGAGTTTGATATGGGTTGGGTTTTAATTCCCTATGGCCGATCGGTTCTAAACCTCACCAAGCGGATCCGGAACCTTCCCAAACTTTGCATTCTAGTCCTTTTCCAAATACATTTAACGCCCGTTAATCCATTACATTAATTACTTAACGTCCGTTAGTTATTTCATTTAATCAATAAATAAATATAACATTTATATTTAATTATTAACTTTAAATTCTCATATGTAAAGTGTGCAATCCCGTGGTCTATCTTTTTCGAATCAATTGTGTTCGTACTTGTATTTGTTTGTAAAGTGAAGTCTCTGATCATTTATTCTGGTTATTGAATTTAAGAAGAAAAAAAAGAAGAAAAGAAAAGGCATATACACAAATAACAAATATCAACATCGATAATAGAAAGTTTAACTAATATAACCAAGATTAGATATGTTGCCTTAATCTTAACTACATAAAAAGGAAAAAAGATCAAAGTTGAATGTTGATTTTTTCAACGTGGTCAAATGTGAGAGAAAGGAAATGTTGAAAATTAAAATAATGGGAGTTGATTTGCACACTTCTAAGACACTCAAAAATATTGTATACTGACATATATACCTTTAGATCACTTTACCCATATTCGCCCCTGTAAAGGTATAAATGTCAAGATGTAACAATTTTGAGTGTGTCAATCAATTTATGAAGTGTGCAAATCACCTCCCAAAAATAATTAAGGAAATGTTGAAACTTAATGTCCATTACAGTGCTGACTTTTTTGAAAATGAAAATATTGAAGTTTATTCTACAAACTTAATAGTCATTAAAGGAAAAAAGAAAATACTCCCTCCGTCCCATAATTATTGTCCACTTTGATTTTTTTTAGTCTTTCTTGTTTAACTTTGACCACTAATATTTTTATTTGTGTTATATAATAATTGATGAAAATTATACTAAATAAAAATACATTTAAAACTCAATCTATTCATATATTTTTCATCAAGTATTATATTACACAAATAAAAATATTTATGGTCAAAGTTAAACAAAAAAAACTAAAAAAAGTCAAAATGGACAATAATTATAGGACGGAGGTAGTATTAAATAGGGTCTGACTTTAAAAAAAATAAAAAATAAATAAAAAATAAAATAAAATGAATACATAGTTTTGTAAATAAAACATATAACCTAACTGTTGGGCTATGGTTGTAAAACAAAAATTTATTATATTTGTGAAACTCTTGGGCTATGGTTGTAAAACATTATTTCTTTAATTGAACGTGTACTTTTTAAAACGATTCATGTAGAGGTTGTTCTTTAATTTGGTGTTCTTTGTGCTATGAATTCATACTACTGGTTACTTTTACGCTGCGACATTTTGGGGTGTGAAAATATCTTAACTACATATAAGAGTGGAACCCTTTTCCTTTCATTAAATGTCACTGTTGAAAACACAAAGACCTTGATAGATCTTAAGCACTCGGAGATCGTTAGTGTTGCCTATGTAATCACAAGCAAACTAATAGAAGATCTCTACAACTCGTATTCTATAGCGGAATGTAAATACAAGTTATAATAACTAAGAACACTTTGATCCTCTATGGATCTTTTGATTATTGAAACTCTATGTTTCGGATATTTTACAAGACTTGAAAGACTTAGAAAAACTTTTTTAATACAAACTATTATGGTTTCTTTTATAGACAAGAAACCCTAATGACTCACGAGCGTTTACAACGTATGCTCCTAATACAAACATAGATAACGCATGCATCTAGACAAGCATGCAACTCATCATATTGTTTTGCTAATCATATTGTTTATTCTGAGTAAGCTCTATACAATACGGCGCCAACCTATTCTTCATACGGCGCTGACTTTTCCTGCATACGGCCTACATACGGCGCTTATCTCTCCTACGTGGATTCGCACTATCAGCAGAATTACGATTTCTGCATTATCACTTCAGCTGAAGTATAACTTCAGCAGAATCCATTCTTCTTCGGCAGAAACTCTTCGGCAGATACTTCAGCAGATCCAGTAGTTTACCGTAATTCCCAACAATCCTCCCCTAAAGTGGAATTTGACTAGGTTAAGTTCCAGTTTCCTTGATAGATCGTTAATACTGTTGAGGATTGTACCATCTTATGAGAAAATTTCCAAACAATATCCTCCCCATTCCGTAAATACTTCTGAGCTAGGAAGGTCCAGTTGCTTGAGCACAAATATTTCACATTAAGAGGATTGCATTCGAACATTAGCAGCAAGATTCAGAAGAAGAACATCTCTATGATGACTGAACTGTTATACACCAGATCTTTGCAGCAACATATGTCATCATGTACATCAAAACATATAAGTTTCATACTATTCTCATCACTTCCAGGTGTGTTAACTCCTGTGAGAGGTGAATCATTGAAAATAATGGGTTTGATGTCTCTTTACCAATAGCCATCACTACTGGAGTAGTCATATGTTTGAGTTCGAAAACTATGGTACATTGATAACCATCTGATTTATTGGCAAACCAGCAACCATATAAACGGATTTGACTTGTCTTTACCTGTAGCCGTTTGCTCAGGACTAGTCAATTCTTAGAATTGGTGAATTGAGAACCAATTATGGATTCAGTTGCCTTTACCACATGCCATATACATGTGGGCTAGCCAATTCTTGGATTCCAAAAAGGAATACACCATGGTGAATTGATGACCATACAACCCTCAGCAGTTAAGCATGGGTGGTTGTAGACCCTATGATTTTGAGAAAACCATTACAGCTATCAACAGATTTGTTGTGTCTTTACCAAAGCTGTACCCTTTGGACTAGCCAACTCTTTGACATACACAAGGTATATCTGGTGAGTTAAAGACCATCAGAATTGTACAACAAACAAACCTGCATAAAAGTTAGTTTTTTTTTTTTTTTTTAAACTAATAAATTGAAAAATAACACAGAAATAGACACATAACATACATAACACAAACTAAAAGCAACAAAACAAGGTAATGCAGAGAGTACCAAGTACCATGATAAGGATGAGGATGAGGCCTATTGCTGTTGTAGAAGTTGAGTCTTGATCAAACCCACCAATGTTGAAGCAGACAGTCTTTCATTGCCCACTGGATCTGGAGGAATCTCCAATTTCTGACTAAGCATCCATTCCATAAGTCTCTTGGGCAATGGATACTTTCTTTCAGCAAGCATACAGACAGTAATTCCACCCTTAGTCTCAAGCACATGCACACGAGGGAGAGGATAGAATCTCCAGGACGCAACTTTCCACCGATGTGAGTTCTCCCAAATGGAATGTGCTTTACTATTTGGAGAATGAGAGTTCAACAGGACTTGAAGATCTCCCGGTAAGAACATCCCAGAACCTAGTGGTTCCTTGTTGCAGTAATGGGTGGTAACAAGAGTGTACAGAGTAAGCAAATCTGCCCTGTCTATCAAGTGTAGAATTTCCTTCAGAAAGGTGAATTCCATTGAAGTGGAATCCTTTCGATGAATGACATTCATCTCATCATCCTTCAGATTCCATTTGACCAACACATTTTGATCTCCCTCAGGAAAATCAGCAGCAGAACCCTCTGTAATGAAAGTTAAGTTATCAGCTTCAAGATCCAAGGGAGATCTTTTGGCCATTCGCTTCTTCCTCCTACCAGGCTTATAGATTTTCCCAGAGGGATCATTTTCAGATTGAATATTTGTGGTAAGACTTGAAGAGGTAGAGGGAGACTTAGTTGTAACACCTTCACGAAGTGCATTCATCCTGTGAACCATCTTTATCGCCCTTTTTGTTTTTATTTCAGCGAGATCAGCTTCCTTAACTTTAGAATCTTCTTGTGTGTCAACGGTTGCCACAAATGAAGTGGGAGCTGATACATCAGGTGCTTCAGGAGAAATGGTAGATGGTTCAGCAGATGGACCCTTGTCAGTAGAGGAAGCAACTTCAGTAGTTGCTTCAGCAGTAATGACTGGAGAAGTCGCCTTGGTTGGAGCATCATCAGACTTGAGTCTTTTGGCTTCTTGAGCAACTTCATTCCCAGCAATCCTTTTCAAGTTGGTAGAATGTGCTGAAGATGATGAGTTGTCCCCCATGATCTGTTTATATTTGCGAACCAGGACATGATCAGGAAAAGCCTTGACTTGTTTCATTGTTAAGCCTGAGTTGTACATCGAGCATTGATTTTTCACCACCTGTCTCATTTCAGATTTAGTAGGAGGTTTCTCTTTGTTCTTCTGAGCTTTGATGGCTCTCCTTTGTGCAATAGCTTCTTGCTTCCTTTGTCTTCCCTGAGCCATCATTTGCTCCACATAATTCTCATTGTTGAAATCTCCACCTAGTATACTTTGAGCAAGATAAGGTTTTGAAATAACTTGCTCAGTTAGAGTATCCCAGTATTCAGCAGGCATCTGAACACGCAGTGCATCCAGTTCTCTTCTTCTCTCAGGAGGTAAAGATGAAAAGTCCTATGTTTCATGTTGCCGAGCCAATAATTCACTTTTCTTTGACATTTCAAACTCAGCCAATCTACTTGCTTGTCCTAGTCTTTCCTCCTCACTTACCAGGTCTGGACCAAGCTTGATCTGCGCAAAACCGTCAAGTCAAACAGACTTAAAACAGCTTAAACACAAATACAATTAAGATCAGAGAATACAGTGAATTCCCGGGTCGTTAAGTCCCACGGAGACTCAATGGTACTGTGGAGGTTGTGTTTGAATCGTTTGGTACTGTGGAGGTTGGTCATGATAAGAGTAATCATAATTGTTACAAGGATTATGCTCATAGACAAGCGTGTTCCCTGTTTGACACTCAAAACTCGGGTGAGGACCTCCACAGTACTCACAAGAATATGTCTCCATCTCATAGTGCGGGGGTTGGTTGAGGAAATTAGTTGTTTCATTGTAGGGATTTTGGTCATAGACAAACCCGTTTCCCGGTTTCACAATGCCACAACCGGGGCAATTTCCACCATTTTGAGGTCCCCCACACCATTCACAACCAAATTGGTGAGGATGAGACATAGAAAGAATCAAATGGATAGAGGGTAAAAGAAATGTAGAATCAAAAGATGTGAGAGGGTAAAGATGGATATTTTTGGATTTTTGAAAAACATTGATGATAAAAACAAAGAATGAAAATATTTTTGGCGTTTTTAACACTTTAGGAAAAGTGTTAATGAACTTTTTGGATTTTTGAAAACTTTACAAAAAAAAACTTTTTACAAATGATGGGATATGTGCAAGAAATGATCTGAAAAAGGCTAAACACACGCTAAAGCCTCCCCGGCAGCGGCGCCAAAATTTTTGATCTGCGCAAAACCGTCAAGTCAAACAGACTTAAAACAGCTTAAACACAAATACAATTAAGATCAGAGAATACAGTGAATTCCCGGGTCGTTAAGTCCCACGGAGACTCAATGGTGTGTTAAACACTTGATCAGACGATAGAATGATCACTAATGATAGTGATCAGAAAGGATTAGGATTGAATATTACACTACTGAAAAAAGTTTATAAATTAAAGCGACTTAAATACAAATTAAGAAAATTAAAAAGATAAAAACTATTAAATAAACGCTATCACTATTTTTAAAATGTTGTTTTTGTGATTTTATAAAACAAAATAACTTAAATAAACTATTTTAACTAAAACGTAAACTTAAATTATCTAAAAACGTAACTTAAAATGAAAACGTACGTTATTTATAAAAATTACGCGAGTGCGCAAGATAAAACGTAAAATTTGTAAAATAAAAGTCCTACGAGTGTGAAAACAATTTTCTTACTTACTATATGACAAAAGAAAATTTTAGGAAAAAGCGGAATATTTTTTTGAGTTTTATATTTTTTTTATTATGAATTAAAAACCAAAAACTAAGAATTTAATTATTAAAAATATCAAAACATTTAGGAAAATTATGAAATTTGGCATAAAAATACTTCAACTAATTCTAAACATAGGAAAAATAAAAAGACTGAAAAATCTGTTTAGAATAAGCTAATATTAAGCAAACTGATCTACTAAGCTAAATAGAGAAAAGGTAATTAAAAGGATTAAATGAGTAGAATGAGACATGAAAGACCCAAGGGCACAGTTGGTTAAGTGTGATGTGTGTGAGGCGTGGGAATGCTGGGCAGGAGGTCTTGGGTTCGAATCCCACCTCCTGCGTTGTTTCTTTTATTTTTTTCCTAACTTAACACTACATATCCTACAAGATCACAGTTGAGTAAAAGATTACACAAAGAGCTAGTAGAGCAGTTGGTATGGTGTGGAGTCTGCGTGGTTCTGCAACTGGCGTGAGGTCGTGGGTTCAAGTCCTAAGGCTGTCACTTTTTGTATTTTATTTATTTTTGATTCTCTTTAAAGACTTTAACTTAAACTAACTACTTTTAACTAAAACTAACTAGATGTAAAGCTGATTTACACAATAGATGCAATATAAAAAAAAACAAAATTAGACTTGGAAGAAAGAAAAAAAAGATTGGACAGTTTGGCTTAAGGGGCTGTTTGGTATTGCGTTACAAATGCTAAAATTAAGACTTAAGGGGTTGTTTGGATTATGAGCTGCTAAAGGGGCTGTTTGGAACAGTCGCAAAACAAACACCCTTTCAAGACTCTTAATCATAAAATAAACATGAAAAGCAATCTTGAAATTAGAAATAAGCTAAAGGCTTCTAAGGGGGATCTAAAGGAGCTATCCTAGTCTAAATTCACTAGTAAGAAATGAAGAACCTAGATAAGCTGAAAGTTAGGACTAATAAGCACTTGAAACAGACCAAAAATTACTTAGCTGTTGTTTGGATTGAAAAAGAGCAGGCCAAGGGGTGCTCTTTGGAGCTTATTTTGAATAAGCTAAAGGACCAATCAACCACTGAGCTTCTTGGCACTTGAAGTACACCTGGCCAACTTTCTTTTGCCCCCCAGTACATACCCTGAATAAGCACTTTACAGCTTATTAATAAGCTGCAAAAAATGGTGCAGGGGCTGCTGTTGGACTGACCCGTCCCAAACGGCCTGATGGTGCGGGTTACAGCTTACAAATAAGCACAAAAATGAGCTGCAAATTAAGGTACAAGCTGCCAAAGCTGAAGTTAGCACAGGTAATGTTCAAATTAAACTAGTTAAAGGGTGGACAAGTTAGGCAACCGAATGGGTCAAAACTGGAATTTTGACCCAAAAGGTAAGCTATTCCAAACACTCCCTTGGGGCAGAAAAACAACTAGTTGAATGTAAAGATTGAAAAAGTTTTTTAAAAACAAGTTTGCAACAACGACGACAACTCAAAATGGGTTTTTAAACAATTGTATAACACTTTCTAACAGGATTCATATTGAGATATAATTGAAGAACATGGATAAATTAAAAATTGCATAAACTAAAAATGGACTATCGAAACTGAAATTGCATTAATTTAAGATTAAAGGCTACATGTAATTAAAATGACAACGATACTAAAACTGAGCTAGAACGCAGATTCTCGACTAAAACTAAAGAACTAATTTTAAAACAAAAAAAAAGAAACTAACTAAAAAAAAGACACCCCCCAGTACAACAGCTACCATCTCTTTATAAACTACAACTACGATGATCTTCCTCTCTCTCTTCTCTTTTCTTGGGAGAAGGAGCACGCGTGCCTCTTTCTGACTCGATGTCACTTCTCTTTCATCCAGTTTCTTGTTTTCTTTTTCTTTTCTCTTTTGACTGGGAAAGGTGGGTAGCAGCACAGGGAATGGGAGATGGAATCTGTCAGGAGAGCGTGGGATAACATGTTCAAATTGGGGATTTGATGATTTACTCAGGTTCAATTTAGTATTTGGGTTTGATTGGTGTTGGGTTGAGAATGGGTTCGGGTTTGGGCCAGGTTTGGGGGTGGAAAAAAAATGGGTAGAGTATGGGATTATGGGTCAGTTAATAATTTGAGGGTGGAGGGGGAAAAAAAAGAAGAAGCAGAGACCAAAGGGTGGTTTTTCGGACTGTTTGGGTCGAGGTTTCTTGGTGCGGTTTATTTCTTTAGTAAGTGGGGTAGGGACGAAATGGAAAATTGGTCGTTAGGGTGCGAGAGGACTGTCTAAGGTAGAGGGTAAGGGACACGACGATGGGTGGAAAGGGTCAGTTTTCTCTTTTCTTTTTCTTTTGTTCTTTGACCTACTTT
>BPTQ01000007.1:313588790-313727716 GCA_019973895.1 Chrysanthemum seticuspe
TAGAAAATAGAAAAATAACCTGAAAAATACAAAAATAGTTTTGAAAATTCTAGTTTGTTATTTTAGACTTTTCCATTTCATAATTTTATTTTTCTAGCTTTATTTCCTAATTTCTTGTATTTTGGTTAATTATTAAATAGTTAAAAATAGTTTTTAATTAATAATAATTAGATAATTAGTGATAAAAATAGTTTTCTTTTTCTAAAAAGTTTCTTTTATCATTAGGATTGTAAAAACATCATTTTCATATTTTTAGGGTTAATATTGATTTAGTTTCACTTTTTAATTTGTACGTCGCGTAGATTTTAAATTCAGTTTTATTAAAACAAAAAGAACAAAAACATTAGTTTAAAAATAGTGATAGCATTTATTTAATAGATTTTATCTTTTTAATCTTCTTTAATTTGCATTTAAGCCGTTGTAATTTGTTGGCTATTTCTGTAGTTATAATCATAAATCAAATCTCTGTATCCATTCAAATCTTCTCGATCACTAAACGTTTGACTATTCTCGCACAGCTCGTTGGGACATAACGACCTGGGGAAACATTATACTCTCCTGGACTTCATTGAGTTTGTGTCTGAACTGTTTTAAAGTTTCTTACAGCTAGCCATTCACAAGTGGTTAACTGGCGTAAGATAACTTGACGGTTTTGCGCAGATCAAGATACCTGTAATAAGCTGTATAAATAGGTGCAGGGGCTGCTGTAGGACTGACCCGTCCCAAACAGCCTGATGGTGCGGGTTACAGCTTACAAATAAGCACAAAAATGAGCTGCAAATTAAGGTACAAGCTGCCAAAGCTGAAGTTAGCACAGGTAATGTTCAAATTAAACTAGTTAAAGGGTGGACAAGTTAGGCAACCGAATGGGTCAAAACTGGAATTTTGACCCAAAAGGTAAGCTATTCCAAACACTCCCTTGGGGCCGAAAAACAACTAGTTGAATGTAAAGATTGAAAAAGTTTTTTTTAAACAAGTTTGCAACAACGACGACAACTCAAAATGGGTTTTTAAACAATTGTATAACACTTTCTAACAGGATTCATATTGAGATATAATTGAAGAACATGGATAAATTAAAAATTGCATAAACTAAAAATGGACTATAGAAACTGAAATTGCATTAATTTAAGATTAAAGGCTACATGTAATTAAAATGACAACGATACTAAAACTGAGCTAGAACGCAGATTCTCGACTAAAACTAAAGAACTAATTTTAAAACAAAAAAAAAAGAAACTAACTAAAAAAAAGACACCCCCCAGTACAACAGCTACCATCTCTTTATAAACTACAACTACGATGATCTTCCTCTCTCTCTTCTCTTTTCTTGGGAGAAGGAGCACGCGTGCCTCTTTCTGACTCGATGTCACTTCTCTTTCATCCAGTTTCTTGTTTTCTTTTTCTTTTCTCTTTTGACTGGGAAAGGTGGGTAGCAGCACAGGGAATGGGAGATGGAATCTGTCAGGAGAGCGTGGGATTGCTGGTTAAAAGGTAAAGCAGGGATGGGGTGAATGATTTCTTTATTTGGCGTGGTTCTTTGGAGCTGGGTTTGTCAGGCTTTTTGGTGGGAAACCAGAGACGAAGAAGAAAAAAAAGGGGGAGGTGGGAGTTTAATAATTGACTGGGTATTAGGGTATGAGATGGGTAAAAAAAGGTGGGGGTTTGGACCGGGTTTGGGCTTGGGTAAGAGTTGGGTTGTGGTTAGTTTGGGTTTATGATTTAACTTGGACTCATTTAGTAGTTTAGGGGTTAAACTTGTACAATCCGAATTTCCAAGGACCATTTGTTGACATTCTGAAAATTATAATCAAGGGTCATTCTTGTCACTCCCAAATAAACCAAGGACCAAACCTGTAAATCTCAAGTAATACAAGGACCGTATTTGTCAAAATTGAAACTTCGGGGATTAAACTTGAAATTTTCCAAAAAATATTATAAGGACCGTAAAATGACAAACTTTATTAACCAAGGGTCATAAATAATGTTTTCCATTTTTTTTTTTTTTTTTTGAAATTCCCGGGGACTTGTTTTGCCTATTTTTGAATGTCGGGGGACTGAAACTGCCAATTATGCAAATTTTGCTCGTTTTTCATCAGATTTTAAACATTTTGCATCTGAAACATATAAAATGCAATTTTGGAATATTTTCAGTATTTTGATGCATTTCTGAGCATTTTTAAACGTTTTGCAGTTCAGATTTGACTAAAAATGATGAGTATTTACACACTCATCAAAGCTCATCCTCAGTTATTACATCTTTCCCTTTATCATCAGGCTTCTTAGCACACTCATCTTCAGTTATATCAATGACAGGAACCTCAGTAGCAATACCCAGGTCAACTGTAGGAGAGACATGTTGATGCAGATTATCAACTGGAGTGGTCATGCCAACAACATCAGAAAGATCTGCTGAAGGTGAAGGACCTGTTGGTTCTTGAACAGATGAAGATTGACCATGATCCGAAGATACATCCTCCATTTGCACATCAGCAGATGCAGCCTTGTTAACACCAGGTTCCTTTGAAGCTTCAGAAGAAACCTTACTTAAATAAGATCACTTTCTTCGTTTGTAGAGAACAGGTTCCTTCTTCTTTGAGGAAGCAGCAACTACTGATGAAGGATCATTAAGAGACACATCAGCCAACATATCAAGAGACCCAAACTGAGGTACTTCTTGTTCTTCATCAGAAGAAACCACAAGCTTCCTTTCGGAGCCTCTTTCAAGTTTGTCCTCTAATTCCTTGACTTTATTTTGCAGTTCTGCAATCTTACTACCAAGAGAAGACTTGGTCTCTGAAAGCTCCTTTTTCAGACTAGACACCTCAGCAGCATACCTGTTGACAAGAGCATAAATAGATGAGAGTGTAATAGGGTCCTCAGCTCCACTAGCCGATTGCTCTGTGGTACAGGGAGCTTCATTGGACCTTTCAGTAGTAACATGGTCATGCTCAAAGTGAGGAAGATCTTCATTGAGAGGATCCCTAACAGGACTTGGTGTGGGCAGTCTATCAAGATCAGACTCATTATGAGTAACTTGTGTAGGTGGTGGACTGGGACAAGGTGGCTGGTCTGGAGCAACATGAGTTGCTTCAACAGTTGATGAGGGGCCCTCATCAATGTTAACTAATGGATTACCATCAGTAGCAACAGGTGTAGAAGGAGGATTATTAGACACATTCTCCTCATCAGCAGCCTCATTGCCTTGGGGCAACATGGCTGCAAGCAAGGGATGATGTTCCCCCTGAAAGTGAGTTCTCATGGTTGCAAACAATTTAGCAGTTAAAAGACCTATGGGATAAAAGGATTGGGCTTGGGTAGTGGTGTCTAAAATCATTTGAAGAAACCTTGGGTACATTAAAAACTTAGCCTTTTTCCTTTGAAGATTTTCAACCATGTTTTCAAAAATATACTTAGAAAAATTGAAAGTTATCCCTTGGGAAAGACACGCAATACCACATCCTAGTTGGGTAGAGAACTGGTCCCATCCTCCTGACTTGTTGCTTATGCATTGAAGCAACGTGTGAACCAGAAACCTCCACTTCGGGCAAAGTTCCTTCTTCAGCCACATATCAGTCCTTGTACCTCGATAACCAATTGCTCTTAGCCCAGTAAGCACATCTTCCTGATTAGAGTGAAATTCTCCATCAGCATCTTCCAAGCGAAGCTTCCTCCTTATTAGGTCCTCTGTCACTTTGTGCTCTGTTCCATCAATCACAGCCCTAATCTCTGTCTCATTCCTCTTCTCAGCAGATTCCCAAAACTGAGTAACCAGTGATTCATATATCTCATTCGGAGAATGTGTTAGAGCATAACAAATCTTGGACCTTTTCAAGAATTCCACCATTGGTTCGTACAATTCATATCCCTTACCTTTTCCCAGAAATGCAACTTTGTTGTGATCAATTTTAAATTCAAGATCCATGAGGGATATGAGTTTTTAGGGTTATGTTTCTCGAAATGGTGAGTGTTTGTGGATGCAGGATGAGAGGGAATGGTTTGTTCTGAAGAGAGTGATGGTGGAGTGATAGTTTTTGCCCAAAATATAGTCAAAGAAAATAGACCGTTTGGTTGACCGTCGCTTACGTGTATTTCATCTTTGACCAAACCCAAAATAACACTTCAGCAGAAACATATGGTCAATCTGCTGAAGTTATACACTTCAGCAGAAACCATCAAAGATAAGAATATCTTCGGAAAGTTTCTAGAATTACTGTGCCACCCACTCGCATTAATTCTCATTGAACCTCGAACCCGTCTATAAAATGATCCCAATGCATACTTATCTCTTCATCAGAGATCCCCAAATTTTTTACCACAAACCCTAGATGCAAAAACAAACCTATCCACGACCAAATAAATCCATGGCTACATTACTTTCCTCAACCCTATCCTCTTCATCATCATCAAGTGGTGAGTCAAACCCATGGCTACATTACTTTCCTCAACCCTATCCACGACCAAATAAATCACCCTTTCTCCCCTCTTCAGAAGATGATAGTGTAGTGAATCCAAGTGAATCTGCTGATGATTCTGATGACTCCTATAAGGAGGGAACATCATACTCCCAACCTCCAGCACCTCGGCCTCAACAAAGGCCTCGTGCCAGGAATCCGCCACTCCCCAAAGATAGAGAGGTGGTTCTTGGTCTCACTGCGCCAGCTTTTGGTGCATCAACACACATCGTATAAGAGAAGGGCTTAAGGAGGGTGGATGGATTGCATTTTGGTTGAAATGCATAGATGAAGCACACAGGAGACGTTATTTTTCTCCATCATCATGTGTGGTCATCGTCATCATCAACGTTTGCATCAATCCATCCTCTCCATTTTGGTCCTTAGCATCTTCGTCGTATTGGTCATGCATATCCAGCCATCGAGATAGACTGAATGGGTGGTTATGCAAGACCCATGAACGCATATCCAGCATCTAATGCATATCCAACATTCACTTAGATGTTGGAATAGATGATATGTACTAGATTAGGATTAGCGTAATTGTATAGCTCGTATCTTGAAGATGCATTTGTAGTAGGTTGACTTTTGTAATCTGTAAGCTGTAAACTGTTTCTTGAATGAATGAAAGAACAAATTTGACTTCAATTTCTTTTCTTCAGCATTATAACTTCAGTGAATCAAATTGTTTGCTTCAGTACTTTTAATTTCAGAAGAAACAAGCAACAATCTTTTAGCTATCTTGACCATATACCAATGAACCACACTTGATGAATTTGATCTTGATCATGGAATAGACAAACTTCAATTCAGACAAGGAATAGACAAAATGCAATCCAGACAACTGCAAAACAGACACAAAAACACACAAGAACAACACAAAGACAAAAAACTAAAGAATTATTAGAAAGTTAGTGTTAGTAAACAAAATAACACACAAAAATATGCAGAGTTTGCACAAATCCTCCCCTGAGGCATATGCCTCCCCTGATGCCTATGCCTCCCCTTAAACTTTGCAGTCAAGGGTTTAGCATTCCAATATTGACCACAAGGTGTTGAAACCTTGGTCCATCAAAAGCTTTTGTTAACAAGTCTGCCACATTATCATCAGTATGAATTTTAGCCACTTTTATCAAATGTTTTTCATATGCATCTCTTATAAAGTGGTGCCTGATTTCAATGTGTTTTGTTCGACTGTGAACAACTGGATTTTTGACTATGCAGATGGTACTTTGATTATCTATATAAATTGTTGTGTTCATGAAGTTGTACCCATAGTCCAGCAATTGGTTTTGAATCCAAAGGACCTGTCCACAGCAATTTGCAGCAGCAACATACTCTGCTTCAGTAGTTGAGGCAGCCACAATGGTTTGTTTCTTGCATTGCCAAGAAATCAACCTCTTTCCAAGAAATTGGCAGCCTCCAGTTGTGGATCTTCTATCCAGATTTGCACCAGCATAATCACTGTCACTATATGCTTCCAACTTGAAAGGAGACTCTTTTGGGTACCAAAGGCCTAAACGAGGTTGGCCTTTGAGGTACTTAAAGATCTTCTTGACAGCATTGAGATGGGAAGTAAGTGGAGTGACTTGATGTCGAGAACAAACACTCACAGCAAAAGTAATATCAGGTCTTGAAGCTGTTAGATACATCAATGAACCAATCATGGACTTGTACAGATGAACATTCACAGGTAGATCTGGTTCATTGTTTGCATTTGTCTTCGGAGCTTCATAAGGTGTTGTGGCAGTCCTAACACCTTCCATACCAAATTTCTTCAAAATGTCCCTCACTTATTTATCTTGATAGATAAAGATGCCATCTTGTTTCTGCTGAACTTGGAGACCCAAAAAGAAAGTAAGCTCTCCTATAGCACTCATCTGGAATTCTCCCTTCATTAGTTCCTCAAATTCCCTGCACCAAGCTTCGTTTGTGGAGCCAAAAATAATGTCATCCACATAAACTTGCACAAGGATGATGTCTGAGTAATTCTTCTTTAGGAACAGAGTTTTATCAATAGCACCTCTCCTATAGCCATGCTTCAGCAGAAAAGATGAAAGCCTAACATACCAAGCTCTAGGTGCCTGATGTAAGCCATAGAGAGCTTTGACAACCTTGTAAACATGATTTGGGTTATCTGGGTCTTCAAATCCCTTGGGTTGAGTGACATAAACCTCCTCTTCAATCTCACCATACAGAAAAGCACCTTTAACATCCATCTGATACACCATGAAACCCATGTAAGAAGCATAAGCCAAGAAAATTCGAATGGCTTCAACTCTAGCAACAGGTGCAAACACTTCATCATAATCAATTCCCTCCTCTTGTCTGAAGCCTTGAGCTACTAATCTTTCTTTGTTTTTTATCACAACACCCCGAGCATCTCTCTTATTCTTCAAAATCCACTTTGTCCCAATGGCATATTTGCCATCAGGGAGTGGAACCAAGATCCAAACCTGCTGATTGTGAAATTGTTGCATCTCTTCTTGCATTGCTTCTAGCCAGCTTGAATCGTTAAGAGCTTGAGAAACACTTGTTGGTTCCACTTGAGAAAGAAAACAAGCAAACAGACAATGCTTGAAGTCTGTGTGATTGTCTCTTTGCTGGTTGGAGACATAAGAGAGAAAAGCAATATGTCCAAACTGAGGACTTGTTATAGCCCTTCGAGTTCTAACAGGTGCCAGAAGATCACCTATAATATTGGATTGAGGATGAGAAATATTGATCCTCTGAGTAGCAGTGGGGCTGACTTCAATGGATGAATCAAGATTAGTGATAGTTGGTTCAAACTCAGCATCATAAGAGGGTGAGGTGAAGATGCCAGCTTTGGGTTGATGATTTCCAAGATCTGAGGGTTTTGGAAAGCGTGTATAAGGTTCTCCAAAGTCTGAAGACACTTGAGAAGGAACATGAGAAGAAACAGCATAGCCTTCAGCGGATTTGTGGATGGTAGGTGTGACAGAATCAACTTCAGCAGAAACATGGTTTGTACTGACTCCTTCATTAGCAACCTCTTCATTCAGTTTTTCTGCTTCAAGCTTAGCTGTAACACCCCCAAAAATGGTTTGCAGCGGAAGAAAGAGTTTTTGGGATGCTACTCAGTTGGATCATAACACAAGTGAAAAATAATAGCTTTTTCGTAAAATATCTCATTTATTGTAGTAAAACAAAGTTTACAAAAGTTGAATTGTTGCGGAAAATGGCCCATTAATAAAATGTGGTCCCCATTCGTAAATCAGAGTCATCTATGACCATGCCATGCCAATGCCCTAGTGCCTCCAGAGTTAGCTATCGCTTTTTCATCCTGAAAATACATGCTAAAAAGTCAACACAATGGTTGAGTGAATTCATAGGTTTAGTAAATAAGCAGTTGATCACAAGATTTTAAAGTTTAAGATAAGCCATGGGCTACGTTGTTATACGCCCATAAAAGATAGTTGATATTATTGCACTAAGCTCATGACACCAAACTAACTGCATACACCTAAATTACTGGTGTAAGTAAATAAAATTGCCCCTCTGAGATGTAATAGCCAATTACATAGAGATACCAAATATAGTGCGCCCCGGTTATTTCCGATAACCGAGTCGGGGTCGCCAATTCCCATAGTACTATCCACGATATTTGCGTTCACTCGCAAGTGATTAATGGTTCATGATGTAGGGGACTTTTGGCAAACAACTTAGGCAGAGTCATAATATCAAGAGTACAACAAACAGTTTGCAAGCAATTGTGATCATAAAAGCAGTAGTAGCATGTATTCTCCCCCAAGGAGTTTATAAAACAGTTAAAAGAGTAAAAGTAGGGCTATGAACTCACCTTAGTCCGAAGCAATGCAAGGATCGATACTAGCACGACTAGTAATACAGAAATGTGACACAACATTATCACAAGCTATCAACGCACAACGATGTCAAGAATACAGGTGCGAAGGCACGTCATCGGTACAACCTACTAGTATATGGTTCATCTCAGTATACGTATCGTAAAGTAAAGAGGTTTTCTAAAGATAGATGTTTTAGTTTTCGTGGATTTTTAGTATCGATATCTTATAAAGGTTTAGTGTCGTTCTCGAAAGAAAAGTTTGGTGTTAACGTTTCGTGTGGTGGTATGAAAACATAGACTCGACAAGTAACTCACGCCAAATATAACTCACACTAAAGCGTAATGTATATCCCCATACATTATAAGAATAGTCAAGTAGTTTTGACCAAGACTCAAGAACACACACCAAAGCATAAACATATATAAAGGAACTAAACAAGTAAGAATCATCTAGCAATAAAACAAGCAAATGGTTGAGCCTTAGGCATTTATAAGAAACTCTAGATAGTTTAGAAAAGTCAATTAGACTTTATAAGAAACTCTAACTATAATAACGTTCCATAATTTTTATAAAATTGTTGAGTTTTATATGAATAAAAGGATTTTCAAATAGAAGTATAAGTTTAATAAGTTTTTATAAATTCTGATATAATGCGTCCGTTTATACAATATTTCCGTGTTAATAGACTTTAATGAAAACTTGATTTTTAAAACAATATATCCCATCAGATTTATAATTTAACATGTGTTCTAGTTAATTACTCCAACCCGTTTCAATAATAACTTAACTAAATAGTTTTAGTAGTTAATCAAATTTTTAGATTATGTATTAGTTATTGGTTTTGCCACTTATCATTAGTTTCATCTCATATATTGGTCCATATGAGTAGAGTCTAATTTATCACCTCCGTCTCGAGTCCAAATAGTCCGATATAAGTCCAATATACGCAAAGTTCAATAGCAAGTGTCAACCACGAGTTACCGAAACGTACCAATGTTCCAAGTAGCCGAAATAAATACTCATTAGTCACATGATCCAAATTTTATATACAAGTAAATTTCATTATGACAAAACAATTTATACCCATTATATTAATTATAACTCAACGCACCCTTAATTGTTTATAGTATGGGCTTTGATCCGAATTCAAAACCAAACACATGTTACTATATTGTGGCCTTTGAGCCCATTACCCATAACAACTAGACACGCCTCAATTTGGCTTGCCTGCTATAGCCAAACGTAGAACAAACACCGCTTACTTATAATGTTTACCCATAAGTCGGAAAATAAGTTCAGACAAACGTACCCTAGTTTGGTTAACACACTAATACCACAAACAAAATCAAACAAGTATAACCCTTATGTGTTTATCTATTTTAGTACACACGAGAATTAAATTAGCTCGACAGGAGCCTAAACCTGTTAATCATGACCACACGGGCTGCAGCCCGACACCCTATGTGGGTTCCTTTTCCAAGCCGAGACCAATTGAAGCGAAAATCAACGCAAGGTCATTACGAGTATCAAAACCAGAATCAAATCCAAGACACCAATCAAGTAAATAAGCGACCTTAACACAATTTCCAGATTTACACTTCACGAAGCACATTAACCACATATTTTAAAAACTGATTTTTACCACACGAAACGATGCAAATTGCGACTAAACACGTCGCGACCTACTCAACTTCGACCCAAGGCAGCCCACGTGGGTTTTCAGTTATAACCACACGAGCCGTGTCAAGTTAACTTGACTGAGTTGACTCGGCTGAGTCGACTCGACTCACCGGGTTGAGTTGACTCAGCGCATAATAATAAACAAACACCTCTCTAAATCAGATTCTTACCACATGAGTTCATTTATAAAGTCATTTTTAAAACTCATTTTGCATTCCACGAAAACTAACCGATCGATCTATATATCTGACTCAATATAAAAAAAAGTTAACATGATTTTGATGTCGACATACCAAAGAAAAGACCAGGAGAAGGGATGGTTGAGGAGGCGGCTGAGGTGACGACCGTGGTGGTGGCTGGCTCTCGGTGGTGACCCCAACGACCTAGCATCTTTAATACTCGTTTTAGGCTAGAAACCCTAGATATTCGAATCTTGTTTTCAAGATCTAGGGCGCGTTAACAAGATTCAGCGCGCGTGTGGTATATATATAGAACCATGAGATGACGATCTATCTTTTGGTTTAAGGTTGGTGTTTTCCGGCGACGGCGGTGGCCGGCGGCGGCGGTGGTTTCCGGTGACCGGATTATTTTTCCGGCAGCCGGTTATTATAGAAGAGAGAGATAGAGTTTAGTGAGAGAGAATGTGTGTATTAAAATGAGGAGTGAGAGAGTGAAATGGGGGCTTTTATACCCTGGAAGGACTAGTTTTGCCAATTCTCAAAGTGTAAGGTAAGGATAAGTGAAAATATCACAGGAACCAAACTCGTAATTTAGGAAGTCATTCATAAGTATTAGCTTCGGGACACATTCGGAGGAGTAAACGGACTCGAAAAATTACGAAACCTACGCCATCGTTCACGAAATCATTTTTCCAATAAAAATGAGTATTTATTTGACTATTTTCTCGCAAAGTAAAATAACGAACAAATCAAAATGATTTTACGAGCTCACAGTAGTGCCGGTACACATTGTGTCTAATTTCCACGTTTCGCGAGATAACTTTCTCGTTTTCACGTCACATGAGCTCAGGAAGTTCGTAAATGAGAAACCGACGAATTTCTTTGAAAAATAAATATCTGGAAAAATCGCGGGATGTTATAGACTTCCCTCCTTAACGGAATCGCGTCCTCGCGATTCAATTCGAGTTATCCCTTCGATTTGAAAAGAGGTATAGATACTTTCTCAAGATTCAATTTTCACGTTCTCACGCGAATTCGAGATGTTTCTTAGAGTTTCCACCGATCAGTAACAATAGGAAAGCGACTTTGCTCAGGTCATTTGACTTAACGGTTCACGCTTTCGATAGGTTCCTCAACACAGCTTAGGCGTTCGTCGATATGGATATCTTCCAGCAAAGACAATAATCGTTTTCAACATGAGGCATTACCTCTGATTACGCACATAAAAACGTCATGAACAGTTAAGTTCGGATGGTAGCTCGAGGCTCTAAGCCACTAGTCCAACTCTAGCAAGAGTCTTAAAAGGATCAACACAACGAAGATTAAACTTTCCACGTTTACTAAATGTATCACACAATCCATGATGAGATTTTAAGCATAGCTTCGTCTCCAATCATGGAGTCTCAAAGATTTAGGTCATTCATCCATCGTAGCTTTTCTGATGATCGTGAGCAGTTTGCATTCTGCTTTTGATTTAACAAATCTCTCGGCAGATTCATGAATAGTTTCAGGATAGCAAGTTGGGTAATTCCCACTTGAATCCGACGAATTTTTGAGCGAAAATTTTCAACCATGAAGTACCTCGTACACGTGGCTATGGTTATATGAGATTTCGACCAATGGGAGGTGTCTATCCCAACAAGTGTCGAAATCGATCACGCAGATACGCAACATGTCCTTTAAATAATTCTTTCACTCAAGCCAACAGTATATGGATGGTATCCAATACTCATACCAAGACCTGTTCTCATGGCTCTTGGAGTGATTACTAGAAACTTGATGTGAAACGACTTGTGGAACAAAAGTTGCTAAATTTCAGCTTTTGAAATGAAAACTTGTTAAATAAGGTTTTAAGCGACAACATGGAATCGGTTCCAAGTTAGAGTTTTTTTTTTTTTTTTTTTTTTTGTAAATTCAAAAGTTGTTTCTCAAAATAATTTCAAATACCTTAGCTTTTGTAGATGATGAATCAATTTTGTTTCTTAGCATGTTTTCAAAACAAAGCGCTTATTTTTACTTCGAAAATTTGGTTTATTTTCAAAAGGAAACATCGGTTATCCTTTAAAGTTTTTCAAGGGAGTAAATAGTTTATGAGAAAATTGCAGTAAAGTTTATGAAATGGTTCGTAAAACCACTTTATTGAGTAAGAAGAAAATATTTCTATTAAGATAAATCGTAGTTTGCGGTTTTGTGTTAAAGCAACACTTAGTAAGGTGATTGTTAAAACAGCTTACAAGGTAATAGAAAACGATTTATTTATTATTTATAGGGTAGTAGTAAAATCGTAATTAACCGTGTGATATTTTGGTAATACAACAATTCAGGTTGTAAGATAACTCGTGAAATAATTTGTAAAATAGCTTATAAGAAAACAATTTATTGTTTGTCCAATAGAAGAAGGTTTCGTAGTTCAATTAATAGGGTGGTAGTAAAATACTTAGTACGGTAAAGGCAAAATGGTTTGTGAGGTAAGAGTACCAAGTTTTATGGTTTTAAATCAAACAATGGCTAAAACAACTCACTAAAAGGGTAAAATAGTTTATAAGACCGTAATATAACTTGTAGGAAAAATTTGTAATATAGTTTACAAATTGATATCGTAATTGTTTGTTGTTTCATAAATTAGTAGTAAGGTAATTAATCGGTTTATTACTCTATAGAAAATAGTTAGCAAAGCATTAATAAGGTCATTGTTTATGAAGTATGAGTAAGGTTGTGAATTTTTTTGTTTAATGGCACAGTAGTAATGATTTTTGTAAAATGACCATGAAATAGTCGGTAGAATAGTTGAAAGCAGTTTGCGTTAGACAACGACAAAGTTTATTATTTCATAAGAGGGTAGTAGGACGGACAGTTAATATTTCAAAGGGATGAGTGGAAGATTAGGGATCTGTTTCTAGAAAAGTGGCTTGAGTTGCAAGTTGACTCTTGGTATATTTTTAGATCTTTTAGTCGTTCATTTATTATTTATTTTTAGCGAAGGGTTCCCTTTGTAGATGTCGAGGTGTGTTGTTCCCAGGACGGCTAGGGAAAAAAAAATCTGGTTCATCGATTTGGTACGAGTTTTGGGGGTAGAGATGACATTGTTACCGCAATGGGTGACGAGATGACTTCGGTCCCAACGTCTAAGAGAATGGTAATAGGATGGGATGATGGATACATGGGTTGCAACGACTTCGTAATAGTGGTTTAATGGTCAATGAAGACGATAAGTTAATGAGATACGAAACAGAAGACATAGTATAGTAGCGACCCAAAAATATAATCTAGACATAGAGTAATGTCGTGCGGTAAATAAAATTTTAGTTAGTCGCGCGTAATGTGCTAAGCAAGTCTAAATGGTACTTACAATCATTAACTCGTATCATGCAACATTTCGTCGGTTATGTATTATCTGCTAAGCAAATCTCATACATAACGTAAGCACGGAAGGCGCGAAGTGGTGGCGTAAAGTGGTCCATTTCAACATGGATCACTGTGATGTCCTTGCGCGAAGTGGTAGTGTGCATCATCTGCCAGGCAAATCTCCATGCACGTTGCTAGTAAGATGTAGACGCGGAGGCGTAAGGTAGTAGTGTAAAATGGTCAGTTTAGAGGGTGTAGTAATGAGAAAGGCGTTCCACTTAGGAGAAAAAGTACCGTAGTGAGAAAATGTTGTGACGTCAGTGTGTGATGTGTAGGAGTAAACCTTTATAACTCTTTTGATGAACATAAATAAAAGTTTTACCATTTTAGAAGTCAATCAGGAGGTCAAGTGGACATACCACTATTATAACTACTTTCAGTATTGCGACATTTACCTCTGAGTCGGACATAGGTGATCAGGCTATGTCCCACTGTCCCTGGTTGAATATAGGTGATCAAGCTATATTCACCCGAGGTTCAATGAATCTTGCAATGCTTAGCTTAGTTATACTAGTAACATGCCCTAATGTCTTTAAAGTTTGTTATGAAAGATTAAACAAATATTTCATTTATGTTGGGGAGAAGGCGTAGCGCAGTGATACGTAAACATACGTATAAGTAAAGCAATCATAGCTAATACTGAGGCTAAGTTGTCAGTAATAAAACAAATATCTTATCAAAGATGACTTCAACGAGTCATAAGTGAGGCAATCAGCTTGGCAGGCAGGCATGTGTCGGTCATAGGGTTAAGTTTTTGTAAAAGTGGTTATAGTCTAGGTCTGAAAAATACCTAGTTCCCTATAACCAAGGCTCTGATACCAATCTGTAACACCCCCAAAAATGGTTTGCAGCGGAAGAAAGAGTTTTTGGGATGCTACTCAGTTGGATCATAACACAAGTGAAAAATAATAGCTTTTTCGTAAAATATCTCATTTATTGTAGTAAAACAAAGTTTACAAAAGTTGAATTGTTGCGGAAAATGGCCCATTAATAAAAGGTGGTCCCCATTCGTAAATCAGAGTCATCTATGACCATGCCATGCCAATGCCCAAGTGCCTCCAGAGTTAGCTATCGCCTTTTCATCCTGAAAATACATGCTAAAAAGTCAACACAATGGTTGAGTGAATTCATAGGTTTAGTAAATAAGCAGTTGATCACAAGATTTTAAAGTTTAAGATAAGCCATGGGCTACGTTGTTATACGCCCATAAAAGATAGTTGATATTATTGCACTAAGCTCATGACACCAAACTAACTGCATACACCTAAATTACTGGTGTAAGTAAATAAAATTGCCCCTCTGAGATGTAATAGCCAATTACATAGAGATACCAAATATAGTGCGCCCCGGTTATTTCCGATAACCGAGTCGGGGTCGTCAATTCCCATAGTACTATCCACGATATTTACGTTCACTCGCAAGTGATTAATGGTTCATGATGTAGGGGACTTTTGGCAAACAACTTAGGCAGAGTCATAATATCAAGAGTACAACAAACAGTTTGCAAGCAATTGTGATCATAAAAGCAGTAGTAGCATGTATTCTCCCCCAAGGAGTTTATAAAACAGTTAAAAGAGTAAAAGTGGGGCTATGAACTCACCTTAGTCCGAAGCAATGCAAGGATCGATACTAGCACGACTAGTATACAGAAATGTGACACAACATTATCACAAGCTATCAACGCACAACGATGTCAAGAATACAGGCGCGAAGGCACGTCATCGGTACAACCTACTAGTATATGGTTCATCTCAGTATACGTATCGTAAAGTAAAGAGGTTTTCTAAAGATAGATGTTTTAGTTTTCGTGGATTTTTAGTATCGATATCTTATAAAGGTTTAGTGTCGTTCTCGAAAGAAAAGTTTGGTGTTAACGTTTCGTGTGGTGGTATGAAAACATAGACTCGACAAGTAACTCACGCCAAATATAACTCACACTAAAGCGTAATGTATATCCCCATACATTATAAGAATAGTCAAGTAGTTTTGACCAAGACTCAAGAACACACACCAAAGCATAAACATATATAAAGGAACTAAACAAGTAAGAATCATCTAGCAATAAAACAAGCAAATGGTTGAGCCTTAGGCATTTATAAGAAACTCTAGATAGTTTAGAAAAGTCAATTAGACTTTATAAGAAACTCTAACTATAATAACGTTCCATAATTTTTATAAAATTGTTGAGTTTTATATGAATAAAAGGATTTTCAAATAGAAGTATAAGTTTAATAAGTTTTTATAAATTCTGATATAATGCGTCCGTTTATACAATATTTCCGTGTTAATAGACTTTAATGAAAACTTGATTTTTAAAACAATATATCCCATCAGATTTATAATTTAACATGTGTTCTAGTTAATTACTCCAACCCGTTTCAATAATAACTTAACTAAATAGTTTTAGTAGTTAATCAAATTTTTAGATTATGTATTAGTTATTGGTTTTGCCACTTATCATTAGTTTCATCTCATATATTGGTCCATACGAGTAGAGTCTAATTTATCACCTCCGTCTCGAGTCCAAATAGTCCGATATAAGTCCAATATACGCAAAGTTCAATAGCAAGTGTCAACCACGAGTTACCGAAACGTACCAATGTTCCAAGTAGCCGAAATAAATACTCATTAGTCACATGATCCAAATTTTATATACAAGTAAATTTCATTATGACAAAACAATTTATACCCATTATATTAATTATAACTCAACGCACCCTTAATTGTTTATAGTATGGGCTTTGATCCGAATTCAAAACCAAACACATGTTACTATATTGTGGCCTTTGAGCCCATTACCCATAACAACTAGACACGCCTCAATTTGGCTTGCCTGCTATAGCCAAACGTAGAACAAACACCGCTTACTTATAATGTTTACCCATAAGTCGGAAAATAAGTTCAGACAAACGTACCCTAGTTTGGTTAACACACTAATACCACAAACAAAATCAAACAAGTATAACCCTTATGTGTTTATCTATTTTAGTACACACGAGAATTAAATTAGCTCGACAGGAGCCTAAACCTGTTAATCATGACCACACGGGCTGCAGCCCGACACCCTATGTGGGTTCCTTTTCCAAGCCGAGACCAATTGAAGCGAAAATCAACGCAAGGTCATTACGAGTATCAAAACCAGAATCAAATCCAAGACACCAATCAAGTAAATAAGCGACCTTAACACAATTTCCAGATTTACACTTCACGAAGCACATTAACCACATATTTTAAAAACTGATTTTTACCACACGAAACGATGCAAATTGCGACTAAACACGTCGCGACCTACTCAACTTCGACCCAAGGCAGCCCACGTGGGTTTTCAGTTATAACCACACGAGCCGTGTCAAGTTAACTTGACTGAGTTGACTCGGCTGAGTCGACTCGACTCGCCGGGTTGAGTTGACTCAGCGCATAATAATAAACAAACACCTCTCTAAATCAGATTCTTACCACACGAGTTCATTTATAAAGTCATTTTTAAAACTCATTTTGCATTCCACGAAAACTAACCGATCGATCTATATATCTGACTCAATATAAAAAAAAGTTAACATGATTTTGATGTCGACATACCAAAGAAAAGACCAGGAGAAGGGACGGTTGAGGAGGCGGCTGAGGTGACGACCGTGGTGGTGGCTGGCTCTCGGTGGTGACCCCAACGACCTAGCATCTTTAATACTCGTTTTAGGCTAGAAACCCTAGATATTCGAATCTTGTTTTCAAGATCTAGGGCGCGTTAACAAGATTCAGCGCGCGTGTGGTATATATATAGAACCATGAGATGACGATCTATCTTTTGGTTTAAGGTTGGTGTTTTCCGGCGACGGCGGTGGCCGGCGGCGGCGGTGGTTTCCGGTGACCGGATTATTTTTCCGGCGGCCGGTTATTATAGAAGAGAGAGATAGAGTTTAGTGAGAGAGAATGTGTGTATTAAAATGAGGAGTGAGAGAGTGAAATGGGGGCTTTTATACCCTAGAAGGACTAGTTTTGCCAATTCTCAAAGTGTAAGGTAAGGATAAGTGAAAATATCGCAGGGACCAAACTCGTAATTTAGGAAGTCATTCATAAGTATTAGCTTCGGGACACATTCGGAGGAGTAAACGGACTCGAAAAATTACGAAACCTACGCCATCGTTCACGAAATCATTTTTCCAATAAAAATGAGTATTTATTTGACTATTTTCTCGCAAAGTAAAATAACGAACAAATCAAAATGATTTTACGAGCTCACAGTAGTGCCGGTACACATTGTGTCTAATTTCCACGTTTCGCGAGATAACTTTCTCGTTTTCACGTCACATGAGCTCAGGAAGTTCGTAAATGAGAAACCGACGAATTTCTTTGAAAAATAAATATCTGGAAAAATCGCGGGATGTTATATTAGCTGCAAATTCTTGAGTCTGAAGCCTAGCAAGGTCCTCAGCATAATGTGATTCATCTTCATCAGTCTTATCAGCAATATCCTTGGAGGTGGTACCTGCAATATTGTTAGGGGAGAAAGAAGGCACAAGTATAGGTTGCTCATCATCTTCAAACTCATTTTCAGAGTCATCATCCAAGGTACCTGCATTGTTAGTGGGAGACTCTTGAGGACCTGCATTTTGGTTAGCCAAATGTCTAGTGTAACCCAAATAATCAGTTAAGTAGTCAAGGTCAAAAGACCACGTATGACCCTGTCCTTGAACATTAGGCTTATCTTCCAAAAATCTCAGGTTCAAAGTCTCCTCTATCTTCTTGGCTTGCAAATTGTACACCCTGTATGCCTTACTATGAGCTGAATAACCCACAATATAACCATCATCAGCCTTCTCATCAAACTTTCCCAACGGATCACTAGTGTTTAGAATGGTCACTTGACAACCAAAAGGTTTTAGGTAGTGAATGACAGGAACCTTCCCAAAGAGAAGTTCATATGGTGTTTTGAGTTGAGGTCTAGTAATGGAGACCCTGTTTAGCACATAGCACGTTGTGCCAACAGCTTCAGTCCAGAACATAGTGGGCAGTTTAGAGTCTGCAAGCATTGATCTTGCAGCCTCTATTAAGGTCCTATTCTTTCTTTCAGCCACCCTAATTTGTTGTGAGGTTCTTGGATTACTATAATCCCTTTTTATACCTTTTGACCTACAGAGTTCTATAAGAATAGCATTCTTGAACTCTGTCCCATTATCACACCGAATTCCCTTAACCTTTTTGTTCAACTGATTTTCAACGAGGGTGATGAAGTCAGTCAGCACTGCAGTTGTTTCATCTTTGGTTCTTAAAAAGAAAGCCCAACAAAATCTGCTATAGCCATCAGTGATAACCAAACAGAAGTACTTATGATCAATGCTTCTGACTTGAGTTGGACCAAACAGATCCATGTGGAGCAACTGAAGAGGTTCATAAATGATGCTCATAGCATTGATAGCTTTGTAGGAGGCTCTTTGTTGTTTTCCTTTGTTGCAAGCAACACAATTATGATCATTGGTGAAAACTTTGGAGGGAAGACCTTCAACAAGACCCATTTTAGAGAGTTTGTTTATGGTCTTGAAATTCACATGAGCCATCCTCCTATGCCATTTAGTAGACTCATCAAGGGATGCTTTAGCCACCAAACAAGTGAGGTCACCACCAGGTTGAACTTCATTAAGGTTGAATGTGTATAAATTGTGAGTTCGAGGAACTTTCAGCAGAATTGAAGTTTCTTCTGGGAGTTTGAAGTCTTTAGACAGCACAAGACATTCATTCTCAGAGAAGAGTACTTTGTTCTTGGTGTCACAGATTTGTGAAACGGAGAACAAGTTGAAATGCTGAAGTTCCTTAACATAGTACACATTTTCAAAATCCATATGAGGTGTCTTTATGGTGCCTTTCCCTGTGATACTCCCATCACTTCCTCCAAACGTCACATTGCCTCCTCCTTCTATAGGAACAAAATTGTGCATCATATCTTTGTTCCCAGACATGCTTCTGGAACAGCCACTATCAACAATACCAATATCTTTATGCTTAAGGGGATGATCCTACAAACAACAACAAAAAATATATACATATAGTTAGTATTCAAAGGAGGTTCAAGTCATTACTGACTTGAACCTGCCTTGTGGATCATAGGTGTAGGACATGAAGATCTAGAGGATCCACCATTGTTCTTGGTCCTCCATTGATGATTGGGTCCCTTGATAGTCCAAGAACAACCTGCTGAGGGCTTCACAGCAGTACTCCCATAGCCCATCCCAGCATACATAGAGTCAACATATGTAGGCCAATAACCATGTTTAAAGTATGGGCTAGTTGGTTGCACATAAGGTCTGGCAACTGAACCTCTCCAATGAGAGTCAGTATTAGCTGCTTGTGGGACATAAGGTGGAATATTATTAACATTGGTCCACATTGATTTATGTTTCTGCTGAGTAGCACATACACCCAATCTTTGCTCATAAAAATCACAATCCTTAATTAAATGAAATTTACTTCCACACACAAAACATGTCTTCTTCTTGGAAGATTTATTCAAATAGGGAGATGTTTGATTACATGCAGAAGTACTTAAATCAGAAACATTCAAGGAATTGTTTTTAACAGACTGATTATGCAAAGCTTTAAAAGATAAATCTTCAGAAGAAACTGTCTTGGAAGTTGATTCCTCAGCAGCTTCCCTAGAAGGCTTGTAAGTAGACTGGGGTGCAGGCTTGGGTGTAGGCTCAGGTGAGGGCTTGGGAAGGTCAGACTTCTCATTTGAATCACAGCTTTCATAGGAAGTAGACCCTTGATCCGATAAATTGTCACTGTCAGAGCAAGAGAAAAAGTCATTAGATGAGGTATCAGGGTCTGGCAAGTCTTTTGACTTTTTGCCATATAGATGATGTGATCCATCAAAGTCAACAGTGATGGATAGGTCAATGGGCATAAATTCACCTCTAATAGGTCCAGGGACAGCATGCATTTCACCTTCTTTTACAAAGTTAGCTAACTTTGCTGGTGTTGATTTACGACTATCATTTCTAGCTTCCAATCCTACATACTTTTGAAAGCCTAATCCTAAGCCAGAGGTTACTGATTGACTGTTATAGATTTCTCTAGCCAGATTATCACCTGAAATTAACCATTCCTTATGCCTAGTTATTTCCTCAGCTAGTTTTTCTTTGAGCTCTAGGTTCTCAGACACAGCTTCAGCCTTTGCTTTCTCAGACAGTTTTAAGTAATTATTTGCAACTTCTAGATCAAACTGTAACACCTTTATCTTTTCTTCATAAGCTATTTGATTCTTTTGAAACCATACCTTTTGTCTTTCTACTGTTTTTAATGCTAGTTTATGAGCTTCATTTTCAACATAGCATTCATCGAATTTAGGTTTCATAGCATCATACTCTTCTTTAAGTTCGTTGTATCTTAGACTACAACCAAATATACAGTTGTGTACCTGAGATAGTCCCATCAAGGCAAACTGATCATGCCTTTCATCCGAAGTACACCTTGCCAGCAATCCAAGCTTATCAGTGTCAGGAGCTTCCTCATTCACAGGTTCATGTGCAGTCCAGTTGACCTGTTCATCCATGGTGAGAAGAGCTGCTGAAGCTCCAGCTTCCTTCTGTTTCTGCTGATAGGAAATGTAGTTAGCTCCATCTCCACTCTTCCTGTCTTTGCATTCCCTTGAGAAATGCCCCATCTGGTGGCAAGTGAAACACTTGACTTTTCTCCTGTCAAAGCGAGCTGGTTCCTTTCCCTTGAAAGCAAACTTCCTTCCAGACTTCTCTTCAAACCTTTTGATGTCCACTGACAGCAATGCCACCTGCATTTTCAGTTTCATCTCCTCCATTTCAAGTGGGTCCAACTGATCAAAGTCTTCATATGCAAGATACTGCTGAGTATCGTAATCAGCAACAAATGAATGAAGAACATCCTCCATCACACTACCAGTCTTAGTTTGAGAACATGGTGGAGTGGGACGAGTGTTATGTGGTGGAGCGGGAGTACAAGATGATGATGGAAAGTAGTTTGAACTAGGAGCATGTACCATCATGTTGGAGTGAGATGTCCCAACAAAAGCTGCATGGCCAGAAGAAGATGTACGGTAGGGAGTTCTGACATCAGGTTCAAGAGTTCTGAGTCTGTTGTACAGCTCATCAAAGGTGAGCATGTCCAACCCACCTTTAGCCTTGAGGGCTATACTTACATGTAACCATGATGGAGGCAAGGATCGCAGGAACTTTGAATTGCAATCATCATTGTCAGGTTTTGCATTCAGCTGGTTTAGCTGACTCAAAATCCTATGGAACCTGTCGTATCCCTTGTGGATACCTTCTTCTTCGGAGATATTAAAGTATTGAAATTGTTGTCTCAGCATGGACTTCCCCATTCTCTTTGATTCTTCGTTGCCACCGAACCTTGCTTTGAGAGCCATCCATATATCCTTTGCATCATCCATGTGGTGAAAATCACACAGGTGATCTTCAGGAATGGCTTGAAGAAGGATAGTTTTTACTTTGTGCTCTCTCTGCATAGCCAGCACCTCTTCAGCAGTTTTGGGAGGAGCCATGATAAACTTCCCATCCCTGTCTGGAATCATTTTCTTTAGACTGTTTCCTTTCTTCACTACCTCCCACAGATTCCAATCAATATTGGAAATCCAGTTTTCCATCTTCATAGTCCAAAGATCATACTCTTCCCTTTTTAAATAAGGAAATTTACCATTACTGTTTGAAAGAATAAGCTGTTGCATGGAAGTGGTGTTGGTGTTGTTTGTGTTGGTGACTTCAGTTTCATTATCAGATCCAGGCATGGTGATAGTATGTTTGGTTGTATGGGGGTGAGAATGGTTCTTAGTATCGTAGAGACTTTCCCGAGGCTCTGATACCACTTGTTGAAAACACAAAGACCTTGATAGATCTTAAGCACTCGGAGATCGTTAGTGTTGCCTATGTAATCACAAGCAAACTAATAGAAGATCTCTACAACTCGTATTCTATAGCGGAATGTAAATACAAGTTATAACAACTAAGAACACTTTGATCCTCTATGGATCTTTTGATTATTGAAACTCTATGTTTCGGATATTTTACAAGACTTGAAAGACTTAGAAAAACTTTTTTAATACAAACTATTATGGTTTCTTTTATAGACAAGAAACCCTAATGACTCACGAGCGTTTACAACGTATGCTCCTAATACAAACATAGATAACGCATGCATCTAGACAAGCATGCAACTCATCATATTGTTTTGCTAATCATATTGTTTATTCTGAGTAAGCTCTATACAATACGGCGCCAACCTATTCTTCATACGGCGCTGACTTTTCCTGCATACGGCCTACATACGGCGCTTATCTCTCCTACGTGGATTCGCACTATCAGCAGAATTACGATTTCTGCATTATCACTTCAGCTGAAGTATAACTTCAGCAGAATCCATTCTTCTTCGGCAGAAACTCTTCGGCAGATACTTCAGCAGATCCAGTTGTTTACCGTAATTCCCAACAGTCACTAAGATATCTTTTAAACTAAAATGAAACAATACAAATGATAAAGCATATTGTATAAAACTATTCAAATACAAAAACAACAATTCAAGAAATACAAGTAATAAAGTTAAAGGTCCAACATATAATTAATGTGTGTCTTAAAATATTCTCTCATTCAAAAATACAAGTTCTAAACCTCTGTTTACAATTATTTAATGCACTATATATATATAAAACACCTATAATTAGCGTTAGCCACCCCTCATTTAAAAATACAATTAATATATCACAAGGTACAAACCAAACAACCTACTAAGAGTGAAGGGTATCATGGCTAAGTCATGCCTCTTCATTTGGGCCTCACATGTGTCACATCACTTCAACACACCCACTTAAAAATACCCCTCATTCACGACTAACCCAAACCTCTTCACTTGGGCCCCACACACCATCATTTTATTTCTTTTCCATATTTTTCAAACACAATAAAATTCATTTCATTTAAATAAAATTACAATACGGAAAAAAAAAACTACATTACATTAAAAAAAAAATACATTAACTAAAATGAAAAAGCAAAAAGAGGACCCAAAGAGTAAATGACAAAGTAACTAAGCTACTGTATTTATAAAAGAACGCTAGAGTACATCTTCTTCCTTGGGTTCTCCAATCTCCATCGTGCAACAAAGAAAAAAAAAGAAAAAGCAAACGCAAGCACAAATTCATCACAAACACAAACACAAAAGAAACAAATTAACAGAAAAAGTGTTTTGTCGTTTTTCATGTCGTTGGGGTGGCGAGAAGGCAAACGGAGAGCCACCATGGTGTGGTGGCGAAGGGCGGCGAACTCCGACGAAGGCTCCACATCAGATTGGCGAGCCACTCTCGCCACGATACCCTTCACTCTAATGTGGTCATCATAGCCAGACACTTAAATTCGATTGAAAAGAATCGTTCATGTCAAAGTACGAAAATTTGCAGGTGGTTTATAAGGTATAAAAAATGTGTAGTTTTAATACCGTAATATATTTTGTTAAGCAATGGTATATATATTTTACTAATCATATATTTACACGAACTAATATATACTATTCTATATTTACACGTTGTATAATATTGTGACGAATATTATACAACATTTATTAACTAGCAAGTACCTTCATCGTCAATCGTCACAACTTTGTAATACTACTAACTATCGTTTTCATATCGCTATTGTATCGTGATGCACGGGTACTCTATTATATTTATACGTGATAGTATGCGATAAAGTTATTTAACTAAAGGGAGAATTACATGTATATCCTTCCCTAAATGAATAATTACATATATGTCATTTGTACTAGTTTTTTATGCATAAAGTACAATTCTTTTAATGCATTCAAAAAATATATATGTAATTTTTTATTTAGGCAAGGACATATATGTAAAAGCCCCTTTACTAAAATTCTCGTCATGCATAAAGCTATTAAAATATATAATAAAATCATATTGTTTATTAAAAGTTTTGATTATTAAAGTATTCGTCGTTGCAACGCACGGATACCTAATGTTAATGTCTAATGGAGGATATCAAATTGAAGATGATAAATGTCCATCTTGAAACTCCACTGCCGTGAAAATGACAACATAAAAGCTAGTGCGAGTATATATATTACTCCTAAAGTTTTAGAAAATTTCACTAACTACACTCTCCACCAATCAAATATCATTTTTACCAATTAAAGTCTCATCTCATTAGTTGAAATACATTATGAACACTTAGTTTGGGACATCCCAAGATTTCATTAATATGGAACGGATGGAGTAATTATTATAAAGCATAGAAACAAAAATATTAATTTCTAAAATAAACAAGTAGGAGAAAGCAACAAAAATGGGATAAAAACAGATTCGATGTATTCAAAAGATGTAAAATAAGAACCGACATTTTTGTATTTATTGTCGGTGTAAAAATAGGTTAAAATAAAGTCTTAGACGTACACAAATATTTTTTTCTTACTTTTATTTTGGTGTTTATTAAAGGACAAATCCTCATAATTCATATAGTTTGATTTAATGGTAAAAATTAATCTAAAATTTAATATGTCAAATTATCAACCTAATTCCATTTTTTTTTCACTTTCATACGCTTTTGTCTGTTTTCATATGTTTTCGACTGTTTTCAGACATTTTATATGTTTTCATCCATTTTCGTACGTTTTCATTCATTTTCATACGTTTTCGTCCATTTTTCATACGTTTTTGTCCGTTTTCATACGTGTTTTTACGCTTTCATATGTTTTCATACGTGTTCGTCCGTTTTCATATGTTTACGTTCGTTTTCTTGCGTTTTCGTCTGTTTTCATACGTTTTTGAATATCACAAGTGATATTCTGAATATCACTTGTGATTTTCATGTTACAAAAGGTTAGTTGAAAATCACTCGTGATATTCAGAAAATCACTCGTGATATTCAGAAAATCATTTGTGATATTCTGAATATATCACATAAAATCACTCGTGATATTCAGAAAATCACTCGCAATATTTAGAAAATCACTCGTGATATTCAGAAAATCACTCGTGATATTCTGAATATATCACATAATATCACTTGTGATATTTAGAATATCACTTGTGATATTCTGAATATTACAAAATATCATTTTTGATATTCAGAATATCACTTGTGATAATCAGAAACGTATGAAAACGTCTGAAAATGTTTAAAAACAGATGAAAACGTAAGAAAATGGACGAATATGTATGAAATAGGGACGAAAACGTAAGAAAGCGTATAAAAATAGGCCAAAACGGACAAAAATAGATGAAACGTATGAAAATAAACGAAAATATATGAAAAAGACGAAAACGTAAAGCCAAAAAAAATAAAAAATAAAACGTGTATTAAAGAAGGAAAAAAAAAGACAGAAAAAATGTGAATAAATAAGAAAGATAAAAAGGCAAGAAAAATACGTGAAGTTATGTTGACATATTAAATTGTAGGTTAATCTTTACTATTAGATCAAATTAGATGGATAATAGAGATTTGTCCTTTAATAAGTACAAAAAATAAGCGTATGCAAAATAACTCACCTCTTTAGGCGTATTATAATTTAAACACTTTTAATCCATGTCTTAAGTGTATTGATTTGCGCTTTTTGTTTTTCTTGAAAATTAAATATCATCACCACAAGGCACCATGAAAGACCAATTTGCACACATTTTTATTATATTGATAGACAATATTCCAGGTTTTAAATAATTGTACAATACTTAGATCATGTTTTAATGCTTATATATATATATAGATGTGTGCAAATCAATAAACAAAGTGCGCAGATAGTTAAGAAACGGTTAATTTTAAAGTAAGGGTGAAAACGAGTTAGCTAAGCTGAGATCGAGCTTGGGTAATTAATAATTATAAAGCTCGAGTTCGTTTAAGCTTTGTTATTTTAGCTCGAGATCGGCTGGTGATAAATTTAAGAAGCTCATGCTCGAATATTGATATGATGAACTAAACAAAATAAAGCTAAAATAAAACCATGCAAGTTAAGTTCAATAGAGTTAAGCTTGTTTATTTATTTTGAGCTTTTTTGCACATAGTTATACACTAGACGAGTGCCTGTATATAGCAACGGAATTTTATAGAGACAAATCGTTTTGAATTTAAAAAAAATCTATGGGTTATAAACGAAAATTAATAAAATTTTGAAGATTTGGGGATTAAACATAATGTTTGGAAACCCGGTTCGATCCGGGTGGTTCAACCGGTTGAACCATTAAGGTCGAAAAACGGGTCGATTTAAACCGAGTCAATCCTACGGGTTTGGTAAAAAACGGGTCAAATTAAATCGGGTCAACCCGGTTTTCGATATTATTTAATAGTTTCCTATTGAAATATATGTTTTCAACATTTCCTTTTTTAGTTTCAACTTTTCACTTTTATTTTTTTGTTTTTCCTTTATATATATAATATATAGCAGGGTACCTGCGCGTTGCGGCGGCGGGTACCCTGTGATTATTAACCGGAGAAATAGATCTCGATGAGACATGATTCACCAGTTTAAATTGTACATTGTGAAAATTTTATTGTACCTTTTAGTAAATGGTGTTTTAATTGTTTGTTTTTAATTTGGTTGATATGACTTTAATTGGATGTACAATGTGAATAAATTATTGTACTTTTAAATAATGAAGTATTTTAATAAGAGTATTCATTATATCATACATTTCTCTCACCTTTTACTTTTAACATTTCACTTTTCAAAGTTTGATCGTTTTTCTTTTATATGTAGTATAATACACAAAATATATTCATCTCTACATTTCCTACGGTTCATTTAGGCTCACGAGGCTAGTTTATATTCATGTATAAAGCTCGGGCTCAAGCTCGATTATTAAATGAGCCTCATCTTAGGCTCATACTCAGGCTCAAGCTCGTTTAAGCTCAGCTTGTGTAGAGCTTTTACCAAACAAATTTTTAGCTTTTTACGAACGGCTTGACTCATTTCCACCAATATTTTAAAAATGCTTCAGTATTACTAAAACTAACATTATTTTTTTTTACCAACATAACTGATTTGATATTTGCCGGGGATTTGTTCCTTTTTCAGTAAAAAGAAAAAATAACTGATTTGAAACCTTTTCATAAAAGGAATTAGATTGAAATAAATTAATAAGTAATTTTTTTAAGTGTCTTGCATCTCTTAGAAGATAAGCAATTTTGCATACTATTTCGTCACTTTATATTTGAGCGGCAGGTAGAATCAATAAACAATTCCAACGCCCTCTTAGTCATTTTTTCTTAGATTGCAGATTTCTTATTTTTTATTGCAATTTTTTTGTTTGTTGATATGTATCCTCAAGATGTTATGTTATGAGGCTGGTAGTATTGGTGAGCCGGTTACAATCACCACAAAAACAATTTAATAAAGACTTTATAAATAACTAAGGGCGTGCTTGGTTAGGGGTTAAGGGGGGGTGGGGAATGGGTAAGGTATTCAAAAGGGCACACTTCACTCATAATATAGTGCTTGGTTAGGGAGGGGTAAGGGATTGATTACCCCGTAATGGGTAATGAACCATTATAGAATAAATTGAGGGGTAAGGTATTGATTACCCACCTCACTCATTCCTTTGCATTCCCTTTGCCTTTCCTTTCCCTTTCCCTTTCCCCACTTTGAACCAAGCGGGCCCTAAGTTAGTGTAGTAAGACGATTACAATCACCACAAAAACAATTTAATAAAGAAACACCGTACACAATACTCACAAACAATTCAGTCGCTCAAGCGACCAAGTCTTATTTTTTTGGGAGGGACGCGTTCGTTGTAACGTGAGTAGGGGCAGGGGACGCGCGTCTCATGGCTCGAGACCATGAGGTCGACCCTCCATTACTACCGGTCTAAACACATATCGAATATGACACCAGCTGGTAATTAGTATCATCAATACCACATATATTGATCAAACTACTACCAACTATTTCCTAACGAATTTAATGAAAAGCATTATACAGAGTAAAAAACAGTCTCCATATTATTAAAGAATATGATCTTCCAAATCTTTCTATTTCAATACATATACCGAATAACTTTCATACAAATAACATTGGCATATATACCTTTGAAATCATTTCCATTTTAGCAATGAAATATATAGTAAAAAATAAAATCACATGAAAACCTCACACTATAAATACCCCCACCACATTCTTTCACAGAATAACCCAAAAAGTGTTTTTCATTCATTCATTCCTCCCTCCATTAATTTTCTCTCCCTCCAATTCCTTATTTTGGTTGGAGAGACCAAAAACAAAACAAAAAAATGTGGCTGAATGTACATAGCAAAACCCGTTTATTATTCGCGATTATTGGTCTTGTGTCGATATTGGTTGATGTCGATGCAAGTGCAAGCAAATGCGATTTATTTCAAGGAAATTGGGTATTGGATAAGTCGTATCCACTCTACAACGAGTCGACTTGCCCGTTCCTAGAGAAAGAGTTTAATTGTGTTAATAATGGCCGCCCTGATCGTTCGTATCTTAAATATCGATGGCAGCCCCGTGGCTGCCACTTATCCAGGTACGATTTTACGTTTATTTATTTTAATTAAATTAGTACTAATACCGGTCATAGCAGAGTTAGTGCTAACTCTGCTATGACTGACATAAATAATATACAGTATGTATTTAAATGTGACGCAACATGACTAGTTATGTTCGTTTTAAAGTAGTTGTTAGATAACTAGGAGAGTAGTGGTGGCTGTTGGTGGCAACTGCTGGTGGTTGTTCAATTCGGTGTACCAAGAGGGTGGTGGTCCCACACACACTTAGATGATGAATGTGATGGTTGTTCATAGCTGTCATTTGTTAAAGAGAATGGGTTTTGTGCGTGTATGTTTTGTTGGGTGGAATGAGATTCCCCTTTGTCATTAATAACTTTTATTAGGCTTTTTGCTATGGGTTACGGAGTAATATATAGGATTAAAAGTTAACTGATACATTAAATAATACTGTATAAAAATTAATTTTTAGGATGTTATTGCACTATATAAATGAAGTATGTTATGGGTGCCATTAGTTAAAAAGAAATACACATGTTTTCTAGGAGTATTAAATCAAGGCTTTTTTTTTTTTTTTTTTTTTTTTCAAACCCTATAACAAAATAAGAAATATGCATTATCTAATTTAACAAAAGAAACTGCAAAACACAATTTTTATGTTTTATTTGTTTCCCGTGTAACCTCCCTTATTTTAAAAAAAAAATAGAAAACAATATCATATGAAAATAGTTCTCTATGTTTTGTGAAAAATTAATCCCCTCTTTATTTAGCAAAACTAAAAATAAAAACTACGAATTAATAAATTTTTCTCCAATTAAACGCACCATATATATTCCAACCCACACTTAATGAAGTGACTATAGCAATTGGTTTATATTTGTTATTTTAGGAATGCAAGCATACATTTTACTGAACTAGCAGGGTACCCGCGCAATGCGGCGGCGGGTACCCGATGACTAAATTTTGTAGCGAGTAAATGTTTTTTATTTATATGTTTTTTCTAACAATAAATTTACGTATTTAATTTTCGGTAAATTACGCATTTTAATTTTTACATTTCTTTTACGATAAATGTACGGATGTCAAAAATTTCATGACATGTATTTCAACTCTTTAACTATATATAATTGAGGTTGTTACAAGTATACAAGTGTTGACTTATATTACAATGTGAGACTTCCTTATAGTGTGTTGGCTTACACTTTTTAAGACTTCTTTTTTAAGCAAGTCCCAAATGCATTATTAAGTAGTAAGATGAGGTTGTTACAAGTATATAAGTGTTGACTTATATTACAATGTGAGACTTCCTTATATTAGCAAGTTTGTTGGCTTACACTTTTTAAGACTTCTTTTTTAAGCAAGTCTCAAATGCATTATTAAGTAGTAAGATAAGATAAGCATATTTGTGATCAGTTTTATTGGAAAAATGTAATTATCTATTGGTATTCACACCATTTTTGAAATGTATCAAATTTTTATTCACACCATTTTTGAAATGTATCAAATTTTTAAGGGTAAATTACATAAAATCGTCCTAGGTGGTATATCACCCACCTCACCACACACAAAAATATAAAAACACACATCATCACCTCCCCATTTTCATTTTTCTCTCTCTTGGGCAACCCTAGCCGCCGGCCAACCTAAAAGCCGCCACCACCACCACACCGCCACCTCCACAACCACACCACCACCCTCAAAACACTCCGCTCATTCCCCTCTACCCGATCCCCAAGGTCACGCGCCACCAAACCCTCCCCTCCCCTCTCGAAACTCGTACACGCGCCACCTAGCACCACACAATGCCACCACCGGTCATTTTATTGAGTCAAAACAAAGGTAGGTTCGAAAACTAACGAGTTTGACTCGTTTTTGTTGGTAACTCGTGGTGAGTCACGAGTTGACTCACTATTTTGTTGAGTTTGATGAATAAAAACATGAGGAAATGATTCTTGATAAGTAAAAACGTGTTTAGTCTTGTCGTGAGGAAATGGCTCTTGTTCGATTAAATCAAGCAACAAATCACTTCTATCATAAGATCCTTCTTACTGATTATGAAGACCGAACAACAAATACAACACATTTTCTTTCTCTTTGCAATAAACGAACACCTTGTCAATTGGTTTCTGCTGCAAAAGGCTTCAAGATCTTATAAAAAGGTCTCAAGTAAGGTGTATTTGTTGTTGTTTGACCGAAAGAAAGAAAGAAAACAACAAATTGGTTATTGTTTTTTTTATACCTTTCGTATATTAAAAAGATGGCAGATGGCGGCATGTTAGTGGTTATTGTGGCGGCAGTAGGTGGCGCCGGCTGATGGAGGTTTACAATCAGGGTGGTTCAGTGCGAGAGAAAAGAGAGTTAGGGTGTGGATGTTAAATTCTTTTGTGTGTGTCTCGAATTAAAGATAGAGAGACATAGAGAAGAGATTTATATATGATGTGAGTCTTAATTTTTGTTTTAAATGAGTTGGAGGGCTGTTACTATAATGCTGAAGACGTTTTGAAAGGGGCCATTAACATCTTAAATGGGTTGTATGAAAGCCGGAGCTGTTACCAGTCTATAACTTAAAAACATTTAATTTTTTGCTATAACATTTAAGTATGTGTATGATGTAAGCTACTGACTATTAATTTCCATATTAAGTAAGTGATATTGGCTGAATTTTTAAGCCTTGCCATTTAGGGAAGGCCTAAATGCATTATAAGGTATTAAGATTATATGAGCGAGTAAAATGAAGTTTCCTTTTAATAAAACGAGTTCGAACAATATAAATATTAATGAATCGAACTCGGGTTCTGACAACTCATGCTCATATCAAATTGTTAGCATCATTAATTTAACTTGACTTTTTTCATACGTTTAATTGTGGGCTATTAAGAGCTTGAAGAAAATTTAGGATCACTTATTTATGAGCCTGGGGAAAGTTTAACTGTATTTAAATGTTTAGGTTTATTACCAGATTTATGGAAAAAGTCTACAAATAGCTACAACATTAAACACCACACAAATTTCAGAAAATGTAACTTTATAAAGGTAGATATATATACCGTTTGTAAGGATTAAAGAATAAACAATTGTCTCAGCAATATTAGAAACAAAATTATGATTGATACTTGCATAAGAACATATGAAATAAAAACATACTCGTATGATAATAGAACCTAAGTGAAAAAGTCAAATAAGAAAAGAAACATAAAAAGTATTCTTGATGACAAAGCATTTAAATAGATACCACTACTTCAAAACTTTGAATAAGGAAATGTAAATTACACTTGGACACATGAAATAATATACTACCTATTTGATATTTGATATGAGTATAAAGTTTATTGCAAGGTGCATTGTCCGAAGACAGAATGTGATCATTGGCTGTGAAACCAAAATTAACAACTAGTTTCAAAACACCTGTCAATTGTTTAATGAAATAACATATACTACGTATATATTATTTATTTAATCACTAAGTAGTGTGGATATTGATCTCGTTGACACGAACACAATATATTAGTCTTGTGACATTTTTCTTTATAAATAACTACTAGTTGAAAATCTTAATACAGACAGGAAATGCATCTTGCTTCATGTGACACGTTCATTTGAAGATAGATCTACCATACGCATCTACCCTCTTCATAAGATTATTTATGTACTTTGTTAATAACAATGATAAGTCGTTGGTGACAATAACATTTTGGTACAAGCAGGGGCGGAGCTATGTGAGGACCGGAGAGGGTCTCGGCCCCTCTAGGTCTAAGCCCGTTAGTGTATTTATTTGCGATTTCATGTGTATTTTCAGTAAAAAATTTATTCCGGCCCTCCCATTTAATGTATTTCTCGAAAAAAAATTGTTTCGGCCTTCTCACGAAAATTTTTCTAGCTCCGCTACTGGGTACAAGTGATATGCATATTGTGCCATGTTAATTTAATATGAAGTAAAAATATTCTTATTCATTCAGAATGTATATATATCATTGAGTTGAATACATTTACAATATATAGATATGATTTATTTAGCGGTTTATATTATTTCCACCGACATTATTGATACTCGAGAAAAAAATAAAAATTGAAATGATTGACAACATGAAATTGAGAACATAGATCTCAAATGTAATTGGGGACTGTTGAGTCTGTGTCTTATGGACTATTTTATATACTTTCCCAAGCCTCAAAAAATATTTTTATAATATTTAATTATTAAGTATATAAATCAAAAGCGACCAATCAAAAACAATGTTATTACTCATAACAAAGTTACATTAAAAATCAAAATAAAAACACAGATAAAGTAGTATAAATAAAATCCGCAAAAAGGTCTTCATGTGAACTAAAAAACAAAGGCACACTATACGAGGTGAGATGTCACGGAGGATGTCTTCCTTGGATTTCTACACTTCTTTATGCAAGAAAAATCAACTCGGTTAGAGAACAAGGTATCGTAGATACCAATAACAAGTTATTTGTATATCAGCTCATCGCTACATCATACACATCTCAATAATTCACCAATAACGCAAACACCCTTCCTCATAACATACCAATAACATGTTATTGAGTCTACAAAATACTCCACTAAAAATACCCCTCACTCTCAATACACTAAAAAAATAAAAAATAAATAACAAAATTTTGTCCTCTTTCTCCTTTGGCTTGAGCCACTCAACCAACTCAAACAATTTTTGGCTTGTGGTTGGCATGTTGCATGGTATGGTTTGGCATGCCAACAATTCATATTTTTTACATTTGACATGTTAAGTATAACCCATACCCTTTGCTCTTAGACGGGGTTAAAGAACATCTATGCAACTTTCATTTTCCCGGCCCATTTGAGCTTTCTTTCTCTTATATTATTTCATGATCAACTTGGTATAATAAATGAATCTACAGTACAAAAAACACACCTCACAAAAATACATTTTTAATAAAAAAAAATCTCACGCACAAACATGCATACAAATTGATCGTCTGCCCGACCCACATCTTCATTTTGATGAGACGATCGACATGAGGATCAAGATGGTGTAATAAAAGGGACCGACTCAGACTAGTCTCTGAGGGTGAGACCGACCGACATTTTAAGCTTATTATGCCCAACCTAAGGCTAACTATAATAGTAACCAAATTCACGTCAACGGCAAATCATCATTTTAACACCTTACTAAATCTATCATTAAACATGTGTAATAGTCATCACTCATCACCAAACAAAACATATAAAGATACCTTATTATATACAAAAATATCTTATAATATACCCCACAAACAAAAACAGTGTTGCAAAAATCGGTCAACTCGGCCGATTAATCGGCGATTATTAAGTAATCGGCGATTATTAAGTAATCGGCATTCTACCTTGTTGATTTTTGAAAATTGGAGGAAAAATGGGCCACCAATCGGTCAAAAATCGTCTTAATCGGTCAAAAATCGGATTAATTCGTCAAAAATCGGACTAATCGGTCAAACTGTCTTAATCGGTCAACTTTTAAAAAAATATTAATTTAAGCATTCTACTTAGTTTGGGGATCGTTTATTTAACTTGTAACGTACAATGGACCTCATAATTAGAATTGAAGCCTTTTATTGAGATTTGGGAACATAGTAGGCTTGGAATCAGTTAAGATTTTTAGTTTGGTCTTAAGAAATACACAAAACTTGCACAAAATGTCAATCCGATTAATCCCGCCTAAACCGATTAATCCCTACAGGGTGGTCGACCTCCCGACTATCGATTCACGATATTTGCAACATTGAACAAAACATAAAATGAAAATTTACAATCGGTTTAGTGGTATGCACCACGAAACCAATGTAAAAAATAAGTCTTCGCACGTAATGGGGGAGATTCCGTAGCGGGTGCACCACCAGGTTGTCGACCACCGCTATAACATCCAACCTAACTAAAATCAAAATTACCTTAGTTAACTTATACAGTAACAAATTTGTTTTATGACATTTTAGAGTAAACTAAAAAGATCGTTACTTCCCTTCTGGCCACGGTCATATGCGTCGACTCCGAGCTATCTAAAAAAGTAATCGCCTGAGGTAAAAACAAAAAAAGATCGTTGCTTTGTTTTACTCATTTTATCCGAAAATAAATATCGATTTTAAAAATACATACAGTTTTAAGAATATTTATTGAATTCTTTTTATTATATTGTTTTTCAATAAAACTTGATTTAGGCCCATTAACTTTTTTTTAATAGGTTAAAATACAAGTATGCATATTTCTTTTGTTACAATCCAAAATAGGAATGTGGTTACCTAAATTACGACGGAAGAAGCCATATTTGTGTGGCTGCAACTAGGCATTAGAACGTTCTTTTATCTTTAGCATTACATTTTAAAGATGATAATCAATTATGCTCTCACATTGAATCGATTTCTTCATAATAAAAGAAATGTTATGTTAGAAAATTTAGTGCACTTGTGGGATTAGTTCACACTTGGTAATGGGTCAGGAGGTACGGAGTGTACATCCATAAGGTCCCTGAACACCCTGACTCTAATAGTGGTTGGTACTGATGGTACTAAGCTAATACTGATAGTGTAATATTAGTACTGATAGGTAGTGTTTCCACTGTTAGTGCTAAGTTAATACTGATAGGCAGTGTTTTCACTGCTAGTGCTAAGTTAGTGCGGATAGACAGTGTTTCCACTGCTAGTGTTATGAAAGTACTGCTAGTGTTAAAGTACTGCTTGTAACGGGCATTGACCTATTCAAGTAGCAGTTTCAACTGCTTAATGACCACGTTTAATTGGTCATGTAACCACTAACGGCTATAATGAGAATAATTATGAGGCTATTAACGGGCCGATTAATTCTCATAATTCCATTTAACTAGCTAAGAGTAATTTCCTATAAATAGGAGATCTGATCATGCATGAAAAATACACAGAAAACTATTAACACTTCTAAGCAAAAGGGTTATTGATTTGTGCCTAAATCACTAACTAACATTTGGTCTTATCCCGAGTAGATATTCGTGATACCCAGGCATTAGGGTTGAATAGTTTACTTTGGAAATTAATAGCACGATTCCAAGTGATATCCGGTAACCACCTAGTGGTATTGCTACTGACATTGATTATCTTACCATGTTCTGGGCGAATACACCTCTAACATGTTATACCGATAATGGACAGTTTTAGCTAACAAGGTTCTGTTTAGGAATAATTTCTGCAAGTAGTTTTCGGAAAAGGATAGTTTCACCCAAACTAACCTTTAATTTGGTTCGTACATAAACTTCTATATCTTTCAATAATAGCTTGATATTTTATCACATTGGTTAGTTAGTACATATTTTGATACAGAAAGAGTAACGAGTTATTTCCAAGTGGTTTTACTTTTTAAGACAATAGGAAAGTTAAATGTGGTCTAAATGCCTAAATGGTCCAGCCTTTAAAAAGAAATGTGGTATAAAAGGGATTGCTTCAAACTTTTACGGGACCAGAGTTGACATAGAAACTAGTGGGGGCATGAATGCTAGGTTGAAAGGCAAGTAGAGATTGGATAAGTTTTGGGTTTATTAGTAAGGGGAATGGATCTGATGAATTAAAATGAGAACAATGATAGTATTTTTAATCACACTTTTTTAATAAAAGGAAGAAATTAAAAGAGATGTATCTGTTTTTTTAAGTGTATTTAAAATATGTGATTGTGATTTCTTCTAATTTTTGTTATTTTTATTTTATTTCTTATTTGTTTAATATAGCAACTGCTTTTGTAAGTGTATATAAATCAACTAACAATATTTAAGTGGTCTATTAATCAAAAAATTATAAGTTATATTTTCGTAGAAAACAACACTTGCACCGGTAACTTGCAAGTGGACGTTAAAGGTTAACATTTCTAAGTTATGTGATGTTAACCATACCGTCTATGGTGTTAACACCCCATGTTAACACCATAACGCGGTGTTAAAAGGTTTTTTTGTTTTTTTTTTTTTTTTTTTTTTTTTTTTTTTTTCTTTTCATGCCCCCTAAATAAGGGGTTGTTTTTGTAAATTGTTGGTTGAGTTAATATTTAACCTTGAGATGTTATGATGGTGGGTGTTTTTTGGTGAGTTAAGGTGAAATGTTAAAGCTGATGTGGCGCTGACGTATTACTGAGTTAAAGTTTAACTTGTGTTATGATAGCAAATGCTCTTCTAGAAAACATATTTTTTCAGTTCTATTCCATAGAAGACTAATATCTTTAAACTATGATTTTTAACATTTTTTTTATTTTCGTATTGGGGATAAGAAGATGGTCATAGTGGACAACGAAAGCTATATATTATTTTTGTTATAATAATTATTAGACGACGAGCACTAATGCGGTGTAAAATGAGTTTTGTTTAAAACGTATCTCTACATAATTAGTAATTGAGATTCAGAGTGTATTAGTAATTACATTATTCTCATTTTGTGAGTTTTAAGCATAATTATACATTCTTTATATGTAGTAGAGATAACGTTCAATTTTGGTATGCAATTTCTCTTCTTGTTCTTTTTCTTTTTCTCAATATTTCATTCAGAAAGCTTGCAATTGAAATGTGATGTAAAGATTAAATAAGAATGATTATTGATGCATAAATAAATAAAATTAATCTGGAATGAAAAATAACTCAAATAATTATTGCACGACTACATCTAACAATATTAATAGATACCATGTTGAGTTGTTTGATCGTCCCTTGTTATGCGGTTGATCCATAATATTTTTTTTCTTCATAGAAACATAACAACTCATTATATCCACTTAAATTCTATCAATACAATATAATATCACTAATGCAACTATCAGAAAAAAATGTGTTAGTGTAATGCCTCATCTAATTATCTTTATAGTGTTTAAGATAAGGAATCCCACTCCAATCTTTTTATAAAAGTTAATTGTGATTGGCACAAGAAATGGTTATCTTTGATTTCACGTTTCTTCGATATTGTAGTTAATGGGAAAAGGCAATAATTAGTGCTATCACTATCGAAATGAAGATGTAACCTTCCATATTTGAAATCAAGCTCTTTCGAACTGTATCACTTTTGATAACCACATTTGATGTGATTTATGGAACAACCTCATGTTATGATGCATGTGATGGGTCCTATTTTACAACTAACAAGAAAAAAAATAATAATAATTGAAATAAATTTCAAAACAAAGGATAATTTTTCTTAATAACCATGATTTCGACCTTTGAAAGAATATGTTTTTTGTGCTTTGCGATATGTTAAATAAGGTAAACCGGATTTAGTTTAAACAAACTTGTTTATAATGACATGAAATTTACTCTTCTTTGTAGTGTTAGATGACATAAATTTACTATTTTTTTAGTAAAAAAGAAAACAAAAAAAATATACTAAATTTACTATTGTATTGAAGTGCAACTAAATCAAAATTACTCGATGGCATGGTTTTGGTATAAAGAGATATGATGTCCAACTTTCTTCTTCCATATGGTTTGATAAAACATAATCATATCTTATCTGCAATTTATATCTACAAAAACGCTAATAATACAGTGTGGGTCTTATTGTCTTAACTAAATAAATGTTCTTATAGAAAAGCTAGCCTAAGACGTTTCATCCAAACTGTTAATAGAAGTTGTTGTACACGCAAGTCAATTGTATAAATAGATTGAAGACGACATCACTTAATAATAACATGCAGTACTTGTGGCGTAATAACCTTCACTAATCATTATCATCGTCGAATTTTAGATAATCTTGTTTTCTTTTCTTTTTATTATTGTGGTTGTGCCCAATAGATCATGATGTCGTTGTATCTTACATGAAACACTAGAAAACGATATAGTTTAGTAGTATATCTTATTTGATCATGCGAATTTAAGAATATTATGTAAAAGAAAACATTCAGCAATATGCTATTAACCATATATACTTAATGTATTCTCTTTTTTTTTCCACTAGATTTGATGGTCAAAACTTCTTAGAAAAACTAAGAGGGAAAACCATAATGTTTGTAGGAGATTCACTTAGCCGAAATCAATGGTTGTCAATGCTATGCATCATCCATTCATCGATGCCAAAGGCAAATTATGCCGTAAACATCTCACTGGTTAAAGATATGACGACATACACCTTCACGGTATGCCTTTCAACCACATATTCAATTTCATTTTCCATCTTACTTAAAGCTGAAACAATTGCTAATTTTTGTATCAATTGCGTAATTATTGTAGGATTATGACGTGCAAGTGACATACCATCACAATCTATACCTAGTGGACATAGTGAAGCAACGATTTGGGAGAGTGTTGAAGTTGGATGTATTGACAGCTGGCAAGCTATGGTTGGATGTTGATTACCTCGTATTTAACACATGGCATTGGTGGAACCGTAGAGGAGCCAGCCAACCGTAAGCTTCCTTCAATATTGATAAGCCATAAAAATGTATCAGAAAATAAATAATTTAAGTTCTCTAACTACAGTAAAACCTCTATAAATTAATACTCGATAAATTAATAACCTCGATAAAATTAATAATTTGTCCGGTCCCAACTTTAGTTAACGTGTGATATTTTATTTACCAAGAAAAAATAGATATTGCATTTTTTGAACTACAAAAACAGGGCACTGTGATATTTTAGTTAATGTGTCATTTACACATTATTGTAGATTTGATTATATCAAAGATGGAAGTCGTATCTACAAGGACATGGATCGTGTTGTTGCTTTTGGGAAGGCCGTTGTTACATGGGGTAAATGGGTTGATGCTAATGTCACTCAGAATAAAACAAAAGTGTTTTTTCAAGGGATATCACCGTCTCATTACAAGTAAGTTTCTTAACACATGTATGCTGTATATCAATCAATATGTATATTTTGAATTATAAATCCAAAACTTTTGAATTTTTACAGCGGCACTGATTGGGGAGAACCAAAAGCAAAATCCTGCTCCGGACAGAAAAGTCCTCTACTAGCTTCCAAATATCCCGGTGTCTCACCGCCTGCTTTGGCAGTCCTCAAAAGCTCACTCAAAACAATCAAGAAACCAGTCACTTTGCTCGATATAACTAACCTTTCTTTGCTCCGGAAAGATGGGCACCCGTCATCTTACGGGTTAGGTGTCGTGGATTGCAGCCACTGGTGCCTAGCAGGGGTTCCAGATACTTGGAACGTCTTGCTATACAATCTTATGTTTTGAAAAAGTTAATTACATTATAGTTATAATTCAATTATTGGTTTTTACAGAAAATAAAAGTGATACACCATAAATAGCATTGTTGAGTTTTGGGCATTATTTGTAATTTTACAATAGATACAGTTGCCATTGAAATAACTGGCAAATATTCATTCTTACTTAACAATTGATTCTAAGAAATGAAATTTATACTACTTATTTAGCTATTGATCCTCTATTTTATTACTGTACTAGTTTCTTATACCATAGACATATATAATCCGTTTGACTCATAATGGGTTTATGAACTGACTAAACAAAAACAGTTGGGCTTAAAGTAGCTTTTGTGAATGAGTAGCAAATAAGCAATTGTACATATTTACCCCAGCCCATTTGTAGGTTTCATGATATTGTAGACTTTTTTTTTTTTGAGCAAATGATATTGTAGGTTACAAGTTACAACACCATTTTTTTATGTAATAGAAAATGATTCTTGTGCTTAACTTGTGTATCTAAAAACATGTATAACAACAAGAGTAACATGTATAATATGTTAGGTTTGAAATTAATGTACCCAATAAGGTTAACCAAGAAGGGAGGAAGGGGAGGATTTATGAGAATACCCTTAACAAAATGAAGATGTGAAAAATTATCAAAACACCCTTAACAAACCATTTCAGTTATATATTACGAGAATAAATGAACTAGAGTATGCAAAATGAGTTATTTTTTTAAGTGCATTAAGCATTTATAGTTTTTACCAATATTTATTTGTGTGAAGAAGTTAATTCCGCCTAGGATCAGAAGATCGTCTGAACGTTAGTGTGGATACTGCCTGGACCGGTTTGATTCAAATTAAAGTTTGCTTCTCGCTTGGATCGAACACCATGAAGCTGCAGGATATTTTGTTTGTTGTAGCGTTTGCAGTTGTTGATGTATGCTAAAAGATGCACATTCCCTTTTCCTTTACATGATTCGTTAATTGTGGGTGTACCTGGATTCTAGGGGGAAAACCATGTTTTGTGTAAATTGTAATTTTATAGTCGTCCGTTGTATGCATGTTTTATATGATAAATCTGCATGATAACACTTGTTAAATGTTATTTTTAATTTTTTTTTAAATTACTACCTGTTCACCGTATGTTTTTCATCATCCATCAGTATAATCAAATGATTTGTGACGGACAAATTAGATGAAAATTTCATGATAATGTTTTAAGTCAATACCTTTGTGATTTCGAGTTTCAGCACAATAAGACTAGCTAAAGGGTTAATAACAAGTTATTTCAAGTCCGTAACACGATCGGGATCCCATAATTAATATGGTATGTCGTCATTTATCATGCATAAAATAATATGTGCAATATTTTTATGACACAACATGCGACCGCACTAAGTCTTTAGGCTTGTGTATTTATTGTACATCTTCAGGTTCGAGATAATAGGTACGAACTCAAGGAAATTAAAGGGTACCAATTTAGGCTTAATATCTTTATACCCTAAATGTTTTTAATTTTTACGCTTTAAGTAAGATGTTAGATATATCTTTGTACTTTAACTTATATTGCAAACTTATGTTTTTAATATCCAATAATATGAATTACCTAAAAAATGAAATTGGGGTGTCGGCTGATGGCAACGGTGCAATCGATGCGTTGGCACAAGGCCCACATTTTAAGGAGCCTTCATTTTCAATAAAAGTTAGCTATAAATACATGGGGCATTTAATGAATAAGTGGCCCATTTAGTTTTTGGTTATAAAACATTTCATGTTTGTCATTTTTCATTGTGCTGTAATTGATAAATTCATCTTAATATTTGTTTGAGGGATTATAACGTTTTTTGTTATTCAAATATGACTATTTTTCTGTATCTTAAATAGTGTAGTTATTTGACTCTGTAGCCTTGATTTGTTTGTATCGATACTTTGTCTGAATTCAAGGCTACAGAGTATCTATACAAACATAAATTCTGAGATATGTGTGATTGTGTCCTAAATTGGTATCTTACAAAAAGTCATAATATGAAAGGATTAATCTTGCAACATCTCGGGCTTAGTGAGTTAGAAGAGAGGATAAGCATGTCTATCAAATTTCTAAGATATGTCAGAAATTTTATGTTATGTGTTAATCACTTAAATTAGATTAAGATATTAAGTTATAAAATGTGATTTTTATAAGATGATGTAAGGTAAACGTCGCTGCACTTATTACCAGGAGATTCTAAGAACCTTAAAAACACTTTCAATGCTAGCTAGGAGACATTGGACTAGTTCTTGAAAGTGATTTGAGAGTGTTTCGACATGAGAAAAACACGTTTGTGAGTTCATTACCTAACACTGTATTAACTCGTGTATGCAACGCCTTATTAAATGATAAATAGGCCTTGGCAGTTGCAGAGCAAAGGCAAAAAAATAACTAGTCATGTCAGTAGCAAATATCCTACACATGAGTACTGGTGATGAACAATCAAGTTATGCCAAAAACTCACTTCTTCAGGTTTCTAAAGCATATTATAAAAACTCGTACTCTCAATGTAAAGCATATCATAAAATCATGTACATCTTTTTTTTGTCACTAAAGTGTTACATTCTTATTTTCTTTCCAGGAAACTGTGATATGTAAAACGCTGCCGATCCTAAAGCACACAATCCGGAGGCTTTGTAATGCTAATGTCATCTCTAATCAGTATTTTAAGATAGCAGATTTGGGATGCTCCTCTAGCAAAAATACACTACTTGTTGCATCGAACATTATTGATATAGTCTATGAGGTCTGTACAGAAAACAATGGTAAACCACCCCAGTTTGAAGTTTGCTTAAATGACCTATTCGGAAATGATTTCAGCAATATCTTTAAAATGTTACCTGACTTTTATGCAAAGTTTAGAAAGAAGAAGAGCGCAAATCCTGGCCTTTGTTTCATTTCTGCTGTTCCAGGTTCCTTCTATGGTAGACTATTTCCGGACAAAAGCTTACACTTTGTTCATTCCTCTTACAGCCTCCAGTGGCTTTCTCAGGTTTTCATAATACCGAAACTACGTTATTTAGCAACTAATTTCTAATTATACAAGCATGCGGAGAAATAGTGCTTTCTCAACTTTTTTTATTGTCATTATACTTAATGTTGTTTCCAGTAGATATCATTATACATAACCGTTTTCATTTTATTCAGTTATTTTATGTCCGTTTTTATCCGTTTTCGTAAATCGTCCATTTTTATCCGTTTTTATTTTAATTTGTCCGGATAAAAACGGATTAAAACCGTTTTTATTATCCATGTCAAAACGGGTTTTATCCGTTTTTATCTGTTTTTATACGTACATATTAAAATGAAAACGGATAAAAATGGACGATTTACGAAAACGGATAAAAACAGACAGAAAATAAACGAATAAAATGAAAACGGTTATGTATAATGACAATAAGTGAAGTAGAGAGAGCATAATGAGTTTTTTTGTAAAGAATGACATAAGATTCACATGTTTTAAGAAGTGTGTTACATTTTCAACATTGAAATTTACTTAGTCATGGAAAACAAGCCAGTATTTAGAAGGAATTAGAATGCTTAACTACCTTTCACAGCCCTCCATAAATTTAGTAAAAACAATGTTTGGTGATGTATTGTAGTTCCTGTAATATGTGCTAGGTACCTGAAGGAATTGAAAACAGTGGATTAAACATATTCATGGCAAAAACTAGTCCTCATAATGTTTTTGAAGCCTATGGAAATCAATTTCACTCCGATTTCACAAAGTTCCTACAAATGCGCTCCGACGAAATAGTATGCGGGGGATGCATGGTATTAACGCTTATTGGTCGGAGAACTAGTGATCCAACTCGTGATGATTCAGGCTGTATTTGGGAGCTGCTAGCTCATTCACTCCTCGATATGCTCAAAGAGGTATAAGGTTCTTTAATATACACATTTGATCTTATGATCAAAGGTCTTAATGATTTTGATTTGCTTGGAGCAACTAATAATTTTTTTTCAACAAATTATACAGGGACTGGTTCTAGAATCAGATATTAACTCATTCAACATCCCCAATTATTTTCCTTGTGATGATGAAGTCGTGAAAATTATTCAAAATGAGGGATCGTTTTCTCTTGATAATTTAGACGTTTTTGAAGTCAACTGGGATCCAATGGACACAGATTATGAGAATACGAAAGATTCAAATGAGCCTAGGCATAACCATGGAAAAGATACAGCAAATCTAATTAGAGCAGTTTCAGAATCATTGTTGATCTCTCATTTTGGAAGTTCCATACTTGAAGAGCTATTTAACAAGTACGAGAAGCATGTGACCACTCATTTAGCTAAGACGAAAACAAGATTTTATAATGTGGTCATTTCACTATCTAAAAAATAAACGATATATGACCAAAGGCCTCTTCGCCCGGTGGTATATGAGTGGCATAATAAAAAAGAGATTGTGGGTTCAAATCTCGTTGAAGATATGTGTGTGATTGAATTTTTGAGATGGGTGGTGTGGGTTGTTAAAAAAAAATGTGTGTCTTTTAAAACATTATTGGTCGTTTTAGGTTTTCTATTAATGTATTATTGTCACAAATAGTCCTTTTATGTTTCTGTTTCGGCATATATTGTATTCCATCTATAATTCAATAAGAAAAACATAAATATATGGTTTCAATAGTCTTGTTTTAGATCTTTTGCAAAAATGATTATTTCTAAATTTTGGACACTATTTAATATATGTATAATGTTATATAGATTTGTATTAATTTGTGCGTTTGTGTTCTCTTTGAAGCGAGATTCACAACTAATTATAGCATGTCTAAAATGTGATTAATATGAATTAGATAGCGTATATGAAAGTGAGGCACTTGAAACATAAAGCTGTAAATAGGAATTGCTCTCTCACGTCGCCTAGATACAGAAAATTTAAGTGGCTTATATACAATTCTTTGTATTGTATAGTCAAATTGTCTTCGGTTGATTTTAATCCAACGCCTGCGCGCACGTGCAATGGGTGAAGAGAATAGACATCTAGGCCAAAGATGAGTGTCAGGATTGTGAACTCATGTGAGCCCGTGCAAGCTGCGGACATGTGCAGCTCTGAAAACGAGCTTGTGCGCGATCTATCCTTTCGATAAGTTCTCATCGGTCTCTTTTAGGAACTGTTGTTTATTTATAACAAATTTAATTCCTAGATTTAATCTTGGAAAACAAGACAAGATAATTTTTCTATATTAATACAACCGTATACCCATTCATTTTTCATAGCGTAAAAAATGCAACTCCAATCATACATTTGTCCAACAAGAATCGGTCAAAGCACGCCATTGATTCATGATCTTCTATGCAAGTTGGTAACGTCCGGTTGTACATCAACTTAGGCCATTGCACTTGAGAAACTAACGATAAATCTATTTTAGAGAAATCGTGTTAAACATGAACCTGATTTACTGTGATTTGATTTTATTAATTAAATGTTGTATCATCAGTTTATATTAAAAAAAGATAAATAGATGTGGTTTGAAGTAATAAAATTAAAAATATGAACTTTGAGGAGATCTTGGTCTTCATTCTTGACTTTAATCTCGTTGATACCAAGTGTAACATTTGAGTATGAGTATATGGTGTTGAAGATGTAGTATTCGTTGTTGTTGCATGATTGTGGTGAATATGAAGTAGTTGCATCATTCGTCGGTACCTGTTAAACATTGTAGGTAATAATAACCTCTGAATCTGTGAAGATCGTTTTACAACTCTTGAGACGTATCAACAAGTCGGCATGCTAGGTATAAGTACCGCTTCATCAAGATTTCAACTCGATCATCGTGAACTTCCTTATTCATTCGGGACACTTAAAATCACAAGAGATAGCCAAAAACCAAAAACACCCAAACCTGGCACTGGCGTGCCAGGTGACGAATCAGCGATTGGCCAGCGTTCCAGGTACAGATTTGTGTGCCTTTGGTTTTTACTAGTCGGCTTTCCTTTTACTCGACTAAGGTGCTTCTTTCAATACAGATTTTTACATGATATTTGAAATATTCGCATTAACATTTATACTTAGAGAGTTTCCCAAAACAAGTCTTCTCATTTTTTAAAAACGTTAACTCAAAACTTGTTTTCCAAAGCCTCTAGCCAAGGAAAATATGTTTTTCCTCAAACCTAGGAGACTTATACTTTCACTAGAGCTTCAAAGGAAAGCATTAAAGTTACCAGAATCATTATTTTTATCTTTTTTAATCACGTAACGGGTTTACTCTGGTCATTTAAGCTAAGGTCATTTTGCGTAAATGCAAGCTTCTCATTTATCGGATATTGTTTTTACCTTGATGCAAAGCACTTATCTTACTTGCATCAAGATGATTAGTGAATGATTCAATTCTGGATTAACTAAGAATTACCAATCTTGAATATTTAAGTTTAAGCTCTTGAAATATAATTCTCTTTTGTATGATCTTAAATCTCCTACACAAACATTCTCTTACATTCCCTTACATATCCTTGTACTCCTTGTATCCTACACCACAACACAATCTACTAATCATTTCTTGGTCTCCCACATTCCCACATTCCATATTTTACTACCTAAACATTCCTTTTGCCATACATTATACTCCACCAACACAAAGTAAAAACGTCATCACCTTTCTTCTCCGAGCTTCATTCACCATCACTACATTCTTTATAGAGTGAATTACATAATTGGTCCTTGTGGTTTGTTGAAAATTGCAGAAAATGTCCCTGTGCTTTTTTTTTGACGCGTTTCGTCCCTGTGGTTTACAAATCTTACGGATTTTGTCCCTCGTCCAAAAATGTCCGTTAAGTGTCTTGCGTTGTTAGTCCTTCGTTAGTGCAGTCCGTTAAGTGTTTTGCACTGTTAGTCCTTCGTTAATAAATTTTGCACCGTTAGTCCTTATTTTTTAAAATATAGTTTTCCCCAATTAGTCCCTCCGTTAATAATAGTTTTCACCCGTTTTTGTCCGTTTTTATCCGTTTTCGTTCGTTTTTTTATCCGTTTCCCCCCGTTTTTTTACGTTTTTCGTCCGTTTTCTTTCGTTTTTATCCCTTTTCGTCTGTTTTTTACGCTTTTGTCCGTTTTTGTCTGTTTTTTATCCGTTTTCGACCGTTTTTTTACATTTTTATTCGTTTTCGTCAGTTATTTTTTTAAGTTTTTGTCCGTTTTTGAAAAAAAAATATAAAATTTAAAAAAAAATTGAATAAAAAATTTCAAAAAAAAATTTTGAACAAAAATATTTTTTTTAAAAAAAACGGACATTGAAAAAAAATTTCCGAAAAACATTTTTTTTAAAAAAATCTTAAAAACTTTCCGAAAAATATTGAAAAAAAACGGAAATATTTTTAAAAAAATATATATATTTTGAAAAATATTTTTTTATTCAAAATTTTTTTTTGAAATTTTTTATTCAAATTTTTTTTTAAACGGACAAAAACGTAAGAAAAACCGATAAAAACGTACGAAAAACGGACACAACGTAAGAACAACGGACAAAACGAAAGAAGACAGACAAAACATAAGAAAAACGGACAAAAAATTAAGAAAAACGTAAGAAAAACGGATGAAAACCGATAAAAACGTAAGAAAAATGGACAAAAACTATATTAAACGAAAGAAAACGGACGAAAAACGTAAAAAAACGGGGGGAAACGGATAAAAAACGAACGAAAACGGACAAAAACGGGTGAAAACTATTATTAACGGAGGGACTAATTGGGGAAAACTATATTTTAAAAAATAAGGACTAACGGTGCAAAATTTATTAACGAATGACTAACAGTGCAAAACACTTAACGGACTGCACTAACGAAGGACTAACAACGCAAGACACTTAACGGACATTTTTGGACGAGGGACAAAATCCGTAAGATTTGTAAACCACAGGGACGAAACACGTCAAAAAAAAAGCACGGGAACATTTTCTGCAATTTTCAACAAACCACAAATACCAATTATGTAATTCACTCTTCTTTATATGTGATTATCAGTTTGGCCACATCACTCACTTACAACCTATACCCCTACAACCTTGTAGGTCTCCATAATACATGTGTTTCAACATAAGTCTTAATAAAAATAATTTTGACTAAAAATGTATTTCAAGTAGTGTATAATAAAGATTTTACAATCTGAAATCATAATGGCAAGCACAATGAAACTGATACAAAGGAATTAATATTTTAATAAAAAACATTTTTCTAAACGTGGGTTGAATAATACTCCCTCCGTCTCATTTTTATTGTCCACTTTGACTTTGACCAGTCTTTCTTGTTCAACTTTGACCATTAATATATTTATTTGTGTTATATAATACTTGATGAAAATTATACCAACTGAAAATACATTTAAAACCCAATACATTCATATATTTTTCATCAAGTATTATATAACACAAATAAAAATAATTATGATCAAAGTTAAAGAAGATAGACTAAAAAAGTCAATAGTGGACAATAAATTTAGGACGGAGGAAGTAGTATTCAACAAAAAATTTGATGTTTAGACGTACCTTATTATACAAAGGTTTTGATACTAAAACAATGCAATCGTTGACACTTACTAATGCATCATACTTTAAAAGGTTCTCAAGAAAATATTTCACATGTACAAATTTTGTTACCAAAAGACTTTGAATTATCTAAAGGGTTAATGGTCTAGAAAACATACAAACTTTTCACTTTTTACTATTGTGACAATAAACTTTTTTTTTTTCCTATTAAAACAAAACAACTTCTTAATGACTACTATTGTAACTAAATATGCCACGTGGCACAGTTAATTACCACTTAATGACTACTATTTGGTTACAATAATAGTCATTAAGAAGTTGTTTTGTTTTAATAGGAAAAAAAAAGTTTATTGTCACAATAGTAAAAAGTTGAAAGTTTGTATGTTTTCTAGACCATTAACCCTTATCTAAAACAATACGATCTTCGAAACACGGACCTCAGGATGAAAATCGTTTTCATGGTCAATACAAATAACCTAATAAACAATTATAATGTCATAAATGTCCTAGTGAACCTTTTCGCCTCAAAAGAAATCTCAACGACTATGGTTATATGACGAAACAACTAATGTGACCACATTGGTCGATGGCTTGGAATACGGTACGAGACTCACTAGGGAATACACAATGGCTCGTGAGGTTCTTCCACGTGTACCAATCACTTACCGTGCTGGGATAGGGGCGTATGGGTCATTGAGGTGATACTCTCCTTTAGCGGGTTGAGAAGGGCGGGGACTCATCTCACTACTACACAAACAGGTTTTTCCCACAGTCAAATCCGTGGGAAATCCCGTGGAAAAAGGCCCTTTTCCACGGATATCACACGGAATTATTCCGTTAGAAAAAACCCCGTGGGTAAATATTTTTCCACCAATCTTCCCATAGTCGTTGACTATTTTCACACCAAATTTGCCGTCCCTAATCTGTGGGAAAAATTACCCACGGATTTCTCACGTATATTTTCCTACAATTTTATGGCAAAAATTTCCCACTAATATTCCACAAATTTTTTTGTCACAGATTTCCAACGATTTGCTTATGACAGATTTTTCACGATTTTCACACAACTCTTTCCAACGAATTTCCCACAAACAATCTTCCCACGGATTTCCTATGTCATTCCAACTAAGAATTCCGGCCAATAATATTCCGACGAACTATTTTTCGCAGAATCAACAGCTCATTCTTTTAGTAAATCTCGTAATTAAATATTTTATTGTATATCCGGTAATACAAAAACTAAAATTCCAGTACTCTAATCATCAACTACATTTATCTAGGGCTGAGCGTCGGTCCAAAACCGACCCGAACCGACCCGAACCAACAAAACCGAAAACCGAAATGCATGAAAACCCTAAACCGAAACCGAACCGACGGGCCGTCGGGTCGGTTCGGTTTTGTGTCGGGCCGTCGGTTCGGTTCGGTTTAGGTGTATTTCGGTATGTTTTTGTTGGTTTTGGGCCGAACCGACCCGAAACCGAAAACATGTAAAACATGAAACCGAAACCGAACCGACGGGCCGTCGGTTTGCTCGGTTTTTGTCGGTTCGGTCAGTTTTGTCAGTCCAGTTCGGTTTTGGACCTTTTATGCTCAGCCCTACATTTATCTAATATCTAAATAGAACAAATTTCATATATAAATCAATGGTCCAAATCACATAAATCAGCCATTAAAATGACATAAGATACAAAAGAGTTATATGTTACTCCCTCCGTCTCAATTTAATTGTCATGAGAGAGAAAACACAAAGTTTAATAAAAGTGGGGCAACTTTAATTTTCAACCACACAAATAGAATATTCCTCCTTTAGATTCTCTAGTTTTTACTAAAAAAGGAAAGTGGACAATCTTTTTGAGACATCCAAAAATGGAAATATGGACAATTAAATTGAGACGGAGGGAGTATGAAACAACAAATAGTTTATACATACTACAACAAAAACCCATAATTCTTCAAAAGCTTCTTGATTTTCCGGCGGGTCTTTTATTTTCCAGCATCTCATTACCCATTTGTTTCCCGTCGAGTCTTGTCTTGGAAGAAGGTGCAATATTTGAGCACGTCTTTGAGTCTTATCTTGTAGTGGTGGTTTGAATAAGTGTTGGTGAAAATCACCTATAAAAAATGATGGCAAAAAGATTAGATTTTAAAATAACCAAATAAGATCCTAATGATAAATGCATAACATTTGAATGAAGTCACTATGCAGCGGACCAATGGAACAAAGAGGATGTTAAAATCTACGGAAGTAATTTTCCCTGAAAGAAGCTAAAATTTTTTAATTGGTGGTGGTTGAATCTGAGATGGAGAAAGAGAGATAAGAAATAAGTGATGGGGGAGTATTTGTTTTAGTTGCATCTTGCCCATTAAAAATGACATGTTGGCAATCCATGTGAAGTCATCCAAAGGTCTAAGAGCACAAGGTATGGGCAATACCAATAACACGTTATTGGTATGCTACCTCAGCACCACATCATACACCTCCCAATAACACGCCACTAACTAAAACACCCTCCCTCATAACACACCACTAACATGTTATTGGGTACCACAAAATACCCCACTAAAAATATTCACTCACTCACAATACAAAAAAAAGAAAAGAAAAAAAAAAACACAAGAATGCAAATGGCTTGAGCCATTGCATTGGCTCAAAACGTTTGTCTCACGAATGGCACGATGCTCCGGTATGGTTGGCACACGAATGGCATGCATTTGACACACCAATGGCAGCCCATACCTTGTGCTCTAATATACTTCCCTTAGAGCACAAGGTATGCAAGGACCCAATAACACGTTATTGGTATGCCACCTCAGCGCCACATCATACAACTCCCAATAACTCAAACAACCTCCCTCATAACACACCACTAACATCACCTGTAGGTACCGCAAAATACCCCACAAAATATATTTCTCACTCACAATAAAAACACACACACACACAAAAGGTGCATTTGGCTTGAGCTAGTGGAGTGGCTCAAAACACAAAAGAGTGCATTTGGCACAAGTTTGACATGTTCGCCGATAAGGTTGGCACACCAACGGCTCACCAATAGCTTACCAATGGCACCCCATACCTTGTGCTCTTACATCAATCCATGTGAAGTCATCCAAAGGTCTAATATACTTCCCTTACATACACAATAAAATTACAATATATGTTGTAAAAAGAAAAGTGAATAAAATGAGAAAAGTACAAAGTTACAACCAAACATTTAATTTTTAGCTAAAGGTTTTTATCTTACCATTTTGATTGTTAGTTGTCTTATAAGATTTGTGACTAATTTATTTTGTAACATAAAGATATATGTTTTTATCATTAACTTTAACACGCGATCTACATGTATTGGTATCGAGAATGCTCTTTAAGAACTTATATACGATTTAACAGCTAACTCGTTTTTAGACATGTTTCAAATAAAAAAAAAATTTTGTAACGGAGTTTTTTTACAACATACACCACCTATCTCGCAAATAATATTTTACATATATCTTCAATAAAACTTGAACTTACAAACTGTCGGTTAATGAACAATTCACATATCGTTGGGCCAAAAGCCTTTGGCGACATATCTCAAACAATAGTTGAACGCCGAATTAATTGATCGATAGATCACAAACGTATTGTGTAAGTAACATCATTAACACATTTAAAGATAAATTTTTAAGTAAATTTTTGTGAAATTAACGTTAATGAGAAAAAGTCAATCTATGTATATATATAAAAAAATGACAAGGTCGTTGAATAATATTTAATTGATCATTAGTTGTCAATCTATGTATACCATCTCGACATAAATGATCCAATCTATAAATTACAATCGCAATAACTAAAAAAATCCAAAAAACAACGCCGTCCAAAACAATAGAAAAATACGGAGACGTTTGAAATACCAGTCGTAGCCCTCACATACCCTTACAAGTAATACCAAACATACTCGTGTAGATATTCATCCATATGCATTGATATGATAAAAAAAAGTTATACTAAACCTAAACATGCACTTATGATACTAGTATAAATAGTTACATTAATAAACGAAATCATATAATATGAAACTAAAAACACATATGAAGACAATAGACGAGTACCCGTGCATAACAATGGGATTTTATAGCGGCAGATAGCTATAGTGATATTTTGGTTAAGTGTTTTTTGTAAAATCTGGTTGCTATGCACGGTTACTCGTCTAGTTTATTGTTTATTGCTTCAATGCTTAACCAAAGTGCTTCAATAATTGCCATATTTTCAAGCAATATTTTTAATAGTTTCCTTAATAGATTTATGTGGTTCAATACTTTTCGTGAATGATTTAATATTTCCTTCAATAGATTAAGTTTAAGATTAATTAAGGGTAATTTAGGCAAAAATATAAAGACGGTATTTTTGTGGGAAATGCATTTATATATAGTATAAATAATAATGTGGGAATGTGTAACATAAAGACGGTATTTTTGTGGGAAATCCGCGGGTATTTACACACGTATTTCCCACGGATTTAACAAAACTGGTAGGTAATATGTGGTAAGGTACCCACATATTTCCCACGAATATAATCATTTTCTTTTACTTTTTGATATAGTTACACGTTCATGCATATACACATCGATATACTTAGATACAAAGCATCTATAGATACAATGAAGGTCATAAACAAACATACGGAACACATACGGGTATGTATCTAAAAACATACAATGGTTTCTTACACAAAAAGGTTATATCTAAACATACACATACACTTGTGATACTGACATAAATAGTTACATTAATTGACAACACACATATAATATGAAACTACAAACACATATGAAGACATATTAAGTAATGTGAGAATGTGTAAGTAGACAAATCACAAAAACGATATTTCTGTAGGAAATCCGTGGGTATTTACACACGTATTTCCCACGGATTTATTAAATTGGTAGGTAATCTGTGGGAAAGTACCCACATATTTCCTGCAGACATAATCGTTTTCTTTTACTTATTTGATATAGTTACACGTTCACACATATACACATCAATATACCTAGATACAAAACATGTATAGATACAATGAAAGTCATAGACATACGGAACATATACATTTAGACGTCCACACATATACAATGTTTTGTGTTGTAGATATTTCTCATGACAAACACAAAAACAATATTTTATGGGAAATATGTGGCTAGTGACCCACGGATTTCCCACACACTTGTGAAATAGTTACTTTATAAAAATTAAAAAAAAAATTTTAAAAAAACGTGTGAAATTCGTGAGTAATGGAGCTAAAATGATCCACATACTTTTGGCCGTGGCTAATATGTGTGAAATGTGCCACAAGTTTTCCACGGACGTCTAATAAACACAAATAGTGTGAATATGGTCGCAAATCTGTGGGAAATTTGTGACGTATTTCACACCAAAACTTGGTCAACACTTTAGTGTGTAAAGAGTGGGAAATCTGTGGGAAATTTACGACATATTTCCCACTAAAATTTGGTCAACAATTTGGTGTGTAATTTGTCAGTTTTCCGTGTGAAATATCACACAGTTTCGTTTTGGTGGGAAAATTTTTGTGGGAAAATCCAATTTGTGTAGTAGTGGGATTCTCCTGCAGCGGTGACCCGAGCGTCACCCTCATCCTAGCGGTCCACCTCGTATATGGTCCTTGGCGAGTTGGCAGAGGCAAGGTGGATGTCGGTGAAGGTCTATGAGCACTGGCAGTCCTTCCGTTGCTCACTTCGTGCTTGGACTTAGTGTCCATCATGGGCTCTTCCTCTTCTGAGTCCTGTATAGGGTAAGGGTACTTAGAGTAACTACGGGTATGTATTGACTCACTCGCAGAGTCAGCAGCACGTGAAGACGATCTCTGGGACATAATGTGACTGAAGAATGAGAATACGAACGATTCAAATGAGCCTAGGCATAACCATGGAGAAAATATAGCAAATCTAATTAGAGCAGTTTCAGAGTCATTGCTGATCTCTCATTTTGGAAGTTCTATACTTGAAATGCTACGAGAAGCATGTGACCACTCATTCAGCTAAGACGAAAACAAGATTTTATAATGTGGTCATTTCACTATCTAAAAAATAAACAATATGTGTGTCCAAAAGCATTGTACTCCATCTATAATTCAATAGTCATCCTTCTATGTTTCTGTTTCAGCATATATTGTACTCCATCTATAATTCAATAAGGGAAAGATAAATATATGGTTTCAATAGTCGTGTTGGAATTCTATTGCAAAAATGATTATTTGCAAACTTTGGACACTATTTAATATTTGCATAATGTTATATGGATTCGTATTAATTTGTGCATTTGCGTTCTCTTTGAAGAGAAATTCCAACGAGCTATAACATGTCTAAACTGTGGTTAATATAGATTAGATAGCGTGTCTTAAATGGAGGCCCTTGAAACATAAAACTAAAAATGGGAATTGCTCTCCAACGTCGCCCAGATACGGAAAATTTGAGGGAATTATATACAAGTTTTTGTATTGCTTAGTCAAACCGTCTTTCGTTGATTTTAATCTTGCACCTACACGCACGTGCAATGGGTGAAGAGAATCGACTACTAGGCCAAAGATGGGTTCCAGGCTTGTGAACTCATGTGAGCCCACACAACCTGCAGACATATGCAGCTCTGTAAGTTCGAGCTCTTGCGGGATTCTATCCTTTCCATAAATTTGTATCAATCTGTTTTAGGAACTGGTGTTTATTTATAACAAATTGAAGTCCTGGATCTAATCTCGGATAACAAGATAATTTTTCTATAAATACAACCATATACTCATTCTTTTTTCTTAACCTAAAACGCAACTCCACATATGTTTTTCCAGAAAGAATCAATCAAAGCACACCATTGATTTCGTGATCTTCCATGCAAGTTGGTGACGTGATCAAATAAGTATTATATTTATTCATCATTTATCATACGTATATTGCTTATTTACTATATTTTGATATTTGAATCGTTGTTTAATTGCTTATATTTGTTATTTTCAGTAATTATTGAGCAATATTGGAAAAGATGCGGAAAACGACGAAACTTGGAGCTAAAATTGAAGAAATGCACAAGTACAACAAGTGCATACAACGTATCCACACCTTGTGATACGTTGTATACTTTACTTAGAAGATTTCAAGGAATGAGCGTACTCAGAAGAATATGGCATATCCAACTATGGTGATACGCCGTATAGCAGCCCTTGACAAACAAGCCCAAGTCAACCGAATGAAGAATATACAACGTATTGAACTCTGGTAATAGGTTGTATGGAATCTCTTATCTCTTATACAATGAAGACGGGAATTGAAGGCATACAAGGTATCCAACTCTAGGGATACGTCGTATTGATGGAAGACAAACAAATATTTTCTGAATATTCTATTCGTGGAGCCTAATCAAGATATATTGGATACGGCGTATTAACCCCAATGTGCCGTATCGACGCCTAAGACAGAAAACTATAAATATGAGTCCTAATCTCGTTTTATAAAACACATTCACAACACCAGATGACCCTAGGAGTATTTTAGCACCAGTAGAGCGGAGGAGAAGCAAGAGATCAAGTGAAGGAGGTCTCGTATCACCACACGAAGTATAATCGTTCGATTTGAACATCGATTTTACTATGTTATTCGATTGCTTATCATTTGTATTTTCTGTCGTGTTTGCTACTGATATTATGGGCTAACACCCTTAGGTGTTAGCCAAGTTATGAATACTTTGTTGATTTGATTCAATTTATTTCTATTTAATGAATTTACATTAGAAATCTTATATGTTTATCGCTCAAAATACATATTGTTTACTTGTTTATTACTCGCTGTTTATTGCAAGATCATAGATTGTTAGATTAATAACATGCGCTTATAATCCTTATCATATTGGTTCGGGGTGATAACGACAAGGAACTGTTAGATTAATAACATGCGTTTATCATCCTTATCATAATACGGGTCCCTATTAGTTGTTCATTTAGAAAAACTAGCTCAAGATAATAGTAACATGAAGCACTTGTGGTGTAATAACCTTCACTAATCACTATCATCGTCGAATTTTACATTATCTAGTTTTTTTTATTATTGTGTTTGTGCCAAATATAAGATCATGATACGTTGTATCTTACATGAAACACTAGAAAGCGATATTGTTTAGTAGTATAACTTATTTTATCATGTGAATTTAATAATATTGTGAAAAAGAAAATATTTTGCAATAGAGAAATGCTATGATCACAAAAATTTTACAAAAGAATTTCCACACAATGACATGGAATGGATATTTGTGGATGAAAATTAGAGAGATAATTTAAAAGTAAGAGAGAGAATGCCATTAGTTAAATAACAAGTCATTATGTGGATAATTTTTTGTAAAATTTTTGTGGTTCTAGCATTTCTTTTTGCAATATGTTATTAACCATATATACTTAATGTATGTATATTCTTTTTTTTTCGCTAGATTTGATGGTTAAAACTTCTTAGAAAAACTAAGAGGGAAACCATAATGTTTGTAGGAGATTCATTGATTAAAGATGACCACATACACCTTTACGTGCGGTATGCCTTTCAACCACATATTCAGTTTCATTTTTCCATCTTACATAAGGCTACCCACAATAAAGCATTCGACTAACTAGGCCGTGAAGGTCGTTGAGGTTCGTCGTTGTTGTGGAGGTCGAGGTCGCTAAGGGTCGAGAGAGAAGTGGGTCGAGAACTCGACCTAGGTCGAGTGGTGTGTTGTGTGTGTTTTAACTTAATTAAAATGTATTTTTGTGAGGTATGTTTTTTTGTAGTGTAGGTCGTTTTATTGTGTCTAAAAGATCGGTTGTATGTTGCATGAGAAAGAAGGCTGAGATGACAAGAAAAATCAAGGTCGCTGAGGATCACTACTGTAGGTAGCTTAAAGTTAAAACAATTGCTTATCAATTGCAGGGGTGAGATCAATAAAGATCACATAAAACTTAAATATCAAATGGATCAATCTCAACCATTTATTTTTGATCAAATTCATTAAATTCATTTTTGCCCTTATATTTAAAAATTAAATATCTCACAAACCGTTAAACTCCTAAAACCCTAAACCTCTAAAACCTTAAACTCCAAAAAACCCTAAAACCCTAATCGCTAAACCAAAAAAACTTAAACCATATCCGCTAAACCGTAAGAAACCTAAACCCTTAACCCCTAAGGCTGGTCCCAATCGAAGGGTGAACATCGGTTGGGCACCCAATTTTTTGTATGATGACCGATGTCGACATCGAGTATGTCGGATGTGGAGATCGGGCTCGACATCGGTTGTGTGGCCAAGAAATAGAATATCGGTTCGATTTTCGACCGATATAAAACATGGCGCTGGTGCATCCGGGTCATCGACTGGGGCATCCGGGTCATGTCTAGTCGCTGGAGAGAGAAAGCTGACGTGGCGCTGGTGACCTGGGTCATCCCAGGTCACGATTGGGACCAGCCTAAAAAGCTTAACCCAAAAAAGTCAAACCCCTGAACCCTAAACCCACAAAAAAGTCGGAAAAAAATTCGTCGAAAGTATATGATGTCAGATATCAAATTAAAGGTAATTTTATGCTTTTCGTGATGGTATGATTAGTTTCGTCTAACGATCAATGATTTGTGAGATATTTAGTTTTTAAAAATGAATGTGAAAGTTTATTTTATTGTTTTGATGAAAAAATGAGTGATTGAAAATGATTTATTTGATTTTTAGTTTTTCATCTTTATTAAACCAAACTCATCAATTGCGTAATTATTGTAGGATTACAACGTGAAAATGATTATCCATATAAAATGTATAAAAAAATAAACAATTTAACTGAACTAAAACTTATCAAGAAAAAATAGATATTGCATTTTTTGAACTAAAAACTCCCTGTGATATTTTAGTTAACGTGTCATTTATGCATTAATGTAGATTTGGCACGATAGCTTTTCGGTGACTTATATGCGACTTTTTAAAGACAGTAAAACGACTTACACTACAAAAAATATATCACACAAAAATACATTTTAATTAATTAAACACACATACAACCATTGTTCTAAAAGGCTTGCAAAGGCGTGAGGCTTAGTCATGCCGCCACGCCGTCTTATGTCACATATTTTTGTAAACTCGGTATATATGAAATATGATATGAATATATATAAATATTTTGTGCCGCTTTATGGCACGTCTTACAAACGCAAAAGTTTCACCTTGACCGCAAAAGCGTGAGGCTTGATTATACCGTCACGTCACGCCATGCCTCGCGCTATTTATAACTCTGCATACAATATAACACAAATTGAAGGTCGAGACCACGACCCTTTCTTGACTTTTGGAGCCGACCGACCTTCACTGTGGTCGGCCTAATAGGTGTCATAGTTACATGTGCCCACTCATTGGCTGGCTGGCTGGCTTTTTTTTTTTTTTTTTTTTTTTTTTTTTTTCTATAAGCCCATGTTTATTTTTCTTTAAACACGAATGGGTGGGTTTGTATTTGCAATTTCATTATTATGTGTTTATATTCACCTCGTCTACTCATCTTATAAATATATTACTCCTACTTTTTAAAAGTTGCAAAATAAAAGATGCGCCATTATCTGTACAATGGCACCAACGTTAGAGATATGATTACATTAAGTTTTATCGACCCAACCCATCCATTAACCTGCTTACTCCTTGACCGGCTAATTTTGTTGCCACACCGGACCACGTTAGAATTGCTTATGCGTCTGTATCCTCGACTTGACGAAGGCATAACAAAAAGCAAAGGCACTCACCATACACGACACGAACTTGATCTATTAGTACTTCAGTTACTATTTTAGAACCAATACATTTGGTAAGGTATTACCAATTGCCACGAAACCTGTTTATGAATCGGCTATTGTAAACACAGGTTGTCGAATACTCTAAATACATGACTTTTAAAAGTTTATGATGTTCTCATGAATGAGAATGAATTGTATTATACCCACTATGTGAATTTCATGCATTTGCAATTTGCCATATTTGGAATAACTTTAGTAAAATTACCAAAAGGAAATTGACATTACTTTCTTATTCAACGCAACTTTATGGTCAAAATCCATTTTTGTTTATAAAATGTACTCTTTGTAGTCTTCAAGTTTGTATTAGAGCATGGAAAAGTGATAAGTACACAAATTAAGCCTTTAGGAGTTAATCTGCTACTTGCTGATTATTTTCATAAAGGATTGTTGTAATAGGCTTTGTCCATTATGTTCATTCATGTTGCTTTTCAAAAGTATGCAACGGAATTTTACAAACTCTAAGACTAATATCATTGGATTCACAACAATTACACAAAAGGAAACAAAACAATGTAGTCAAAATTATGTTATTCAAACTAAGGAATATATGACTTTTTCTTGAGCATTGTCTCCAAAAAGTAGAAACTCAAAAAGACCAAAATCATCAGTCATCAAATCTAGTTAACATTATGTCCTTGTGGAATACTTATTTATGGTATCTTCCATACATCACAGTCCTTATAGTTTTGTTTCAATGTCACTGCTACCAACAACACCGGAAATTGTTCTTATATCCTCCCCTGATGGCCCAATCACCGCCTACCATACACTGGAGCTGTCTTGGCTAGCTTCAGTGGCAGCCAGTGTCCTCGTAATGGCATCACTGTTATAAGCAGCAATCAGTTTGCTTGTTCACATGTTTCGGACACAGGTGTGGGCTACATTCATTTGTATAACTGGTGGTCTAAGTCTTGTGTGCAGAGTATTAATCTCCCTGAACCTGTAGCTCCTCTTGCTGCCACCAATGACGGGTTGTATATATTCTCAGGTGGTGTTTCGGGTCATATTCACTCGGTATTAGTACCTTCAGGTGACCTGATTCGATCAGTTTCGGCTCATGAGAAACCTGTTTCTTGCATTGTGATCAGTTGTGATGAATCATTGGTCATTTCGGGGGGTGATGATGGAACGATTGCAATCAGTGACGGAGCTAGGATTTGAAGTGCGGGTGGGCCAAATACACACATTAACAGTTGGTCAACAAATTAAAGTTTTTATCTTACTCTAATTTCAGTTACTAAGTCCTAGAAGCAAGTAAACATAAAGGAAAAGATACAATAAATATTAGTGTTTGAGTTTATATATAAATTAAATTTGACAATTTTGATCAGAGAAAAAACACATATGTAGACTTTCCAAAGTTTTATTTGAACAGATGACTGGCTTTTCTTAGATTTTGGATGGGCCACTAATCATTAATAGATCAAATTAGTCTAAGCATGTAGAATATATTGGCTTTAGTTGAAATTTTTGGGTTGGCCATGGCCAACCATACTCCCTATATAGCTCCGTCAGTGATTGCAATGATTCCAATACTCTTGCTTCTAGATGTTTCACTTGACACTGAACCTGGATGTTCCAGTTTCACAAGGTTTACAGGACATGAACTATCGGTGACAGGATTAACTACTGGGATGGGTGTTATGATATCCAGCTCACTGGACTGGACTTGCAAAGTGTGGAACATTGCAAAAGGGACTCACCTCCAGACGGTGAAGTTTCAGGGAGAGATGTTGTGCTCGGTGTTGGATCCATCCGAGACCCAGTTGTATGCTGGTGGAATGGATGGAACGATATACAGAAAAGATCTCAAATTGGAGACAAGGCAACAGGTAGCAAGTGGAGGAGAGGTGGTGGTATGGGGCTGGAAGCACGACGGAGCAGTGGTGGCAATGGACATGTTGAATTATGGGCAGAGTTTGTTGACAGTTTCAGAGAACGGGCAAATTCATGTGTGGGAAGCAGAGGGTGATAAGATGATATGTAGTTTTAGTGAGAAGATCGGAGGCGTTAGTGGAGTGTTTGTGGTGAGAGATTGCAGTATTTTGGGGACAAAAGAGATTAAAAGTGAGGGATGTGGCAGTGAAGCGGAGGTTGGTATGGCAGCAACAGAGGTGGCGGAAATGGAAGAAGCTTTGAGAGTGGTGGTAGAAGACCGGGGCAGAGCGACTACTAACCTTGAATCAGTAATTGAAATTCACAAAAAGCTGATGGAACTCATGCTCAAGGAAGCCAATGCGATTGCCAAATTTGAAGAGTCCATTAAGAAACAGATGAACATCTAATCCAAGCGATATGTATTGTCAATAGACTTGAACCCATCAAAACAATTAGGAAATGCTTACAAGCTTAAATACATTTCAACATGACCACTACATAAGGGTAATAGCAATATAATGCAACTAAAAATTAAATAATATCTTACACAGAATCATGGTTTCATATAACCATTTTATCACCTAATGGATGCATACCCTTTGCATCTAATCTATAGGCATTGGTAACACCGTGTATACAAGTAGTATCACAACGTTAAAGTTTAAATGAGAGGTCAGCAATTTGACCCATGAAGCTAAAAAGGAGGCACTTACAGATACACAACACACACCGCATTAGTAATTATACAGCCTTATACTTTTTGAACTAATACTTCAAACACACAAAAAATAGGGTTTGCGTATAGCATATCCCTGAAGAACTATCAAGAAGACTGGCCTTGCAAAAGCACCTAATCGTACAATAATAACACCATATGAAAACTGCTTATCTGTATAAAAGTCAGCAGATAAGCAATTAAAGAATCTTAAACACTCTCTAAGTAAGGTTAATGATGGTTTAATCCTCAAATTTCAACCATTTGGCGAGGCACCCTTATTCAAATTATTAATTTAAGAAGTGAATATTAATAGCAGCACAAGCAAAAGAAAAGATGAGCACAAGCAAAACGTCTGCCCTCCTCTTACTGGTAAGAGTAAGAGGTCTAGTAAGATTTTTTTTAAAAAAACAAACACACCCTTAAAAAAACTATTAATGCTAGGAGACATTCGACTAGTTCTTGAAAGTGATTTGAGAGTGTTTCAACATAAGAAAAACATGTTTGTTAGTTCATTACCTAACACTGTATTAACTCCTGTATGCAACGCCTTATTAAATGATAAATAGGCCTTGGTAGTTACAGAGTAAAGGCAAAAAAATAACCAGTCATGACAGTAGCAAATATCCTACACATGAGTACTGGTGATGGAGAATCAAGTTATGCCAAAAACTCACTTCTTCAGGTTTCTAAAGCATATCATAAAAACTCGTACTCTCAATGTAAAGCATATCATAAAATCATATACATCTTTTGTTTGTCACTAAAGTGTTGCCTTCTTATTTTCTTTGCAGGCAACTGTGATATGTAATACGCTGCCGATTCTAAAGGATACTATCCGGAGGCTTCGTAATGCTGATGTCATCTCTGGTCAGAATTTTAAGATAGCAGACTTGGGATGCTCCTCTAGCAAAAATACACTACTTGTTGTATCTAACATTATTGATATAGTCTTTGAGGTCTGTACAGAAAATAATGGTAAACCACCCCAGTTTGAAGTATGCTTAAATGACCTCTTTGGAAATGACTTCAACAATATTTTTAAAATGTTACCCGACTTTTATGCAAAGTTTAGAAAGGAGAAGAGCGCAAATCCTGGCCTTTTCGTTTCTGCTGTTCCAGGTTCCTTCCATGGTAGACTCTTTCCGGACAAAAGCTTACACTTTGTTCATTCCTCTTACAGCGTCCATTGGCTTTCTCAGGTTAATTTCCATATATAAATACCAAAATTATGTTGGACATTTTAGTGTAATTGGATTAACTTGTTTTGACCAATTTCATCATAATAATACATCATTTAGGTTTGGAGGTGCGGAGTGCACACCTACTTGAATTTATTATGATTTTAGGGGCGAAGCCCCTAAGAGACGGGGGTCCGGGGGCAGCGCCCTGGTAGTTATCTATGTTGCTATGTCAAAAAAATTTTATTTCCACTAAGTTGCTATGTCAAAAATTCCTCAAAAAATTAATTTTCGGAAATTGAGGGACTAAATTTGACAAGTTGGAAACCTGAAAACTGCCTTTGGCAGTTATCCCGTTTTATAGTTATATACGGTTTTATTTGGTCATATCAGATTATTCGGTTCATAAAAATCTCAGATAAACACATACAGAAAATTCTCATTCTCTGAATTGTATCCGATTGAATAATTTGGTAGAACCACCGAATTGATTCGATCTGAAAATGTTCACACGCCTTTCAGAGATTTAAGCATATCCAATTGTGTTCGTTATTACTGTATATCCCCTACAAATTACATTTATTAGCAATTAATTTCTTATTATACAAGCATGCGGAGAAATATAAATAAAAATAGTAACATAAGATTCACATGTTTTAAGAAGCGTGTTACGTTTTCAACATTCAAATTTACTTAGTCATGGAAAAGAAGACACACTACAGGTTTCAGTGACACAAAAAAGTGTCACTAAATATAATCTTTTAATGATATTTTTTTAAAAATGTGGTAAAAACTTAAAATTTTAAGATTTAATGACATTTTCTATGTTCAAAATGTGTCTTAAAAGACAAAAAATTGTATCCGCACACTTTTTTTTGTCATTATAATTAGACTTTTGCGTACTTGACTTCTACCTACACTTTTTAAGTGTAGGAGAAGCATATAAAAGTTTTAGTGACACTTTATTTATATTTTGTTGACATTTTTTTACTTTTAGTGACACGTTTTTAACTTTTGGTGATTTTTTTAAGTGTTACCAAAAGAAAATATTTTTGTAGTGACGGTAATTGGAAGGAATTATAATGCTTAATTGCATTTCACGGTCCTCTATAAATTTAGTAATTAAAAACATTTTTTTTGTTGTTGTGATATATTGTAGTTCCTGTAACATGTGCTAGGTACCTGAAGGAATTGAAAACAATGGATTAAATATATTCATGACGAAAACTAGTCCTCATAATGTTTTTGAAGCCTACAAAAATCAATTTCACGCCGATTTCACAAAGTTCTTACAAATGCGTTCCGAAGAAATAGTATGCGGGGGATGCATGGTTTTAACGTTTATTGGTCGGAGAACTAAGGATCCAACTCGTGATGATTCAGGTTGTATTTGGGAGCTGCTAGCTCATTCACTCCTCGATATGCTCAAAGAGGTATAATGATCTATTGTTCTTTAACATACACATTTGACCTTATGATCAAAGGTCTTAGTGATTTTGATTTGCTTGGAGCAACTAATAAATTTTTTGTTACAACAAATAATACAGGGACTGGTTCGAGAATCAGATATTAACTCATTCAACATCCCCAATTATTTTCCTTGTGAGGATGAAGTCGTGAAAATTATTCAAAATGAGGGATCATTTTCTCTTGGTAATTTAGACGTTTTTGAAGTCAACTGGGATCCAATGGACACAGGTTATGAGAATAAGAAAGTTTCAAATGAGCCTAGGCATAACCATGGAAAAAATACAGCAAATCTAATTAGAGCAGTTTCAGAATCATTGCTAATCTCTCATTTTGGAAGTTCCATACTTGAAAAGCTATTTAAGAAGTACGAGAAGCATGCGACCACTCATTTAGCTAAGACGAAAACAAGATTTTATAATGTGGTCATTTCACTATCTAAAAAATAAACAATATATGACCAAAGGCCTTTTAGCCCGGCGTCATCTGAGAGGCATAATAAAAAAGAGATTGTGGGTTCAAGTCTCGTTGAAGACATATGTGAGATTGAATTTGTGAGATGGGTGGTGTGGGTTGTAAACAATTTCTATTGTAATGTATTATTGTCACAAATAGTCCTTTTATTTCTCTGTTTCAGCATATATTGTATTCCATCTATAATTCAATAAGAAAAACATAAATATTTAATATAGGGAGAATTGCATATATACTCACTAAAACTCAAATATTTGCATATTTATTCAAAATACAAGTTTTGAATGCATGATGTACAATGCAAGTTAAGCATGTTTTGGGTATATATGCAAATATGCAAGTTTTAGTGGGTATATATGCAATTGCCCATTTAATATATGTATAATGAATGTTATATAAATTTGTATTAATTTGTGCGTTTGCGTTCTCTTTGAAGCGAGATTCACAACTAACTATAGCATGTCTAAAATGTGATTAATATGAATTAGATAGTGTATATGAAAGTGAGGCACTTGAGACATAAAACTGTAAATGGGAATTGCTCTCTCACGTCACCTAGATACGGGAAATTTGAGTGGCCTATATATAATGCTTTGTATTATCTAGTCAAATTGTCTTAGGTTGATTTTAATCCAACGCCTGCGCGCGCGTGCAATGGGTGAAGAGAATCGACATCTAGGCCAAAGATGAGTTTCAGGATTGTGAACTCGTGTGAGCCCGCGCAAGCTGCGGACATGTGCAGCTCTAGAAATTCAAGCTCGTGCGAAATTCTATCCTTTCCATAAATTTTCATCAATCTCAATTAGGAAATGTTATTTATTTATAACAAGTATTTAAGTCCTAGATTTAATCTTGGAAAACAAGATAATTTTTCTATATTAATACAACCATATACCCATTCATTTTTCATAACCTAAAACGCAACTCCAATCATACATTTTTCCAACAAGAATCGGTCAAAGCACGCCATTGATTTCGTGATCTTCTATGCAAGTTAGTCACGTCCGGTTGTACATCAACTTAGGCCATTGTACATGAGAAACTAACGATAAATCTATTTTAAAGGAATCGTGTTAAACATGAACTTGATTTACCGTGATTTGATTTTATTAATTAAATGTTGTATCATTGGTTTATATTAAAAAAGATAAATGGATATGGTTTGAAGTAAGTAAAGTAAAAAAGATGAACTTTGAGGAGATCTTGGTCTTCATTCTTGAGTTTAATCTCGTTGATACCAAGTGTAATCTTTTAGTATGAGTATGTGGTGTTGAAGATGTAGTATTCGTTGTTGTTGCATGATTGTGGTGAATCTGAAGTAGTTGCATCATTCGTCGGTACCTGTTAAACATTGTAGATTTGTAGGTAATAATAACCTCTGAATCTGTGAAGATTGTTTTACAACACTTGAGACGTATCAACAAGTTGACATGCTAGGTATAAGTACCGCTTCATCAGGATTTCAACTCGATCATCGTGAACTTCCTTATTCAATCATATTCACTACAAGTGCTTTAGATGTAATCATTTGATTAAACATCGTAGAACTATCTACTTCTGATTCTTTTAAAACCGTTTAACATTCCATGAGATAACTCAAGAGAATGACCTAAGGTTAGTGGCTTTCAACCTTGTGCAAGATTTTCAATCGATCTTCGTGGACTTTTACTCGAGTGTTTGTTCCACTATGATTGTTTCGAATGAGACTTCTTGATTCCCTTCATCTTAGTAGGTATAATTAACCTCCAGTTCTGTTAGGATCGTTATCAATACGTTGGAAAAAATCCAAGTACAAACCTACGTCATCAGGAATCGATTCATTAAGGAATCTCCTTAGTAAGTTTTCAAGCTCGAAGTGCTAGGTAATCCTTTCAGATTTCCCCACCTGCCGTTCCTAAACCAGATGCTTGATTCATAATGATTGTAGACCATTTCCATCATATAACATCTTCCTAGATCACGTAGATTGCCAGTTAAAACTATGCTTGATTCATAAAGAATTAACTTAGTGACCCACTTTCAGTGCTGTTTGATGTTGACACTAGCAGGTTTTTCCGTTCAATAATCATGAAATACTATGTGAGTACCACTATGAACGTTCTGGCAAGATCACAAGGATTTGCATAGGACTCTAGTACAACTTGTGTTCTTTGTTGTGAACAACAATTGTATAAAATGATATTTGTTTCCTATGGAGATTTTACATTGTAATCTCATTTGGCTATAGACTCTATTAGTGCATTTTGGTTTAAGTGAGCGGAGGTTGGAGAAGACTGCCACCTGTTTCAATATAACATTTCTCGAGGTGAGAAGTCGATAGATAACGTGTGTAAATTGATGTGTTCTAATAGGTCTATATATTTTAAACCAAGTTTTACTAATTATATTTTGCCGAACTAACCTATAGACTAACACTAACGGGCAGCTTACCCGATCAATGTAGCTAGTGGGGTAAGTATGAATCCTTCGCCAGGAGTGAATTACTAATGTACTAAAATAATAGGTATTCTAACTACCAAATAACCTAAGCTAACACAAAGGGGGTTCAGCCGGGACACTGGCACGAGTTTGGTTACTAATTATCTAATAAAGCAATAAACTAATAAACTAAATAACGCAAAACAAACGATAAAAGGAAAGGTACTAAATCAAGGTAGGAAGAACGTGCTTAAATCCAACCAAATATTAGTGATATGTCTTACTAGTGCAATGATTACTAATTTATTCCCGTTGGTAATTTACGAATATAAACTAAATGGATCTTCTACTTAAATCCTAGGAAAACAAGAGGTTTAATCCTGTCACAATTAATGATGCCCGCTTAATGTCCTTCAATTATTATTTATAATTTATCTAGGTGACATAAATGCAACCTAAACTTCTATGAGTTTTACTAACTTACTTGACTCAATCTAGTAATTATATACCTAGAGGTATTACACGCACTAGTCCGAATAATTGAATTCGCTAAGGGACTTTTCTAGAAGGGTGCTCCTAAGCTAGGTCCAATTCATATGGTTTTTCTGCATTCAATTATTACGATATGGATCTAAGGTTTATAATTCAAATAACCACAATTACCGGTAGTTAAGTTACAGAATTTAAATATATATTCCAAAGATCTAGTGACAAGATAACCAAGATCAAGTAAATAAACAAGCATATGCAATAAACATAAATAATATCCAACGAGATAAACTAGTAATCGATGTAAAACATATAAAAAACAAATGATTGTCATAAACTTGGCTAACACCTAAGGGTGTTAGCCCATAATCTCTGTAACAAAGTGAATAGACATAATCAAATCGAATAAAGTATGAAACATAGTGATATCGATATGTTAACCGAACGATTAAGTGAAGAAACTAGGTTACAAAGAGTTCTCCTAATCAATGATTGAATTTACATGACCTTCTTGCCTTCTAAAATCGTGTGGGAATCGAGTCTTGTGGTATAAAGTTGTGTAGAATTCTCAATAACGGGTTTTCTATATATACTCTCTAGAATTAGGTCGATACGGCGTATTGGCCTCCTCTAATACGGCGTATCGGGCATCAATATTGTAGGCCCCAAAATTAAATGAATCGTTTGGATTTTGTGAAAAAGCACGAATTTCCCCCATTAATCCATCAAACATGGCAGGTGGAAAGAATTGGCTTACAAAAGCTTGCCTCATCTCCTCCCAATTATTGATAATTCCTGGGGTTAGTTCGTTGTACCATACTTTTGCATCTCCGGCGAGTGATGATGGAAAAAGTTTGAGTTATGGCATCAACATTTGTGTCGCCATATCGGAACATGCCACAAATTTTGATGAATTTGGCAATGTGCTTATGCGGATCGGCCCGCGCACGACCATCGAATTGGCGGTCTTTGATCATTGAAAGATGGTGACCTTTCACGGTGAAGTTGTCACCAAAGTTAACGGCAACAATAGCACCTGTAGGAGTGGGTGCTACGTTTCGGTTGATAGCCCACATTGGTTAATCGTCAGCCATGGGAAAAGGTAAATCGGTGAATTGGTTATAAACGACTTTGGCTTCGAGTAGGTTATCAAACGGTGGGTTTGGTACACGGTTTTCTAATGGAACAAAAGGTGCTCTTCTTCTTCTGATTAAACGTTCGAGATTTGAAAGAGGTGAAATCGGTTCTTCTCCAGTTGAACAAGTGTTCATACAATTACCAAGAGAATCTAGGAAATGTTTAAACACACGAGCGAAGAAAGAAAACAGATTTCAGATAGGAAGGTCTAACCGAATCGGTTGGCATGTTGTGGTTGGATGTTGACTACTTCGTATTTAACACATGGCAATGGTGGAACTATAGAGGAGCCTTCCAACCGTAAGAGCAAAGGGTGTGGTGCCCTCAAGTTAAACTTTAACACTTGTCACGTCAGCGCCACATCAGCTTTAACATTTCACCTTAACTCAACAAAAAAATACCCCTTATCATAACTTACCTTTAACACACTTTAGCTCAAATATTTTCAAATTCAACCCCTAAACTAAAACAAACACTTCATTATTAAAAAAACATATCATTAATTATTAAATATATTACAATACGAAATTTAAAAAAAAAGTTGCAACGAAAAAAAATTCGAAATAAAAAAATAAAAAAAACACAATGCAAAGTAAACTACAACATAAAGAAAATGACGAAAATACAATCTAGTGACAAGGTTGCAAGTTATATTTTTTGATGATTCGGTCTTTTTCTTCATTGATCCAAGCCACAATGTTTGGATCTTTGCCTACAGTGTCAATCATCAAAATTTTCATCTCTTCCAACCTTGTTATCGTTTCATCTTTTACTTGGGCCGCCCGATACACCGCTTGGGCGGTTTCCCATTTGATACGATACTCGGTTGTCATAATCTCGGTGAATTGGCTTGACGGGCTTCCTCCAGTGCTCGCTCCCCAGTACTTGTCGTGCTCTCGGATCTGGCTTTCTTGGAAGCACTTTTTTTCCCATGGGGCGTGGTTGTTATCATGACCAAACAAAGCCTCGTTTTTCTGGCTTAGGACATCGCCGGTTAAATCAACTGGATCCTGCACGTCCCATTTCTTATGACCACGCAAAACCTCCCAAGCCTCCTCGTTTGCAAATGGCGCAGATTTGTGCTCGTCACGATGCATTTGTTCCGCCCGTTTGAGGATATCCATCTTACTTTCCCCACTTCTCTGTTCCCGTTGCCCACGTTTGTAATATGCGTTGAACTTTGTGCAATCACGGTTCAACGTTTTTCACTTGCTTGTTATCATATCCTTGTTGCGTCGTTGATAATTGAGTCTATTGAACTCATTTTTGACCCGATGCCAAAACGTATCACGATCTTGTGCACGCCCGAGAAGCGGATCCTTCGTAGCGGCTACATAACAAGTGGCAAATAATTCTTCCTCTTTTTTGCCAACGTCTAGGGACGTAGTTGAGATTTTCTTCATCCTCATCAATTGGTTCGGGTCTTTGGATTTTTTGGACTTTCGTTTACCACGACTTTTGGGCTTTGGAGGAGACGTGGGTGTTTCGGGAACCTCATGTGCTTCAGTTTGTGAATGTTGTGAGAATTGTAGATTTTGGAAATTGGTGTTTAGTGTGTTTTGTTGACTTTGTTCTCAAAAAGAAATCGTTGATGTTGTAGGTAAAGTTCTTGGCTCGACAAGCCTAGTGGGTTAGGAAAAGAGATGTTGGGTGATGATGAACCCGCGTTCGGGTTTGAAGATGAACCCGAGTTTGAGGTATTCCACCCACCGAGAAGATTCACGAATGAATCATCGTTGTTGTTACCTTCCGACATTTTTTTTAGCAAATGGAAGTATAAGATTTAGTAGATTGAGTTGTGGAAGTGTGAAAAAAATGGTGTGTTATTTGGTTATTTATAGTGGTAAGAACATGGCTTTTAATTTTTTTTATTTAAAAAAAAAAGAAAAAGAAAAAAAGCTAGCCGTTATACTTGGTGGGATAAAATGATTTTTTTTTAAAACCCAACGGCTATAATAGCCGTTTGGGGGGGGGGGGCGTAACTGATTTTTTTTTTCTTTTTTCGTTTTTTTTTTTTTTTAACACAAACCACCTTAACGCGGCGTTAAGGGGATAACTTGGGCATGTTAACGCGGCTTTAACGCCGGAATCGGTGTGGTTAACGCCCCTTAACGCTGCGACGTTAAAGGTTAACTTGGATGATTCGGTTATCAAACCGATTGCTCTAAGCTTCCTTTAATATTGATTAGCCATATAAAATATATCAGAAAATAAACAATTTAAGTTGTCTAGCTATGACATTAAGTGATTATCAAACTGAACTAAAACTTACCAAGGAAAAATAGATATTGCATTTCTTTTTTTAACTAAAAACACCCTGTGATATTTTAGTTAACATGTCAGTTACACATTATTGTAGATTTGATTATATCAAATATGGAAGTCGTATCTACAAAGACATGAATCGTGTTGTTGCTTTTGGGAGGGTCGTTGTTACACGGGGTAAATGCGTTGATGCTAACGTCACTCAGAATAAACAAAAGTGTTTTTTCAAGAGATATCACCGTCTCATTATAAGTTTCATGCACAGTAAGACGAACTACACTACAAAAAACATACTTTCCAAAAATACATTTAATTAATTAAACACACACACAACACAACACAAATTCCTTTGTGATTTTTGGAGCCGACCGACCTTCAAAGACCCACATCCTACAATGGCGATGACCTAGAACGACCCACATGGTCGACCGACTATCGTGGGCCTAATAGGTGTCATAGTTACATGTGCCCACCCATTGGTTGGCTCTTTAGGGGGTGTTTACTTTTAGCTTAATGAGCTATATGAGAAAGGAGAATATATATAATAGTGTTTCTTTATTACTTGGGCTCACTTATTTCTTTTACATTCTTTGTATCACCAAAAAGTGAAAAGTACACTCCTCCTTAATAAGTGGCAATAAAAGAAAGAGACGCACTTTTTTTTATGAGAAATGCTAACAACAGCCCTTAGGATTGTTGTTAACAACCAACTTTAAAAAAAAAAAAATTACTAATATTAAGACAAAGATGACAACTATTCTTTCTTTTTCGCTTTGATAACCAATGAAAAAAATGCATTGTATTTGTATTTGAGAAAATCAAGTAAATTGTTTTTGATTATTCATGATTTTGTTTGGACATACTGAATATTCTATGCTTAATTTTCGAAAATCAGTTATTAACAACAACCTTAAGAGTTGTTGTTAGCAAAATCCTTTTTTTATAAGCCTCTTAATTTAAATAAAAAATAAACAGGCCTTTAGTTTGGTTTCTAAAAGCCTTATTTATTTTTCTTTAAATACGAATGGGTGGATCGTATTTGTAATTTCATTATGTGTTTATATTCACATTGGCTACTCATCTTATATTACTTTTCAAAAGTTGCAAAACAAAATATGCGCCATTATCTGTAAAATGGCACCAACGTTAAAGATATGATTATATTAAGTTTTATCGACCCAACCCATCCATTAACCTGCTAACTCCTTGACCGGTTGATTTTGTTGCCACACCGGACCACGTTAGAAATGCTTATGCGTCTGTATCCTCGACTTGACGAAGGCATAACAAAAAGCAAAAGCACTCACGATACACAACACGAACTTGATCTATTAGTACTTCAGTTACTATTTTAGAACCAATACATTTGGTAAGGTATTACCAATTGCCACGAAACCTGTTTATGAATTGGCTATCATAAACACAGGTTGTCGAATACTCTAAATACATGACTTTTAAAAGTTTATGAAGTTCTCATGAATGAGAATGAATTGTATTATACCCACTATGTGAATTTCATGCATTTGCAATTTGCCATATTTGGAATAACTTTAGTAAAATTACCAAAAGGAAATTGACATTACTTTCTTATTCAACGCAACTTTATGGTCAAAATCCATTTTTGTTTATAAAATGTACTCTTTGTAGTCTTCAAGTTTGTATTAGACCTTGTAAAAGTGATAAAGTACACAAATTATGCCTTTAGGAGTTAATCTGCTACTTGCTGATAATTTTCATAAAGGATTGTTGTAATAGGCTTTGTCCATTATGTTCATTCATGTTGCTTTTCAAAAGTATGCAACGGAATTTTACAAACTCTAAGACTAATATCATTGGATTCACAACAATAACACAAAAGGAATCAAAACAATGTAGTCAAAATTTTGTTATTCAAACAAAGGAATATATGACTTTTTCTTGAGCATTGTCTCCAAAAAGTAGAACTCAAAAGACCAAAATCATCAGTCATCGAATCTAGTTAACATTATGTCCTTGTGGAATACTTATTTATGGTATCTTCCATACATCACAGTCCTTATAGTTTTGTTTCAATGTCACTGCTACCAACAACACCGGAAATTGTTCTTATATCCTCCCCTGATGGCCCAATCACCGCCTACGATCCATACACTGGAGCTGTCTTAGCTCGCTTTAGTGGCAGCCAGTGTCCTCGTAATGGCATCACTGTTATAAGCAGCAATCAGTTTGCTTGTTCACATGTTTCGGACACAGGTGTGGGCTACATTCATTTGTATAACTGGTGGTCTGAGTCTTGTGTGCAGAGTATTAATCTCCCTGAACCTGTAGCTCCACTTGCTGCCACCAATGATGGGTCGTATATATTCTCAGGTGGTGTTTCGGGTCATATTCACTCGGTATTAGTACCTTCAGGTGACCTGATTCGATCAGTTTCGGCTCATGAGAAACCTGTTTCTTGCATTGTGATCAGTTGTGATGAATCCTTGGTCATTTCGGGGGGTGATGATGGAACGATTGCAATGATTCCTATACTCTTGCTTCTAGATGTTTCACTTGACACTGAACCTGGATGTTCCAGTTTCACGAGGTTTACAGGACATGAACTATCGGTGACAGGATTAACTACTGGGATGGGTGTTATGATATCCAGCTCACTGGACTGGACTTGCAAAGTGTGGAACATTGCAAAAGGGACTCACCTCCAGACGGTGAAGTTTCAGGGAGAGATGCTGTGCTCGGTGTTGGATCCATATGAGACCCAGTTGTATGCTGGTGGAATGGATGGAACGATATACAGAAAAGATCTCAAAGTGGAGACAAGGAAACAGGTAGCAAGTGGAGGAGAGGTGGTGGTATGGGGCTGGAAGCACGACGGAGCAGTGGTGGCCATGGACATGTTGAATTATGGGCAGAGTTTGTTGACAGTTTCAGAGAACGGGCAAATTCATGTGTGGGAAGCAGAGGGTGATAAGATGATATGTAGTTTTAGTGAGAAGATCGGAGGCGTTAGTGGAGTATTTGTGGTGAGAGATTGCAGTATGTTGGGGACAAAAGAGATTAAAAGTGAGGGATGTGGCAGTGAAGCGGAGGTTGGTATGGCAGCAACAGAGGTGGCGGAAATGGAAGAAGCTTTGAGAGTGGTGGTAGAAGACCGGGGCAGAGCGACTACTAACCTTGAATCAGTAATTGAAATTCACAAAAAGCTGATGGAACTCATGCTCAAGGAAGCCAATGCGATTGCCAAATTTGAAGAGTCCATTAAGAAACAGATGAACATCTAATCCAAGCGATATGTATTGTCAATAGACTTGAACCCATCAAAACAATTAGGAAATGCTTACAAGCTTAAATACATTTCAACATGACCACTACATAAGGGTAATAGCAATATAATGCAACTAAAAATTAAATAATATCTTACACAGAATCATGGTTTTCATATAACCATTTTATCACCTAATGGATGCATTCTAATTTATAGGCATTGATAACACCGTGTATACAAGTAGTATCACAACGTTAAAGTTTAAATGAGAGGTCAGCAATTTGACCCATGAAACTAAAAGAAGGCACTTACAGATACACGACACACACAGCATCAGTAATTAGTACAGCCTTATACTTTTTGAACTAACACTACAAACACACAACTAATGGGATTTGCATCTAGCATATCCCTGGAACTATCAAGAAGACTGGCCTTGCAAAAAAGCACCTAATCGTACAACACTAACAACATATGAAAACGACTCGACTAATCCTTATTGCCTTCTTCTTTTTAGGCTAGTTGTACTTTGTCGGTAGCATACATCAGGAACAAAAGCGGCCGCATCGAACTGGTGAAGATTGTCATGACTTTTGAGCCAGCAAAGTCCGGATGCAGTTGGTGGTGAACAGATCTGTGGGACCGCCCAAGACGATTCAGGAACCTGACCTAAACATTCATCTAATTCGGCCTCCATAGCTCTTAAAATTGGGGAACAGTCTGAGTGTCTTACCTTCCCTTTATCAACCTAGGATAAATAAAGCCAGGATAAGATTAGTGTATGACCCAAGTAACATGACTTCAAATTATACTTCATATTAAAAAGGGTTTGTCTTGGATTGCTTAATCTAATGTGTTTATCAGCTTAAATATAAGCAGGTAGCAACTTGCTTTTTTTTTTAAGCGCTTACCTTAAATTAAGCAGTTTTTTTATCTAAACACTCAAAACTGCTTATCTGCATAAAAATAAGCAGATAAGCAATTAAATAATCCCAAACACCCTCTAAGTAAGGTTAATGATGGTTTAATCCTCAAATTTTAACCATTTGGCGAGGCACCCTTATTGAAATTATCAATTTAAGAAGTGAATATTAATAGCAGCAGAAGAAAAAGAAAAGATGAGCACAAAATATGCCCAAAGCATCATTAAATGACGATCAAACCGGTTATGGGTGATTAAATATGCTGGAAAAGACAAAAAAGATAAAGAGACTAGAACAATGCAGAAAGAAAAAAGTTAAGGCCATAAACATTGCCAAAAAATAGTTTAAAGTTAAACGCCGAATGGATAAAAGTTTAAAAATTTAACCATTTTTTACTCTATTAAGTAACTGTTACTTATATCAGAACAACTATGACAATTATACATACATAAAATGAGCTAGAGAGAAGCTGATATACCTTGGATGAGACATTTTCGATGTAGTTGTAATTCTGGTTGACGTCAGTAAGCCCAAGAAACTCATCAAACTGCCATTGTTGAATATCATTTACTGAAGAACCTCCTGTTGAAGGCAAACTAGGAGCAGCTTGGACTGGCACGGGGTTGTTGTATTGAACAGTTGGAGATAACAGAACACTATTTTTGGTGGCGTTTGACTTGTTTGAAGTTGATGATGTATCAAGGTCAGCAGCTTCAGCCCCAACTTTGACTCCAGTAAGCAGAAACCTTTGGTGCGACGAAACAAAAGCATTGACCGTGTGTATGGCCACATCGCATTTTCTGCATAGTAAAGCCCTATCTTCCAGACAAAAGAAGTAGCCAAATGTTTCCTGTACAGGTGTAAAACAGAGAGTAACTATTTAAATTACAAAAATTGTCAATCTAGAAGCTAAAAGTTATGAATGTCGCATTCAAAAGTCAAATGTGGACATGTATGCCATAGGCAGTGTGAAACGAAATAATTTCAACTGTTATTTTTTTGACTAATTCAAAGCATGTATAGAAATTAGAAAGAAAAAAAAAAGTAATGCTTGATATCACATACACAATAACACAAGCAAGTTTAATATCCAATTTGACATAACAACTCATACATAAGATATAATAGGGTTATTATACAAAGAAGTCACTAAAGTTTGCACGAAATTTGTCCCAAGTCACTAAAGTTTCAAAGTTGTCATCCAGGTTACTAAAGTATAAAAAGCAAACACGTTTATAATTTCAGTGATTTTTACGTATACTTTTTTGATATGTTAAGTAACATAAATGTCATGTCTTTATAAGTTCAGTAACCTGGATAACAACTTTCATATGTTCAGTAATCTGGATGACAACTTTAATAAGTTTAGTAACCTGAATGACAACTTTGAAACTTTAGTGACTTAGGATAAATTTCGAGCAAACTTTAGTGACTTCTTTGTATAATAACCCCATATAATAACACATGTAATCAATAACTCGTATAATACAACATGGTAACCAATAAATCATACAAATCATAATACAGTTGAATAAATAACTCAAAATCAGCATCATCATCAAAAAGTAGCGATCAATATAAATAAATTAATAAACTAAACCTGACAGATATCACACTTAGGCATCTTGGCATCAGAGTTGGTAAGAACAACGCGCTGATGCTTACTAGCAAGCTTATTAGCAGCGTGTATCTTAACATCACAGCTCCGGCAAAGCGCCGCTTCATCAGCGCAGCATAACACCGTGGCCTCCGCCGTCTCACATACGCTGCACTGAATCTTCATTATTATTTTAATTGAAATCTTATCTTGTATAAAAAGTTTCTAGAAGTGTGTGTGTGTGAGACAGCGAAGGAGTTTGTTGGGATATTATTTTAGGTGTAAATGATGGAGAAAGAGGGTGGGAATATAGCGAGTGAGGTGTTTTAAATGAGTGCGCAATGCGTGTTGTTTAGCGGAGTAGTTATCCGTTTTCTGATATTAGGACATTGAAAAAAAAAATTGTTTGTTTTATCCATATAAAATACATGCACATCACAAATTTGTTTGCTACGTATTAATAGCATGGAGCTTGATAGCTCTAGTTGTTTTTTTCTTATCAACAACAAAAATTTGTGAAATCGTTGTTACTCACGGCATAGGATGCCGTTCAGTTATCAACAACAATTATATATATTCCTTCGATATTGATAAAAGGGTTATGTTATTAGTACTTTTGCTCATCAACAGTACATATGTTCTGTACTTTTTATCTTTTCTGATTTTCTATTTATAGTATAACATATTCTTTTTATCAATTTTTATTTCGTATTTTTTTGTCAATTTGATACTTTTGTCACTCGACATTTAGAGATCATAACCTTTTGTTGAGGTTTTATTGTAGTTATTTTTAATTCGTGATTCCGTTTTAAAAGTTGGTTCATTGAATTTTATCCACCAAAAGATGTTATGTTTTAGATTATACGGCATAAAAACAAAAAAGTTACAATGAGAGTTGAACGTACATCGTGTATTTCACCATAGTACTTAACACATCTGTATACAAAAGTTCTACAACGATAATGATTATAAAACGATCTAAAGTTACTAAGAAAAAATAACTCGTTGAAAGTTAAAAATTGTGTTATCGAATGTCATTTAAAAAAATAATAAAAAGTAAAAAGAAAAAAAAAATATGCTCTCAGATATGAGTTAAAGAGAAAAAAAATTGATCGAAGAAAAAAGATAATGTAACTAATTTTAAAATAAAATATTTATTTTCAAAATTAGCTAAAAATATTTTTCCCACTTCTTTACTTAACTTGATTATTGGTTCATGTCTTCATGAATTACTTACGCTAGATATTTTGGTTGAGGTGGTTGGACAGGTGGCGGCATGCATGTGTGGGTAGGCCAATAAGACGACTAAAACAGATTATTTCTTTCCGTGATATATCAAGTTCCAAGAGCTAACCCAAATGGGCGGTTAAGTTTTAGCATTTTGAGAACAAAAGTCGTGCTTTTTTTTTTGAAAGTCGACTATTATTCACAGAAAAATGGCACTTCCCAAAACAGGGAGACCCAACCAAACTAACCGATTACACGAGGTTAAAAGAGTACCAATCTTTCCAATCTATCGAACCATAATTCGACCTATACAATACCAAAGAAAGCTAAGCGCCTTGATGTCTTGGAGGATTTTCCGACTATCAACATTTGCGTTATCAAATCTGCTCCTGTTCCTCGCATTCCATATGCACCAGCATGTGGAGAAAAAGATGCTCTTCAACACTTCTCTCTCGTCACGACAAGAAAACAAGAAAAGAGGGGGCAACTTACACCAACGGCCCACCCTATACCAAATATCCATAGACACCATACACGAACAAAAAAGGTGTTCCACCGTTTCATCTTCAGTCTTACATAAGCTACACTCCAAAGTGTCGAAAGCACAGTTACGAGCAGAGAGCAGATCCATGGTGGGAACTCGATTCAAACCAACTCTCCACATAAGAATGTTGCATTTTTTTGCAACCCATTTAGACCACTTGAAAACAAACCGATTGCTATAATCCTTGTCACCTCTAAGAAAATCTTTGACTGATTTCACGCTAAAGCCTTTCGAGTCCCTAAAAAGCCAGCTCCATTTGTCACCAAAGTCACTTAACCTTTGGCCCTCTAGAAGAGCACCCATACGCTGTCTTTCCCCAGCTTCAAGCATGGACAAAGCACCCTCTAAAACATTCCATCGCCCTTCGAACCTACCCAACACCGGGTTGAACTTATCACTAACCAAACACTTCTTCATCTTATCCTTTTTAAACATCAATGGAAACTCGTCCTTTAGAGCTCTATCACCTATCCAGGGGTCAAGCAAAAAACGAATGTTGTTCCCATTTCCCACAATACCTTTGAATAACTGATTAAGATTAACACCAACAATACTAACTTTTGAAATCAATTTAACGATGGACGACCAAACTCCAGACATCGACTTACATACTGGAAGAGAAGACCAACATCTAGGGGAGCCGTGTATAGAATCCACAACTTGTCTCCATAGGCTACCAGCTTCACATCTATAACGCCATACCAACTTAGTGAGAAAAGCAATATTGACATCCTTAAGTTTACACAAACCAAGGCCGCCAACGTTCACCGGGGAAGCGACTCTATCCCAAGCAACCCAATGAATTTTCCTAGACTCCGACGACCCGCCCCACAAAAACTTTTTAATGATGCCTTCTAAACCATCCAACACTTTAGACGGAGCCTTAAACAAAGACAGGTAGTAAGTCGGGATGCTTTCCAGAACCGCTTTAATTAACGTCACTCTACCCCCAATGGAAAGGCAAGCAACTTTCCACTTGGACAGCCTGGAATTGAATATATCAAACATAAAGTCCCAATTCGCAACTCTATTCATGTTACCCCCCACTCGAATTCCCAGATAGTCAAAAGGAACTCTCCCCGACATACATGAAACACTGTTCGCTACACTTCTCACCTCCGACTCCTCCACACCCGCGCCAAAAATTTAAGATTTCCCCATATTAATCTTAAGACCAGAACATATATAGAAACAGCGGAGGATTTGGTTAACTTTCTTGATATTAAGAATAGACCATTCACCCAAAAAGGTTCAATCATCGGCGTATAAAAGGTGAGAAATTGCAGGACCATGGTTAGGGAGGGAAATACCCCGAAACGACCCATTCCTACCAGCCTTCTTCATCATGCTAGAGAGACCTTCCATGATAATTAGAAAAAGAAAGGGGGAAATCGGATCTCCCTGGCGCATACCTTTACAGCATTGAAATTCAAAAGTGGGAGAGCCATTCACCAAAATCGCCGATCTAGCCGACGAGAGAATGCCATAGATCCATTTACACCATAAGTCTGGAAAACCCATCTGAGACATCACCGACATAAGAAAACCCCAGTTAACATTGTCATATGCTTTATTAAAATCAACCTTGAATATAAGGGTTTTTCGTTTATTCCTTTTAGCCCACGAAATGACCTCGTTAAGAATCAAAGGCCCGACAAGAATGAGACGGTCGCTTAAGAAGGCCGACTGATTTACAGAAATCAACGGACTTAGAACATGTTTAAGTCTTAAAGCCAAGACTTTAGATATGATTTTACAAAGCGCCCCCACCAGCGTAATCGGTCTATAATCATTAAGATTAACCGGGTCTCTAACTTTGGGAATCAAAGTTATAAAGGCAGTGTTGCATCCCCTACTCAGCCCCCTACCTTCGTGGAAATACTCAAAGAGAGCACCAAAATCCTCTTCGAAGAATTCCCAAAAACGCTTGATATATTTAAAAGATATGCCATCTGGGCCAGGAGCCCGGTCTTCCCCACAATCAAACACGGCTTTCTTAATCTCTTCCTTTGAAAATCGTTTAATCAAAGAACTAGCCGCTTCTTCCGATAACTTATTCTCGAATTCACAAGTCAAAGGAGGTCTCTCTTTCCATTGTTCACTAAATTTTACTTTGAAAAAATCAAAAATACTCTTTTTAATCATCTTTGGTTTAGAGATCCAGTCATCCCCCAACTTGAGCCCGTGAATCACATTACTTAACCTCCTATTGTTGATCAAACCATGAAAATACCGATTATTACCATCTCCTTCAGCTGCCCATTTATTCCTAGACCGTTGCTTTAAGTCTTTCGTTTTTCGGGCTTCAATATCATCCAACTTCCTTTTACATTCGTTTCTAGTCCACTCTTCGTCTTCTGAAAGGTCTTCAAATTCCATAACGAGATCAAGCTCTTCCAGCTCTTTTTTACAAACCTCAAATTCCGCATTCTCCTTTTGAATCAGATCGTTTCTCCATTCTTTCAGCTTTTGACGTAACCAACCAAACTTCTAAATTAATTTGACATCAGGAGCCCCAACAAACTCAAATTCTCTCAACGCCTTCGAAACAACCTCTACACAATCAGGATAATCTAACCATGAATTAAAAACCCGAAAGGGTTTGGGACCAAAATTGATATCCAGGACGGACAACAAAATTGGATTATGATCCGACAACAATCTAGGAAGCGTTCTGAGGCACGCCTCAGGCCATTTATCCACAAACCCCCTACTAACCAAACACCGATCAATCTTACTAAACTTCTTCCCCCTCTCGTCCTCCTTAAGATAGGTGAATCTGCTACCTTTCATAGCATATTCGTGAAGGTCCGAAGAATTTATGAACTCGTTAAAATCAAGAGCGCAGTTTTTCTTGAATTTAGACCCTTTTCTTTCATCGCTAGATCTAACCGTGTTAAAATCGCCTAACAATATCCACAACCTGTTATTACCAACAATCAACACCTTCAACTCCTCCCAAATCCTTTGTTTTTCCCGCCTACTTTGAGGAGCATAAATATTAACGATGGAAACCAAATCACAATTACCTTTAATATATCCAGTAACCACCATGAAATTATCATGTTTATGACAATCGACTCTTTTCAACATGGACGGATCCCACACACTAATCAGACCCCCAGACCTGCCGTTAGGATTGACCACCTCGAAGTCGAAGTTAGACTTTCCCCAATACCGTCTAACCTCCCCTTCGCCTAACCCCCCACTTTGCGTCTCTTGAATAGCAAGAAAAGAAACCTTATCATTACTCAAAATTTTCCTAATCCAATTCGATTTCCTCTCCCCTCGCATACCTCTAATATTAATCGACAAAAAATTCATTGGAAAACGGGATTCATACCTTCATTGATCACTTCTCTGACTTGCTATTGGACCAGAGAAAGATCTACCCCCACATTCATGCCCATCTCTATAGTCTCTTGAACCTCAAGCAAAACGACCGACTCGTTTTGTTGAAGATCCCCAGTGTCTCGAGAGTTGTTAACCACCATTGGAATATTAGGAGAAGAGTTAAGTCAAGGTTGTTAGTTGGCTCTGTATTCATATGAGAAGAATTCTCCATATGTTCAGACGACTCCATCCTTATCTCGTTAGTATTTCTACCATTTAGGCCCAATAGAGCATCAAGCGAAAATGGATCTGATTCCCTGGGTCTTTTCCTGGGCCTAGGGGAAAGCCCAAAGTTAAGTGAGTTCCAGTCAACATTCAGCCTTTGACTATCCCCACTGATTTTATCCTCACGTGCAGCCGCAAAATAGAAAGTATTCAAAGGTCCCTCCTTAATATTATTACCACTAGTATTAACTCTATAATTCCCATGCGCCACTCTAGTAACATCCTCCTTTTCCCCATGCACCAACCCCTCGTTAACGTCAATATTCCCATGCACCTGATTCCAATCGTCATCTTTAACCTCTCCATCTTCTAACTCGTTTGATTCCGCCGCGGATGAGACCGGACCTTGGAACCCCACCCCCAAAGGACACAATCCATCCTTACCGGAGTTGACACAAATAGGAACCCATTCGATCACTTTTTCCGAGATCCACACCTGGTACTTCTTATTTCTCCATGACAAGGATACAACTTCTTTAACTTCTTTGCCTTCACCCACCAAGATACCAATACCTTCCATAGCGCGATTAGTAGAATTTTCATTGAGAGACGATGGGTAAATCACCTTTCCAAAATGTCCACCAAATTTATTAAATAACGATGGTGACGCTAGATGAATAGGAACCCCAAAAATTTCGATCCAGGCAAGACGTTCAAAGGGGAGTGATTGCCCTCGCCAAACCTCAATCTTGTTGAACCAACCACCCCACATCTCCTTCCTGGAAAAGAACTCATCCACTTTTGTCTTGTTGCCACATATCAATAATATTGAGAGCCCACCCAGGTATTGAAAACTCGAGACATATTCTTTGAGACTTGGTAATAAGGAACCAAGGTTAGATAAAATTTCAAAGCATTCACATTTTGCCACTAAAGCAATTTCATGAACCCTGGACATCTCATTCACCGAGGGGTCAATGTGGATCTCAATCCCTTTCAGTTCCGATCCTCCAGGATCTTTCACAACGCTTGAAAATGATCTTCCATCATGGACACCTTTACTACCACCCACCGGAGAAGGACCAGAAGGGCGCGGACCACCTCTTGCCCCCACCGGATTGGGTCTAGCTGTACGTTTACCACCCCCAGTCCCTGTCTTTTCATTCTCAGCTGCGTACCTAGCGATGTTAATCTCCAACGTAAACCTACCAAGTTTCGTCCCCTTCAACTTTTTCTCCATTTCCTCTTTATCATTAATCCCTTTGAAAGTAACAAATCCAAACCTATTTCCTTTAGCATTTCTCTTGCGAGCAATATAGACCCCGACTATTGAACCAAACTTTTCGAGAGAAGTTGCTAAATCCCATGGTCTACATCCATCAGGGATGTTAGACACAAAGAATTTGACGACATCCTTTCCTCGCTCTCCCTCTTCCTGTCTTCTTCCTCTCCCTTCCTTTTATCTTCTTTTGTTGACGACCTTTTCCCATCCCTCGTTATTTTCTATCTCACCCATAGAGAGAGTTTTTTCTTAATCCAATATGACTAAGGTACTTTGATTAGTACAAAAGTCGTGCTACTCTAGTCTATACAACAAAATGATCAACCCAATGGGCGGTCAAGTTTGGATTCTTAATTATTTTTTATTCTTCTACATAAATCGTGCTTTTATACACGGCAAAACAATCATTCTGAATCCTCGACCAGCACATCAACAATTCAACAGTTACTTATACTAAAACAAAGTTATGTATATGTATATACTGTCATGATTTTTATGATAATACCTGCAACTTTTCCCGATTCGACCATGTCGTCATGAGTTGGACTTCGGCCATAACATAATTGACAAATCCACGATGTACTCCTACAAGTAAAAAGAGTTCGAATAGAGATTGGTTGTGCTCTAAAAGTTATGAATGTATTAACAAGTCCAATTCCAATATCTTGATTTCTAATAGCAACGCATCGCGAACCTGTATAACACATGATCTGTTAATACACGCTCAATCAAAGTTTGGATAAAAATCTTGTCCGCCATCATTCCATTTCGAGGACTTACAGAAATACCTCAGACGCAACAATGTGTTGAACTACTTCAACAAGTCTGCGCGTGAGATATCCTGCATCTGATGTTCGGATAGCGGTATCGATAACTCCTTTACGGGCTCCGTAACAAGAAATAATGTATTTTGTTAAAGAGAGTCCTTCGCGTAAATTGCTTTGAATGGGTAAATCAATCATTTGCTCTTGGGGATCCGACATTAATCCTCTCATACCTACTAATTGTTGTACCTGAGATGCATTACCTCTGGCTCCCGAAAAAGACATTATATGAACTGGATTAAAAGGATCGGTCATCCAAAAATTAGGATTCATTTTTTGTCGCAAATATTCACTTGTGGCATACCAGATCTCGATCGATTGACGTAACCTTTCTACCGCGTGTACATTCCCATAATGATAGTGTTTTCCAAAATAAAACTTTGTTGTTCAGCGTCATGAACTAGCCATCTTTTAGAAGGAATTGTGAAAAGATCATCAATTCCTAACGAAATGGATGCAGCGGTAACTTGTTGGAAACCCAGAGTCTTTACGTGATCTAGGATATGTGATCAATGATTTATGTATTTAAAGCCATTAGAGATATTATTTATGTCAATAGACTATATCTTAGTGAACATTATTGATATTCCTTACTCTTTTCGTCTCAAAATAATTGTCTCCCGACAAAAAATACACAGTTTAAAAAAAGGATAATTATTACTGATTTTTCCTTCTTATTTTTTGCAAAATGAAAGTTTTACCATTAACTAATTAATTAGTTTCTTCTTTAAAGTTTGTAATATTCATTTCAATCAATGGTAGTGGACAATTAAATTGAGACATCCCAATAAAAAACGTGGACATAAATTTGATACAGAAGGAGTAATAATTTTAGTTTGATTTTGATCTTTTTACTGTTATCCCGCTCTCATACGCAGCAAATAAAGATTTTTGCTCAAAATATTGCGAATTCGCCAAATTAATATTAACGTTAATTAATATATATTAAAGCTATAATTTATAAGGGCCCGTTTGTTTTGGGGTTTTTAACCCGAGGGATAAGTCTTAAAGTTAAAAACTTTGTTTGGTTAATATACATAACATTTAAAAATAGAACTCAATCCAAATAAGAAGGGATGTACAAAACCCACCATTGAAGCCTGGATTATACCGACACACAACCCCACTTGCCCACAATTTCTTCCCGCCTTCTCTATAAGGAAGATAAGACAAAATTATGATAATTTTTTTTTTTTTTTTTTTTTTGAGAAAGAGTGGTGTTTGCTGAAGTCAAAGAAGAAGAACACGAGTTTTTGAATATGTTTGACCATAACAATATGCATTAATGAGAAAGTTAAAGTAAACAGTGGAACTAATGACAAACCAAACACAAATTTTAGGTAATAAGAGTAACTCCTAACCCACCAATCTTTAAGACCCATCCCCAAAGTAAATCCCAACTACAAAACAAACAGACCCTAAGGTTGCGTTTAGTTGAGGGAAAACACCATTGTTTTCCACAAAATGTTTTGTGGAAAACAAGGAAAACAGAGATCGCGTTCAAATCAACGTTTTCCAACAAAATGATTTGCAAAACACAAATCCCCTATTTCCTAACTTAACAAGGAAAATTACAAAACAAATTTTATTTGTTTTCCTTGTTTTCCTTTGTAACCCTCAACCCTCCCTCCCTTTCTTCAAAACAGAAAATAGAAACATCAACTAAACGCGTTTTCTGTATTTTCAAATGTTTTGTGGAGATTAATTATCCTTCCAAATTTTTCACAAGCATATGTATTAAATAAAATATATTTAATAAGGTAACTTGTTTCAAAAGCTCAAACACTAATAAACTTCACAAGCTTCTTCCCAAACACTTATAAACTTCATTTACGATCAATGGAATCTTTTATCTTGTCTTTTTCTGTAGAGGTCATGAATACCTAAATTTTATTATTAGTTTCAATACATATTATTTTGCTCACGTATGATATGTGATATGTGAGACGTTTTATACTTTGGGTGTAGAATGATCGGATGCTCGGTTTTTTGTTAATGATTGCTAAAAAGGCCGTCAGAAGTTATGAATATATATTGCACTGGAGTAACGCTCGCATGAATCAAAGAAGTGTGTGAGTGTATTATAAAATAGCCACAATACTTGTGTAAAATGATTATAAAATCTTCTCCATTCATAAAAGACCATTTACGTTTTGAGTTCATTTATGGCACTCCACCTGCCGCCGTGTGAAAGGATGACGACGTCGAAAAAAATGGAAAGCTCTTTCACTTTGCTAGATGCATAGATCGTGTAGAACAAACAAGCTTTTTACCTTCAACTTCAAACATGTGGACAAAATTCTATCTAGTTCTTCATTTCTAAAAGTATGAGTAGTTAGTTTTTTTAAGGAAAATATTATTTTCTCCTACAAAATGTTCATACTTATCCTCTTACTTACAGGATCCTGAAAAGTGTCAGAATTAACGGTTTGGATGCAGAGAGAAAATGAGTGAAAAAATTATACATAATATTATTGTGTGTGTAGAAGGATATTATAGGAGGCTTTAGCAATGCTCGTTTTTCTTATTATTTTAAATAAATTCTCTCTCTTTTATGAAGCGAGTATAGCGGTAGCAAAAAACAGTAGCAGTAAGCAGTGACAGGAATAAATAGTTGTTTGTTTTAATAAAGTGTTTGGTAACGTAACGGTATAGTCATATTAGTAAGTGGAAACGTTAGTTGCTCGTAAATGCTACTAGAAGTAATATTTTGATTCAGAGCTTTTAGAAAAAGTAGAATGTTAGTAGCTTGTTTCCAAACAAGCATTTTGTACGAAACGCTAACCGCTAATTTCTAATTGTTTTAAAACACTCCTAAACGTTTGATACCAAACACGAATGCATACTTTATAAGATTTTTTTAAAATGTCGGCCTTGTCAAAACTAAAATATCCTTTAAGTGAAATTTAAAGGGCAATAAGGCGATTCACTAGGTGAGTGTATTTTTGTAACACCCCCAATTTCGTGATACGTAGCGGAATTCAAACTGGGTGTTACTTCATGGCACAACAGTTATAACAATAGAAAACGAACTCTAATGGAGTCGTTTTAAAAGATTTATCATTCGATTTATATAAATATCAGAGTTTACAAAATGAGGTCCCATTAGTTTCATGGTTTACAAATTACATTAAATGAGTTTTCGAATGATAATAAAATTTATAGCCTTCTTGAGTATCCGTGCTCCTCCGTGCCAACCTCGTTCATTATGGACCTGAGATACTGTAACACCCCCAAATCTCGGTACAGCGGAAGACTTAATCAAGTTTTCGGGGCGTTACTATTGGATTGGTATCTCACACAAGTATAGCAAAAACATAGTCATTTAACATTCAAAACCAATCCCAAATTTAAGTATTCAAAACATTTAATCCAAAAGTATAAATATTATGCCCAAAACATGATTTAATAAAATAGGTCCCCAAAGTTTATCAGAGTCAGAAATGATCCTTGAACCCCGCCTTCTTGCCAAGCTTCCACCGATCACGTATTCCAAACATCTTTCAAATACCTGAGAAATCATGCTAAAAGGTCAGCTTACGCTGGTGAGTTCATAGGTTTAAATCCAATAAAATCATAGTGGACCTGTAGGAGTTGATTTGCTATGCAAGACCTAAGATAGATAAATACCGTTTGCACACACCGATCCTACCCGGATCACCAACCATATAACCATATCCCGCATCCAGGGATTACTCGGGCCCCGCGACTCTAGTCCAGCACTCTCGTGGCAACCTCTAGAACAGTTGCCAATCCCGGACTAGGTCGAGGTAGAAGTCTATTCTTAGCTAGGCAACTGTTCAATCTAGTCTAAGGCAACAACTACCGCACATCTATCTAAACAGTCAAGCATATAAGCAAATCCAAATAGTTTTAACAGTCCAAAAACAGTAGCATGATTCTCACCCCAATATAGTTAAAAACGTAGATAAAAGTGGGGCTATGAAACTCACTTCAAGCAATCAACGCACAAATAAACACTAGCAGAAGATAACGGTAATCACGGCACAGCAACTATCGACTCGGCACAACCTATTAATGTAGACCAAATTTAATATATATATCTCTCGAAATCAACGTTATCTACCCCAATGTATTCCATTTCGTTATTTCCAAAAATGTCTCGTTTCACCATTTAATCCTAGTGTTTGGTATCCTCATGTGGGTGTATCGACTCAATTTGATGCTATGAATGAACTCAAATAACCAATATGTGACTCAATGCAACATGATGAGACATCTAAGCGATAAGCTCCATAGTCCAATAAGTTTCGGAATAAATAGTAGACCTTATCGAATTCGTCAACTCGATAAACTCAATTATTTATTCGTGTCGCTTATCATCCCATAAATCAGTCGCATCCTAAAGAGTCATAAGGATAATTCACCCATTAATAAGGTTACCCAACGTACCTGGCGGGCTCTTATTAGATTCGTCAACCTAATAAGTCCGCTACCCACGTGGATCAACACTATTAATGTTAGGTTATCCGTAACCCATGCACACAACGTAAGTAAATAAATACTTAAAACTAGTATTAAATGCCCATAATTGGCATTTATCGATAAACGTGTACTCAAAACATTAACTACTTATTTATTATAAAACATTTTCATTTTTAGTCGTTAGTTTCCATTTAAAAATAGTAAATAACAAGATAAATCTTGTTATCGATATTTTTGGTATAAAAGTCCCTTTTTATTATTTACATTTCATAATCTATTAGCATTTTCATAATAATATATATTTAGTCAAATTCCAATGTTAGTTTCATATCGTTATTCATTTCGAGTCCACAAGCACGAGTCATGACTTCTCGGCTTTTAATCAAGTAATAGTCCAAAATATAGTAAAGTCCATGTTACGGCGTTGTCGGGGTCAACTATTGACTAAAAAGTCAAAGTAACACCGACGTTGCTCAAAGTTGACAATTATATATATCAAGTCCAATTTAAAAGTCATAATAACGCAATTCAATCCCAAATCAACTCAAAACAATTTCGCCAACCAATCAATCAACCAAATATACCTGAAACCAATGTTATGACCCTAATGGTCATGACACGATCACTATTAAGACCACGTGAACCAAACACGCTCTAGAAGCTTTTCGGCTCCACGCGTCTCATCCAAACATCAACAATGTCAACCAACAAGCTACCAAAACGACCCGACCCGGACCCTTGGTCCAAGTGGGTCTCGTACGACACCAACCATGACCCATACGTGGGTTTCATGGTGCGTACGCCCCATCACCACAACCTAACGCCATCCAAACACTCCCAAATCAATACCACAACATCCAAATACAACCAATCAACCTCCAATCATTAACCAAACACCAAACCCATCATCTATTCTAACCAAAAATATGAAACTAGACCTAAAATGAAAAAACCCATCAATATGATACACCACATTCTTACCAAACAATAGCTACATGTTTATTTAAGTGTTAATTAGACTTAATCCCATGTTTAAACCAAAAGCCCTAAAAATATCAATATGGTCGAACCATATTTAATGCCATACGTGGCTTTACAAAGCTCAAACAAGGTGTATTCAAGTCCCTTTTACCTTATCCAAACACGAATTACAAAACCCACTTGAAACCCTAAAGATTCGATTCTTGATTCGAAGATTTGAAGGTGTTATGGAGGTCCAAATGGAGCGTGTAATATATGGTTGGAAAGAGGAGAAAGAGAGCTTCAAGATGGTGGTGGTGGTGAGTGGTCACGCGTTGCGGTGTGCCGGTGGTGGCCGGAATAGTGGCCGGATTTTATTAGGGTGGCGGCTAGGGTTTATTAGGGTTAAGGTTTTATTTATTTTAAGGAGAGAGAGAGTTAGAGAAAGAAAGGTGTAGTGTGTGTTTTTAGTGAGAGAAGTAAAAAGGTGGTAATGAAGTGAGGTGAGGGTATATATATATATATATATATATATATATATATATATATATATATATATATATATATATATATATATAGTGTAAGGTTATTTTCAGAACCAGAAAAAGGTCGAGAACTGCGAGAACCACCATCAGCCATTGGATTAAATGATCAATGGTCAAAATTGAATGTGGCATTTTTGTAAATAAATAGAAAAAAAATTATTTATTAAAGGAAAAAAAAGGGTATCATAGTCATTACATAAATGATCCTAATTTAAAGGAATTCATTTATCTCCTTTTCAAAACCTCTGTAACTTCTCCTCCCTAATTTTCTCCCCTCTTTCTTCCTTAGAAAACCTAGCCGCCATCTTAAATCTGTCATCACAACCTAGCCGCCATCTTAAGCCTTCATCCACAAGTTCTTAAATCTGTCATCATCGCCGTCGATTGAGATGTTAGATCCAAAACTGATTATTAGTCATATATAATCCATTTCAATCGTATGTAATCGTCGATTGAGATGTTAGATCCAAATCTGTCATCATCGCTTGTATGGATGGTTAGTTTTTCTATTGGATATTCCATTTGAAGGGTTGTTAATGTGAGTCTTTGTGTGAGTTTTGTTTTATTGGATATTTCATCGCTTGAGGCCCTGGTTGCTGATGTGAATAATAATGACAGCAGTCACATGTTCATGTTCCGGCTGGATCTAATGCTCATTCTGATGTTCTAATAAGGTTTGTGATTGTTGTAGAGAAGGCTGAGCAAGACAAGCGAAGTGCTATCATCAGAGCACATGTCAGACTTTTACACATTTCAGTTAAATTATTTGATTAAAGGTTGCAAATGGGTGGGTCAGGATGGTTTCCTAACACAAAGGGTTCTGGTTGAAACTTTATTATGGGTCTAGATGGGTTGGGTTTGGTTGCAAACAGTTTTTCCTAGCTTTGAAGTGAAATAATTAATACGTTCTATTTTTACTATTACAAATATTTTGTTTGATTAAACTCACATATGATATAACTCATAAACACAACCCAAAGTCCCAAACTGACACATTCACAAGTAAACCAGTTAAATTTGCTGCCACTGTGTTTTACTATTACTCGTAATTTTAGAACTACCATTAAGAATACAAAGCTTGTTGCGTGATTGACTAGTTGAATAATATACTAGTATCTTTACACTTCCTTTTCAATGGAATTTAGTCTTTACAGAAGTTAAAGTATATTTTGCAACAGTGACCTTGTTTAATATTTATTAGTCTAATTGTTAATTTTTTTTCTAATTTGACCACCGTACATGTTCTTATAGTCTTTTTATTAGTCTAATTGTTAATTTTTTTTTTCTAATTGCTTGCCTAAGTAATGTGTGCATATGTGTTATTAAAGTTTTTGATGAATTTGATGCCTTCGGTGCATATGTGTTATTGAGATTGCATATGTATTTTTACATTTTTTGGTGAATTTAATACCTTATGTGCATATGTGTTTTTACAATTTTGGAGTTTAAACATATTGAAAGTGCATATATGTTTTTTGTTCTAATAAAAGGATATTTTGTGTTTAGTTATTATTTAAGGGTGCACTAGTGTTTTAAGGTTGTACTAATTTCTCAAAGAATTCAAGAATATGGTCTCATTTGCACAAGTAAGAAATATCATTGTGCATATGTGTTTTGTTAATTTTTATGATTAAATAATTAGTTTATTAATTGATTGTGGTTACAGGTACGAGTATGATGAGCAATATGAAGAGTGCACATGTGTTTTGTACATATTATCTAGCGACAAGGTATTTATCCTAAAGATTCAAGGAGTAAAGACACAAGTGCATGGCGTAAATACAAGTGCACATATACGTACAAAGAAATCCAAAGTGTCCAAGGAGGGAAAATACATGTGCATATGCGGCAACATATTTTTTGCTTTTAGAAATTTGTACTTAGAATAGTATATCACATGATTTTAAATTTTGTATCTAATGTTTTTGTTCTAAATTGACAATACATGTAAAATACATTTGTTTTCCATTCCATGTGCTACAAACACACGTAAATTTATATTGTCTACAAAAACATATATGCACCTTACAAAATACATGTAAATTGAACACTACAAACACACGTAAATTTAGATTATCTAAAAAAACACATGTGCACCTCACTAAACACGTATGCTGAAGAAAAATATTATTAAAAAAAAAAAGAAAAAAAATCCTAAATATAGGGAAAAAAACGTTTTTTATTAACAAAAATTAAAAAAGAAAATAAAAATGTACTTTTACTATTATACCCTTTTAAATTAAGTAATAATAATTAATATCCAAAAAAATCTGATTGGTTGATGGTGGTTCTCGCAGTTCTCGACCTTTTTATGGTTCTGAAAAGAACCCTTCCCTATATATATATATATATATATATATATATATATATATATATATATATATATATATATATATATATATATATATATATATATATATATATATATATATATATATATATATATGAGGAAGGGACTTAAAAATAAAGAAAAGGGGAGGAGGGGGCGCCGGCTAGGAGGGAAAAAGAGGGGCCGAAGGCGTCATTTTTCGTAAACTATCCGTTACCCATTCCCGAGCTCATATATTGTCCCCCGAGTGTCCCACGACGTTCATTAGACTTTCTAATATCGTTATTTATGTTTTTCCATGAGTTTTGACTATTTATTGTCAATTTTCGAGTTACAGTCAAAAAGTTACAATATTTCTCGTTTTATGCTTTTCTAGTGCCGAATCGAATAGTTCCTACCAAATAGAGTTAAAACTCATACGATAACTCATTCAATAATGAAATAAACCGTAAAAACCAAGAGACGATATAAAATCAAGTCATGGTTGATAAAATAGTGATAAAGGCAAAAACTCAGTTTAGTTTAACGTAATGCGGTTACCTAAAATAGACTCCCTAAATTGCCAGTTGTCACAGATACATGCTTAAAACGGTCAACACAAAGGTTGGTGAATTCATAGAGTTTATAGTTAAGTATTTGAACACAATTATTCGTAGTGTGAGCTATAGACTCACACTCATAGTCGAAAACAAAACAGATATTATTGCACTAAGCTCATGATACCGAAAACGTTAACAGCTTGTCAATAGAAATTGATATAATAGTTTGCCAGGTCTTGGTCAAACAGTGGCCCTAATAGGTAATTTGCCAATAAACCTATGGTTCTTCAAATAGAGTGCGTTTGTTTACCAGACTTGGTCAAACAAACGGGATTCGTCAATCCCGATAGATCTATCCACATTATTCGCTTTCACCCGCAAGTGATTAATGGTTCATGACAATAGGGACTTAAGTTTGGCAATAGTGGTACTTAGTGCAAATAATACATTTAGGTATAGCATACAGTTTCAAAGCAATGTGTTCAGTTTAAAAATAGCATGTATCCCCCCCAAGGGTTTGTAAAACAATTAAGCTATAGAAAGTGGGGCTATGAACTCACCGTGATTTATGTAGTGAAAAATGGAAATGGAAGTGGAGTCGTGAGAGTCCCTACGAACAACCTATAATATGGTTTTGTGTCTTAGTTTATGGAGTAATGATGTGAATGTATAAACATGTCTATATATAACTCCTTATATCGATCATGATGTACTACAAGGTTGTTTGAGTATGTTGTTTATAGAACTGGTTTAGTTTGTGAAAGCATAATTAGTTTATAGATATCATACTACCGTTCGAGCCATCATAATTCAGAGGTCATGTAGTAAACGTTCGAGGAGCTAGGACACTTTAAATCGTAAATCCAGCAACTCGTCGATACGTTTTACTCAAATGAAACCCCTCACATGAAGCTCCCTAGTATTGTAGCACTTAGTAGATAAAAGTCATAAAACATATGTTTTGTTTATATGTATTATAAGTCAAGATATTCATATGTTTTGTAAACACAAGTTACAAGTTTATTTGGTTATGATTAGGAAATCATAATGGTTTCACAAATGAAAATAGGGTTTTCACATGTGAAAACACAATCTCGAAGGTTGAAAATAAGTGTAAGAAAACTTAGTTTTAAATGAAGATTTTTATATCATAAAGCTTATCATTTTTTTAGTAAATATCTAGTTTTTACAAGTTCTCGTCGATTACTAGTGATCATAACTTATTAATATGGTCAAAAATGAAGTTTGGTTAAAATCGGCGGAAAAGGGTAAAATGGTCATTTTTCCGTTACTTGCGAAAACACTATTCTGAAGGTTGAATGAAGTTTGTTAATTTAATATGTAACTAGTCATGATAATAACATGGTTTGTATATTCTTAACTTGTGAAAAACCAAACTTTTGATGATAAAAACTGTTTTACAAATTTGAGGCAGAAAATGCTATCGTTTGGTCTTTTTAGGCCGAGTTTCCTCGCTGTAGACGTAAAACATCGTTCCAAACAACTTTTATGTTTTAACTTTTTGATGATTCGGACCAAAAGTACCTCAAAATTTTACTCAGATTCGACAGTAGACAGTTTTGGAGTTTCTAGGTTTCGCTAACTTCTTTTTACCATAACTTTTGACTCGTATACTCGTTTTAGGTGATTCAAATTGCTATGTTTTCCTTTTAATCTTGTCTTTAACAATATATAAAGTATCAAATCTATAAGTGATTGGTTTTGTGGTACAAAATATGAGTATAAGATGGTTAGCTTAATAGTTTGCATCATAAAATGATTTATACATAACTAAGTATGGTTTATAAGTTTTAGACTTGTTTTAATCATCCTCCTACATAATGATCCAACATAAGAGTACATATAGCATGAAATAACAATAATAAACATATAAATGATATAGAGCAAAAGTGGTGGTTAGTTTTCTTACAACTTTAGGCTTTCTAAAGAAAGGATTTCAAAGAACCAAGAACTTAGGACTATAACTAGAACCCTAGCTTCCAAAATTCTTCCACCCTTTTAGCAAAAACTTACACCCTCTTGTACTCTTGAAGGTTTAATGATGAAGTTTCTAAGTGACTTGAGTGGATCAAAACTCAAGAGAAATCACTTAACTTCCTAAGGATTTGATGTAGCAAACTTATTACTTGAACTTCTTAGCTATAACTTGGAATAACTTAGCTCTTGAAAAACAACAATGGAAGGTGAGTTGTGGAGTGATATGGGGCATTGGAATGAAGAAGCAAAGGGAGAGAATGAGTGCTTTTTATAGTGAAATGAGGAGGTTACTTTGCAAGACTTTTCAAAGCTCAGTAAGTAAGTTTCAACACATGTTCTAATCCTAAGTGATCAAGGCTTCATCACAAGCCAACAAGGCTTGTCACTAGCCATTTATTTCGTTCAAGGTCTTATCTTGGATGACTAGGTGAAGTTTTGATGATTTATTATTTTTACGGAGTCAGTTTTGGTTCCGTTAATCGCTAACTGTAAGTCGTTAAGTCACGAAACATAAAACCGGGTATCGTAAAAATATGAAAATTGTAGAAATAATTAAACTTATCATTATACTCCATAATAAAATATAAAATGAGTGGTAAGTTCCATCGGGTTGCTTAAACGCTGTTTAAAGCTGGAAACGCGGGTCAAAAACGCGTATTTCGCTTCAAACGCAGAACTGGAAAAACGTAAAATTCCAAAACTTGTGGAATTGTCGTAAAATGGTAGAAATACATATTTTTAATGTTTATAGTGTTTTATGGACATATCGGGATGCCTGAATGACGTTTAAACCCTAAAGTAATTCTCAGACACGGTTTTGTGAAATCGGTTCTGTATGGATTCAACGTACGTCGTCAGGACGACTTGTCGAGTTTCAATTATCTTGTCATGATAGTAAACTAAAATAAAATTTTTACGGGATGAATAGTGAAAGTGAATAGTAACTTTTCAAAAAAAAAAAAGAAAAGTAACCTGAAAATGGGGGTTGTTACAATTTTGGGTATGTTCGCATAATGGGCTGGGGCTGGAGCTAGAGCTAGAGCTGAGGCTGGGGCTAAGACTGGAGCTGATGTTGTAAGCCGAAAGCTGAACCTTATATTTTTATAAAGCTATTTGACGAATTAGTTGGAGTTGAAGCTTATTAATGTAAACTCTCATAAAAATACATCAAATGAAATTCACATATATTTAAGCTTTCACGTGATTTGAAAGGTATTTAAATAATTTGACTAGCTATAAGCCCCTATAAACCTTTTTCTCTGGGGTTGGGTTTATTGACTCTTATGGCTTATAAAAGATTTCATAAGCCTGTGTGAGAAAGCTTATTTTATAAGCTACCTTATTTTAAAAGCTCAAGCTAGCGCTGTAAACGAACTGAATGTTAAGTGACATTTCATGAACCGTTCGGTAAAAAGTTCGTGTATATTCGCTTATTTATTAAATGAACAAAAATTAACAATATTTTTCGTTTGTTTAGTTAAATGAACGAACATGAACAAAAGTCACGTCCGTTCGTTTATGTTCATAAACGTCCGATTATGCGTTCGTTATATATTCATATATCATATCTTTTAGGGAGAATTGCATATATACCCACTAAAACTTAAAAATTTGCATATTTCTCCAAAATACAAGTTTTCAATGCATGATTTACAATGCAAGTTAAGCATGTTTTGGGTATATATGCAAATATGCAAGTTTTAGTGGGTATATATGCAATTTCCCTTCTTTTTTTAATTGTATAATTTTAAAATTGGTTTGTATAAACAAAACAACACTTATAAAACAATATATTGTGCATAATTGAATAAAGTTTATGTTTGTTTGTCTATATTCATTTATTTTCGATCGTTTATGTTCGTTTAACTTTCATTTAGTGTCTTAATAAACAAACATGAACAACTCATTTTCTTAATAAACGAATAAAATGAGTAAGACTCTGTTCATGTTCGTTTGATTCATTTACAGCCATAGTTCAAACCCTTATAAGCCTCGATAAGCCTTTTGTTTACACTGTGTTTTTTAGTAAAAAAATATAAAGTAATATGAGGGAAACAATTTCACCTCAATTATAAAAGAAAACACTTTACTTTAAAATCAATAAATAATACTTATTTTTTAATTTTTTCTTTTCATCTTTATATAATACTAAAAAACACAACTCTCTCTATTTATTTTCATTTTCTTTCAATTCCTTTCGACAGTGTTCCGTCTTTTTCAATTCACATCCAATGGCTACAATTTACAATCTTAGGTGGTGTTTGTTTTTTAAAAGGCTCTGAATCTGAATTTGAACCTGAACCGCACATCTGAATCTGAATCTGAGGCATAAATGTCTGAATCTGACCGCATCTGAATGGGAAAAAAAAAACTCATGTTTGAACCGCACATTTGCTTGCTCGTACTAATTTTTTTTTTTTTTTCTTTTGTGTCAGCAAGAGGCAACAAAATGCATTCAGACACCCCTCTCAAGTCTAGACCATTAAGATCTTACTTCCTCTAAACGCGTCTGAACAGGAAAAAAAAAAAAAAAAAAAAAAACGGTCTGAACGACCAAAATATCTAACCGCGTCTGAACGGTTCAGATTAAAAGGCTGTTAAGAGCCTCTTTATGAAAAACAAAGAACACCTTACTCCTTTATTATCAATACAAGTTTACGATCTAATTCACTCTTCTTAACACCGACAAATACTGACCTCACATTTAAATACCTCCAATTTACCGCCAATTTCATTTCATTTCATTTCAAACCTAACTAACTTCACACACACACATAAACACACACACACACACATCAACGATTCAATCATCAATATCATCTTCGTGCAGGTAAAATCTAATCAATTTCATCATTATCATCTAACAGAACTGTTAATCCGATTCATAACCTAGTTTACAGATTCAATTTTGACCGTGTAAACCCTAACTTTTGGTACTTATACTCGAATTCATTCCAGTATGTCAATTAATTGTGTTTTTTGTTACAATTTGATGATTTTGAAGGTGTTTTGCGGTTGATTGTGATCAGATCGTGTTTCGTGAGTTGTTCGTGGTAATTTCGAGCTGAGTTTCGGTTTGCGATGAATCGATAGGTATTTTCGAAAGCTAATGATGTTAATTTTTGTTACTATCTGTTTTTAGTTTTCGTTTTCGTTTTTGTGTTAGTGTAAGTTTATGCTCGTTTGGTACTTTTACTTGAATTGCTCATATTAGGTCAATTAAGCTTGTTTATGTTATGATGTGATGATTTTGAAGGTGTTTTGTGGCTGATTGTGATCTGATCGTGTTTTGTGAGCTGAATTTAGGTTTGCCGCGAAATCGATAGGTATTTTCGAAACCTAATGATGTTACTTTTTTGTCATTATCTGTTTTCCGGTTTCATGTTCGTGTAAGTTTATGTTCATTTGTAGATATTTATTATGTCATATATTGATATAGAGAAGAGTGAAGAAACAGTGCGAAACGACTTGTAGTTAACTTTAGTTAGGAAGCGTGAAGTAGTATTGCTAACACTCAGCCTGCGTATAGTTTTAGCATATAGACAAATCGATTTCGAAATCGAATGCTGTGAGTTTCCAGATCTTTCTGTTTTATAATTTTCGTTGTAGTCTAAGTTTTTGTTGGCTGTTGAAAGTCGTTAATAATGTAGTTAACTTTAGGTAGGAAGCTTGTTGTTAACACTTAGACTTTCTATAGCATTAGCATATAGCCACATCGCTAGGTATGTATGAAATCGAGTGCTGTGAGTTTCTGGCTCTCTCTGTTTTATAATTTCGCCGTAGTCTAAGTTTTGTTTTTGAATAGAAAATCATTAAATCAAATATTTCTATTTTCTAGAGAGAAGTGTGAAGAAACAGTGCGAAATGAGTAATAGCTAACTTCAGTTAAGACTCAGACTCTATATAAATTTAGCACATAGCCAAATTGATAAGTATTTTCAAAAACGATTGTTGTGAGTTTGCGCCTGTTTCTTTTCATAAGTTCATTGTAGTCTAAGTTTTTGTTCGTTCGTGGTTAATAATGATTTCACACAATTGCTTGAAAGAAGAGTGACAAAACATAGTTAAATGGCTAAAAAGAAATGTTTATTAGGAAGAGTGAATTGTTTTTGTTGTCACTCTACGGCATCTAGTTTAAGCTTTTAGCGTAGCTGAATCAGAAGATGATCTACGTGGAGGATGCAATGGCTATGTACTTCTTTTGTATTATGTATGACACTTATTTCAGTCTCCTTTAACAGGAATTGACATTTATGTATAACTGGTTAAGTGTGTATAATGCCATATCTTAATTGATAACGTTAAAGTGTGTGTATAAACTTTTAGATCTATTGCTATGTCCAGCTAAGCATACAAAAATTTAAACTCGTGTCGCTCCTTTGCATAGCAATAGACTCGTTGTTCTATGGTTCTATATGGTTCTATATGCACCTAGCCTTTTGTATTATATGATTTTTCACCAAGAGATATGGTTTTAATAATTAGATAATGCTGATAGGATGTTCTAAGATCTTAATTTTCTGGTTTTGCTAAAATTGTTAGAAGCTTGAAAATGTTTCACCTTTGATACCTGGCATAATGATGCTCACCTGTTTGCATGATTGGCCATGCTTTTCTCAAAAGAAAATGTAATTTGCTTTAGATACTGCAACATTATGATACCATATTTGGAGATCTGTTATTTTTCTGAATCAATTTCATACTGATGTTAGTCATTTTCTTGACGCCTATTCACTGTCAAGTGTGGAATATTAGGTCTATTTTGCATGGTGTCCATACTTGAATGTTTCATTTGGAATCTTGAGTTCTAACACTCTGACCGCATATAGTTTTTAACATAGCCACGAGTCATTTTCCTTTGTTTTAAAGCTCGATGACATATACTTCACTCATTTAGTTATAACTGCTTCAGTTTGTATCATACTTTGTATAGAACTATAGATTGCTAAGAATTATATGTGTAGGAGAACTAATAAACCTAGTGGCTCGCTATTTCCAGCTAAACATGTCAAAAGTCAAATTCACGTTGATCCTTTGCCATCATTTACCAGGGGCAGGGCATGACATCAACCCCTTTGCTTTATGGTTTCCGTGTTGTTATGTTATGTATGTAGCCAGCCTTTAGTATTCTGTTACTTTTAGCTAAGCGATATGCTTTTATTAGATTATGTTTATAGGAAGTTCGAAGATAGTAACTTTTTGGTTCTGTTAAAGTTGTTAGAAGCTTGAAATTGTCTCACCTTTGATACCTGCCCTCATGATGTCCACATGTTCCAGTGAATGACCATATTTTTTTCTTAAATGGAACTGTAAAATTTCACTTACTGCACCATGATGTCTGAATCGAGTTTTTGGACGTGTTATATTTCTGAATGAGTTTTTTTTTTTTTTTTTTTTTTTGGCTGCCATCAGCCAACTATTAGCTTATAATACTAGTATTGGTCAATTTTATGAGATATTGATCCCTATATGCAAATAAGTTTGGAACGCATGACGTGCATGTCTTGTAATTAGTCATTTGTTAGCGGCAATCACAATTGATCGATGTGATTTATAATTAGCTATATTCACAGTCTTAGTTTTTTTCCCCTTTTGTTCGTCAACTTTGACTAGCAGAACTTCAAACTTATCATCTTCAGATGGTGATCTTGGTAATCAGGTCGTACAACAAGTATTAAGGTATATCAAGTTATCTGGATCGTTGCAAATACTGCAATGAGGTGCAATGCGTGCTGGCGGGAGCTGGAAGGACGGGCTATAACTACCACATGTGGCCATCTCTTATGTATCCTGAATTTTGTAATCATCTGTAGACTATAGTTAGTTATATTTTTCTCGGAACTGAATAGCATTGTGCAGAACCTGTTTTCCTTAATGGGATTAAAAGGCAATGAAGATGCCAGTAAGATACTAAGCAACGATGCAGCTTGCCCTATTTGTGATCAAGTACTTTCTAAAAGGTATAAGTAGATCTCGATACTTAGGTTTCTAGCTCTTCTCTGTCTTCTTCTATACTCCAATTTGACATCCTTGGCTCAACAAAATTTTGAAAAAGTCACACAACTTAGTTAGCGGGATACAACTTAGGTCTGACCTTACATAGGCATATTTACTGGTTGACTGTTTCTGGTTGGGTCGTCTAATCTTTCTTATGGGTACCATTTGGGTTAAAAAGTTTGTTAACTGAGTCAATATGTCCCTGCAAACACCTGTTTTCCTTTGTTATTTATGTTTTATTTCCAGTGACATCCCTGATGTAAATTTTAGTCTCTTATTTGTTGTTGTCTTCCTACAGGTACATGCAACAGGTGTTGGGTATTCCACTGCTAGTCTGCCGAAAGCTTGTCTCTTCAACTATTTAGCTGCATCATTTTGCATTTCTGGCTGCTTATTAACCTGCTGTCTGTTTTTTGCTTTCAGTCTTATGAAACCTGTGGATACAAACCCAAGTGACGAATGGGTTAATGTAAGAAATACATGGGGAGATTTTATGTAAAGAAATTTGATTCAATCTAATGTCACAATCTCCACACATATCTAGGTGGCGAGCAACCTTTTGTTAGTTTTTAACTTTCTTCACATGCTTTACTGCAGATGGCTATGACTGGATTATCTCCACAGTTACGTATCCTTTTAATTTGCAATATTCATAAGTTTTCATGAAATCAGGTATCTATATGTACAAAGATAATCACATTCCACTAAGATTCCTCATTTCAATCAACATGCATAATAGACGATAGGAGGGTATAGCTGTCTGGTTGTATTGTAATTTTGCATCTGAACATCATTTCGAAGTTAGCATCTTGTATCATATCTTGATGCATTAAGTACTTTTTTCATATATCTTTTCTTTGACATACATTAAGTAATGAAGAGTGCATATAGAAGCGTCATGTTCACCATTGGACAGAAGGAACTAGAAATGCAATTCAAGATGAACAGGATAGTAGCTCAGTGCCGGCAGAAATGTGAGGCGCTGCAAGAAAAGTTCACAGAAAAAATGGAGCAGGTGCATACGGCATATCAGAAAATGGGCAAAAAGTGCCAGATGATGGAACAAGAAATTGATAACTTGTCTAAAGATAAACAGGAGCTCCAAGAAAAATATTCTGAAAAGTCCAGGTCAGATATATTTAAACTGTAATATCCACTCTCGTCTCTTGAATTTCAGCTGCGAAACTTGAAGCCTCATTATATCTTGTACTTCCAATTTACAGGCAGAAGAGAAAACTGGACGAGATGTATGACCAATTGAGAAGTGAGTATGAGTCGGTCAAACGGTCAGCCATTCAACCTGCAAACAACTTCTTCTCAAGGGGAGAGCCTGATTTGTTTCCCAGTCCAGCCAACATGATGGATAACAGAGATACCACAAGGAAAGGTAATCTTATTTTGGTTATCAATAACTGTTATAGTGAGTTATAGGAAAATTTGGCAATTAGCCAAATATAATGCTTTTCTTTGACCAACTACAGAAATTCTTTGCATTTATACACCAAACTTCAATGTTGCATAAAATAACTTTGGGAAATCGACAGCTATTTGGTATGACACAAATTTTTTGTGACATTTTGTTGAAAAAACTATGTATTTACGAGATTTTGTTGAAAACCATGTTATTATGACATTTTGTTAGAAATCCATGTGTAACATTGCTATTTTAATGAATTTCCTTAGATAAACCTACACAATTTTGGTTGTGCATAAAATGTGTAGATAGGTAATTAGTTTCTAGGATATGTAAAAACTTCATTTACTTGCCATGTTGGTGTTTCCCAAGAAATGCTAGTTAATTATATGCTGCAGATTGGTCGGTTTTCACCCCTGACACTCCAGGACCTCGCGAAGATATATGGCCACAGACAACAAGACAGAACAGTTCGAACTCTGGGCCATTCGACATCACCAATAGCCCACCTGCTAAACATTCAGCAATCCCAGTTGAAAGCAGAAGACCAGCTGGTCGTCCCATGTTTGGAGGTGGAGGTGGAGGCGGAGGCGGAGGTGGTGGTGGTGGAGCAAGCAATCCTTCTATGACCCTAAGAAATCTTATATTATCACCAATGAAGAAGCCTCAACTCTCACGTAGCAGACCTCAACTGTTCACGTAAGTAACATATACTCAACCTTTGGATTTATTAGTCCTGAAGGTGCTACTCCTATGCTCCTAGCACTGATATTGTGCCTTGTCTTACCATTTCCAGGTTGTAGATAAGAGAGCAGCAATCAACTATAATCAACAAGTCTTCTCATCTTCTGCATACGAGTTCTTTTTTGTAAAAAAAACTTTACTTTCACTTGCAATACTCCAAAATATGGTAGTTACTCTGTTTTGTTGTCAGAATCTGATGCAAAAGTAAGTAGCTAGTCCAGCTTTCAAACTGTTGCCTACAGATATAAGAACAAAATTACCATAATGCCCGGTGAATAATGTAAGAGGTAGCATTTGTGTATCCCTGCTAAGATGGAAACTGTTAACTTGCATGACAAAAGAGCAGTGCTATGATTACCATGATTTCCCATATATTCTTATATAGTTATATGTGTCTGCGCGTTAGCAGTGCTGACTAGCCTGTTATGTTTATAGTGAAATGATTTCATAGATGGTGCTGTCTCCATTTTCTATAATTTTTAGTGTTTTCACATTCTGTGTAACACTACTTTTGAACTCAAGGAACAGAGTGTCTCAGTATCTCGCAGTGACCTGTGCCATGGCCTTTTATAGGTATCTGGCAGTTGCTTTTGCGATGTCTGAAACCCATCTTATGATCCTGGTTACCATCTTAAACCTTACAGTATTTATAACCTGAGTTGTTACATCCTAAGGGCTTCAAAGTCTCTTCCTCTCCCTCCTGTTTTGTCACTACCCAATCTATTGTGTCTGCCCACCCGATCCTGTAACTTTTGCTACATTATAGCTTCAAGTATGACATGAATTCCTGGTTCTGATCTACAGAAGTTGTACATCGATGTGGTTCTCACTCATTCTTTTTAACATAAGGCTGTTGTGGTAATTCAGAAATGTATATCAACCCAAGAGCTCTTGCTTTTAATTTTTGCTCGCTCTTGACATATTTTGCAACTCATATTGCATCATGTGGATTCACCTCTGCACTCATAGTATGTTGCTTGACGCTAAGCGTAAGTCATCATCCTTGACCTTGACCTTCTAGTTTTCTACCTAGTGTCCACATTACGTAGTTTCATTTTGTACATTTTCACTTTTAGCTGTTATCGTACAGTTCCAATCTGTCTGCTGTAAAATTATCCTGGCTAGAGTTGCTTTAACTGGTACATTCTCTATTTTAGCCAGTTACCATAGTCTAGCTACGAATATTGATTCTTTCTCCTAATATGATTTAAATGATTTCGTTACCTAGTTGTGGATTAAATTCACTAATTTGGTCGGTGCACATGCATTTGATTGATTTAGATATAAATGTATGAGCAAACATTCAAGTGTGTTAGTTTCTTTACATAAACATGTGTTGATCTGCAAAACTATTTGGTTCAGGTTTAAGAAACTCTAAGTTAGAAGCTTTTTTGTTGTGTCTGTATTCTTCTCTGGACACTAATGTTTCAATGTATTTTCTCTATGCCTACTGTGAAAATCATATTCACTAAAGAGATACCACAAATGCTTTTAATTTCTTATAATCTATATCTATAACTATTATTATATAAATCATTTAAGTTGTGGGCTTCACCAAAAATTAAAATAAGAAGCTTCAATTATGAAGTGATATGTATTACTTCTCAACTAAAAAATCATTTTTTTTTTAAATTGAAATATCTATTTATCTTTTTATGATATAATTTCATCGTATTTTCTAAAATTTTGTGCTGTTTAATTCAACATCCATTTTTATATACTTTTTATGAGTTTTTAGTTTTTACATTTTTAGTAGGTTTATTTTATTTTAACATTTATTTCGATCAATATAAACTTGATTCGTTAAAATCATATACTTTTGGGGGAATGTTTGACGGGTAAGAGATTGCGAGGGTCTTTGTATATATGCGAGAATAATAATGTCACGGGAAAGCTACGGGAAGCCCAAACAAACACATACAACTAAAACATATATATTTTGAGTGTTGTGAAACGAATTCACTAAGCGGCTAGGAAATTGCGAGGAGAGTTAGATTAGCAATTCGTTTACTACATTTATAATATAACTATATTTATCACTGCCGCTATGCGCGAGTATTCAACTAGGTGATAAGATGTTACACAACATGGCAGTTCTTGATTACTATTTCACGGCTGTTGCACATTAATTAATACATACCACATAGGTTTGCAGCCCCGTTATTTTTACGAGAAACTTCTTTTGGAAGTAAAATATTGTTGTAAAGCTTACCTTCTTGTAAAGACAGAGACATAGTGTTGGATCAACCAAATGCTCGCTGTAAACTTGTTCCTTTTTCAATTTAAGGGTACATGTGAGAAACATTTGAGGTTTTGTATTAGAGCATTGCTAAAGCTTCTACAATATCTTCTTACTAATCCTCTTACACACATAATAATATTATATATTTTTTTCCTTTCATTCTTTTTCTACATACAAACCGTCAGCTTGACATTTGTCAGAATCTTGTGAGTAAAAGAATGAGTATGAATAATTTGTATGATAGATTAGGAAGTGTTTAAGGCCGTGCTTAGCACTGCCCGGGGTTTAATATTCGAGATTTTGAAGAACGTAAATAAACAAGTTTTTGAAAACAAAATATGAACTCTTTTCCTACTATATATAATGCAAAATGGTTTTTCCTTAGTATTAAAAAAACATAAAGTTGAGTAATATTTAATTCTCAAAATACTCATTTAACATATAAATTTCAATCTATTGTTTACTTTCTCACATAAATATAGTTTCTAAAATAGTTGACTTATAAATAGTTTTGTTTCTAAAATTAATGGTTTTTTTTCCTTAAAAATTACCTGATCTTTACCATTTCTTTACTAATTCATTCCAATCCCGTCTAAATACCGATTCATATTTCAACCTTAATTTGTTAAAGTGGAACGGGTATGATGTTGTTGTCATATTCGAAGATGATGAAGACTTGACAACGTCAAATGCTAAATGTTACAGTAATGTACATCTTTCAGGTCAAATGTTTATTACTTGTGGTCACTTAAAAAAAGAGATGATTTGCAAACTCCATAAAATGACTTGGACACTCTAGTTTATTGTGTTTGGACATTTATATCCTCACATGGGTGAAAAATGCAAGGATAACTGTGAGAGTATGAATGTCAAAACACAATAAATTAGAGTGTCTCAACCGTTTTATCGAGTGTGCAAATCACCTCTCTTAAAATAAAATGTTGTATATACAATAGAGCAAGTAAATAAAATTGATAACTTGTTTTGACATACAATAGAGCAAGTAAATAAAATTGATAACTTGTTTTGACATACAATAGAGCAAGTAAATAAAATTGATAACTTGTTGTGACAAAACTTACACAATACAAATCACACCCTATATATACTTCTACCACCCACTCCAAAGTCGAACCTAGTATTTTTACCGTTCACACTTGAGAAATGCCACCCACCATGGCACACTTGATTTGTAATCTATTTCAAACTTGAGCAATACAACCCATGAAAGTTTGATGGAACAACTCTATATATATAGCATTAAAAAAATAAGTATCTGAATAACTTGCAACAATGGTTAAAAGAAGCTATGAATAATCTTTTATGACACCATCTAAATCATGAATACGTTTGGGAAGATAAACAGAACAATATCACTAAATTGCTCTAACAACTAATGGATACTTCATTTTTACACAATCCAATTTTTGTTTATTAGTTTAGTCTAAAATGAATAAATGATGAATGCTAATAATCCAATTTTTACTCATGTCACCTATAATGCTACAAAATCAAGTACAGGTAATAAAGAGAGTGAAAGAATACACACCAACTTCAATAGCAAGACTATTCCTTTCTTGACTTTTATAAAACCTCAAATATACACATATTCATACAAATGCACCAGCCTTTCTTTTTCTTTTACCAAAGCATTCTAAATCTCATCCGGCTTTTCACTCTACCAAACCATAAGCCCATACTTTTCATAAAGTTTAGAGTAAATTACACCGTTCGTCCTTGTGGTTTGCGTTGACCGCAGACGTTCGTCCTTTGACCAAAAAAGTTGCACCGTTTGTCCTTAAGTGGCAAACGTTATGCGCCGTTTGTCCCTCCCACTAACGAAGCCCACTAACGCTCGTTAAGTCAGTCCAAATGAGGGTATTCTAGTCTTTTTCCTTTATTTTAACCCCAATCCTATAATCATCCGCCCCCACTTAACTTTTTCTCTAAAAAACGTAGCAACCAACATCACATATATCCTCTGGTAAAGTAACATATCTCCCAAACCAAATCCGATCTTCCCTTTTTCTTCAAATCCGAACACACAAACATTCATCTCTTGTTTATCTTGTCACAAATACAATCGTTATTACTACTCAGACTCGAGACACACTCTCTTGTTCTAACTCAATTACGAATCATATGAACCGAAATAGACAGAATCGTTCTGTTTAGTATACCAAAGAGGCTTCAAGATCTTGAATAGATCTAAGGTAGGTTTACTTTTTTTTTTCGAATTCAGACTCACCGATCGAAAGAAATAATTGAAACAAATTTGTTTTGATTATTTCTTAATGTGTTCGGATATTAAAACAAGAAGTGATTCTTCACAAAGATCGATGATGTAATATGTTCAAAGTACAAGATCTTTTAAAGATCTATGCAACAAATGAACAAAAAACTGAGATCCATTTGTCATTTAATTTTGTTCGATGTTGTATCCGTGAGGTGAAGAGGGTGTAGTTATTAATGGATTTGTTTGATTCTTGATGTTAGCTGTTGGTGACGGGGCTTAGGATTAGGTTGGAGTTGTTGTGGTTAAAATGGTTGTCGATGGATTTAGATTACTCTTGGATTTGATGTTGTTTGATTTGGGTTATTTTTTCAGTTCTGGTCATAAGTCTATTCTTCTTCCTCTTCTTTTTCGTTTTAATTGTTAATTACCAATGAGGAAAAGATTTGAGGTAATGATATGGATCTGAGAAAAATATCTTTTTCGTTGGATTGCTCAGTTAAATCATTTGCGTTTTTTATAGATAATTTTGGACTTTATGGGATATGGATACAAATTTAATAATGATTTGGATTGGATTTGTTATGAATTTTTATTATGATTAGTGTTTTTGGATATGGAGATGGGGTTGTTGGTGTTCCTAGTTTTTGATTTGGCTAGAATATTGGTATATGGAAGAAGATGAGTGATGATAGGTTGGGTGAGTTTGGATTTGAGCTGCTGTTGTGCGTACGTGTTTGTGGATCTGAGTTTGGGTTGGGTGAGTAGACCTAATACACAGTTGTGTCATAATAAGTACGATAGCAGTTGTTGGCTGATAGTCTAAATCTATTAGTATGAATGATATATGAAAGAATTATTTTGAAATCTGAATAGATTATGAATTTTTAGTTGGATAAGTGGTGGTTGACTTTGAAGGATGGAGGTGGTGCAAGTGATGATAAATGGAGAAGATGGATTAAAAAGAGAAAGAGTAAAAAGACTAAAATACCCTCACATGGGTATCACATGCGGAGGATTTAACGAGCGTTAGTGGGCCCCGTTAGTGGGAGAGACGAACGGCGCATAACGTTTGTCACTTAAGGACAAACGGTGCAACTTTTTTGGTCAAAGGACAAATGTCTGCGGTCAACGCAAACCACAAAGACGAACGGTGTAATTTACTCTAAAGTTTATTCAAACACTGTTAATTTCAGAAGATATGTTATCAAATGAAATTGCACTTTCTTAGAATTCGTGCATATGTTGTCGATGATAAGGAACCCTATGGCAATCTAAATTAACTTTGTCAAGGGACGTCATACTGTCATAGGCTCAAAGCTCCACTTCAGTGTAGAAGTCGTCATAGGAAACTAAAATAATTTGAGCTTAGCTACCAATTTTATAAGGATGATACAACATAATTACATTAGATCAATTAATAAACAAGATTACAACCAAGTACTCCTATAAAATTTGCACACGACCAAGAAAGATCACCAAAAAGGCATAACCAAATACCCACAAACATCAGTTTACATGAACATACTAAGTGCCAACAATAATAGTTATATGGATATTTGTTTTGCGAAATTACACCAACAAAGATTGGGTTAGAGTTACATTAGATCCAAATAAGGGAACGATCTGCATATCATTGAAATCTAGGTTTAGCAATATACCACAAGATACAGGGACGGACCCAAAATTTTTAAAAGCGTGTTGCACAAAAAAAATATTAGGCTAACTAAAGTTACACAATAAGAAACGAAAGTGACAAAACAAATTTTGGGGTTGCACATACCACAAAAACGGCAGTTTTAAAATCTTTTTGCACTTCGTAACCTAAAATCGGGTGTAGCCCGTGCCACACCCGGCATACATGTGGGTCCGTCCATGACAAAGATAAAGAAAATTTTGTATCACAAATATAAAATCTTTTGGTAATATGCAATTTTAACTTTATAATAACCTTATTTACATTGCCTTGTTTTACCCTTTATACATTTGATGCAAATACACATGATATCCACCGCCACTATTGTTTATCCTATCCAAGTATCCAACTATCCATAGCTTCTAATAGTTAATCTTAATATGTGAATGATTATTCAAGATAATATATCATACCAATTTCACCTGCATATATGATCTTCATAAAAGTCTGAAAACGTGAAACATAAAAAAAAACAAACTTGTGAAAATCTTAATAGAACACACACAATATGAATGACAAACTAACTTGTATATTGATTAAAATGAACCTCTCGAGACATGTAAACTATCTGCTCCTGCACTTCACCACCATAGCGCAACACCACCTCCTCTGATTTACAAACAATCAAGAACTCCACAAAAGCAATTACCACTAAAAAATTACTTAAGGTTACTGTAACTGTAGCTTTTAAGAGTGCATGACAACATAAAACATATATATAACTAACAATACATAAATAAAAATAGTTCATGAAATTAAATGAAATAAAACTTACCAAGTAGTAGCCTATAGGCTTCTCATAAGTTGATCAAAGGAAATGGTTATATAGAAGTTTGGGTGGAGAAATACATATGTTACGTGAAAAGGAGTGTAATAATGATAAAGCTTGAGAGAAAATGAGTGTAAAAAATGAGTTGGGGTGGGAGGAAACGAGATGGGGATGAGAAGCTGATGAGTATGGGGCGACTGAAAGAGTGCTCTACACACAATGGGGTAGTCAAAGCCTTCAAAACTGCTGCGTATTTACTCGGAAAAGCACATTCTCAAATTTTCAAAGCTGGAACAGTTAGCAACTATTAACTGCTGATGTGTAAATTTTTAAGACATCTTAGTCATTAGAGTCCTCTTGTTTATATAATAGGTAGAAATAGCATTTTCCTTTAGAGCACTCCCAATAATAACACCATAACACCAATAACACCGTCCACGTCAGCGCCACATCAGCTTTAACATTTAACATTAACATCCCCAAAAAACACCCACAACAATAACATCCCAATAACACCATAACACCACTAATATTTAATATTTTCAATTTCAACCCCTAAACTAAATCAAACACTTCATTTTTTAAACTAAAACAAACATTTCATTAAAACTTAAAACATATTACAATACGAGACTAAAAAAAAAATACAACGAAATAAAAAAAAAATACAACGAAATAAAAAAAACCATACAACGAAATAAAACGTTACAACAAATTAAAGGAAATGACGAGAATACGATCTACTGACGAGGTTTCAAGTTATATTTTGCGATGATTCGATCTTTTTCGTCATTGATCCACTGCACGACCATTGGATCTTGCCCAGCAGTAGACGTCATCAAAAACTTGATCTCTTCCAACCTTGTTAATGTGAGATCTCTTTCCTGCTGGGCCCGATACGCCGCTTCGGAGACTTCTCGTTTCATACGAAACTCGTTTGCCGTAGTTTCTGTGAAATAAGCTGACGAGCTCGTTCCTCCAGTTCTTGTTCCCCCAGTACTTGTTGTAGTCTCGGATCTTGCTTTCTTGGTAGCACGTTTCTTTCCCATGGGGCGAGGTTGTTCATCTTGACCAAACAAATCCTCGTTTGTTTGGCTTGGGACTTCGCCGGTTAAATCGACCGGTTCCGGCGTGTTCCATTTCTTATAATGACGCAAAACCTCCCAAGCGTCTTCGAGGCCAAAAGCTGATCCCTTGGTTTCCTCACGATACCATTGCTTTGCCCGTTGCATCACATCCAGTTCACTTTCCCCGCTTCGTTGATCCCGTTTCGAACGTTTGTAATGAGAGTTGAACTTTGTGCATATGCCGTTCAAAGTTTTCCACTTGCTTGACAGCATGTCCTTGTTCCGCCGTTGAAAGTTGTTTTTATTGAACTCATTTCGCACCCGATACCAAAACGTATCCCTGGGTTGGCACTTTCCAACTTTCGGATCCTCCGAAACAGCTATGTAACATGTTGCAAGTAATGCTTCCTCTGCTGGAGTCCAACGTGAGTTAACAACAACTTCGCCTTCATCAGAATCAACTGGTTCGGGCTCGGGGTCTTTGGATTTCTTTGATTTTCGCTTAATGCGACCTTTTCCTTTTTTTGGAGGAGACGTGGGTGTGTCAGGAACATCATGTGTTTCAGTTTGTGATTGTTGTGATTGTTGTGTGAATTGTAGGTTTTGAAAGTTAGAGTTTAAGGTGTTTTGTTGGTTTTGTTGTTGCCAATACAGAAATGCTTGATGTTGTTGATACATTTCTTGGCTCGATAAGCCTAGTGGGTTGGGGATTGAAGATGAACCGGCGTTCGGGTTAGATGATGAACCCGGGTTTGAGGGATTCCACCCACTAGCAAGAAGATTGTAGAAAGTATCGTCGTTGCCTCCCGACATTGTTTGTTTTTTGCAATTAATAGAAGTTGAAAGATTGAGAGAATGAAGAGGATTTAGTAGTGGAAGTGTGAAAAGAAATGGTGTTTTAATTGGGTATTTATAGTGGTAAAAAAAGGTTTTTGAATTTTTTTTTTGAAAAATAACGGCTAGTAGCCGTTTAGGGTGTTTTTTGAATTTTTTTTTAAAAATAACGGCTAGTTTAAGTTTAAGGGTAGAAAGTGTAAAATTTTTGAATTTTTTTTTTTTTTTTTTTTTTTTTTTTTTTTTGCGCCTCCCCTATAACGCCCGTTGCCAAAGCAACGCGGGCTTCCTTTCTTCTCTTTAACGCCGAGGTCACAACAAGGATAACGCCCATAACGCCGTTATTTGTGCTATAACGCCGTTATGGCGTTACCATTGCGATTGCTCTTAGTTACAGTGAACACTTGTATGTACCCTTTATTTTGAGGAATTTTTTGTATCATTACTTTTGGGTTTTACTATGTGTTTAAACTGAAGTATGTGTTTAAACTGAAGTATGTGTAAAGAGTAGCACGGCATTGAAGTACGTATGAAGTTTGTGTAAAGAGTTGCACGGCTTATCATATATATCCTACACATTAATATTATACAATTTGTTTTTTTATTTCTATTCATTATTTATAGAAAGAAAGGTTGCAATAAGAGATAATTAAGCGACTCGTGCATTACACGGGTTTTGATCACAATGGGTGCAAGCATAACGGTTTATAGGCTAAGATTGTTGGTTCTTCTAACTACCTACATTCGAGCAATATTCTCCCTATGGACTCCATCCGTTTTCAAGTGGGGTTTGGCTCTCACATTCGCTTTTGAAAAGACATTTGGCTAGGTTCTTCACCTCTTTGTACCAGGTACAGCCATTTGTTTCGATTGAAACACGACAAGGATTGTTTGGTTATAGATCGAATTCTTAATGGGCAATGGGCCTGGAATTGGTCCTCTAATCTTGGCATTCGCAATTATTCCCATCTCAACGAGTTGCTGCTTGAGATCAACCACTTAAATGTTCAAGATGACAATAATAAGTGCATTTGGTCTATGGATGATGATGGCATTTTCACAGTTGGTGTGTTACGTCATCTTATTGATGATCATCTATTACCATCCATGGATTCCGTAACAACATGGGATAAAATCCCTTCCGCGTAAAGTTAATATTTTCATGTGGCGTTTGAAGCTTGACAAGCTCCCGCATCTTTTAAACCTTTCTCTTAGAGGTATAGAAATTCCAGAGATTTCTTGTCCATCTTGTAGTGGAATCATAGACGGACCTTCTTGAAGGCTAGGAAGGGCCATGGCCCCTCCAAAATTTTTGTCCTTAATGTTTTTTGTTTAATAAGTTAGTGCTAAGCTTTTGCTTTAGTAGTTTGGCCCTCTTAAAAATTGATCATGAACGTTTCGGCCCCCTCAACAAAATGGTTCAAGTTCCGTCTATGAGTGGAATGGTGGAATCTAATCAACACATCTTTTTTGAATGTGCCATCGCTAAAGATATTTGGAGGATTGTTCGTACGTGGTGTGAAAATTCTTTTCCTATTTACGATTCCAACTCTCATTGGTTTGAATGGTGGAGTTCGTGGTCCGTATCTAAGGAAAAGAAACGCCGTTTGTATGTCATCATCGCGACTACCTTATGGATTACTTGGCGGTATCGTAACAACGTCACTTTTAACTCTCAATCCTTGAGGAAAAGTGACATTTTTGATAGTATTCGTATGTTTTCTTATTTTTTTTGGCTTAAGCATAGAGGTCGTATGTTTTGTAATTGGTCTGATTGGCTAAAGTTTTCTTTGTAATGCTAGCTCCTTGCTAGTTTTTAATAATATGCGGCCGTTCAAAAAAATAACAAATACTTTTTTTTACGTTATTAGTAAATATTGTTATTATTCATTTTCGCAACTTGAAATGTATGAATACACCCATCATTTTTTACAAGAAAAATCATGTGTCAATTTGTTCTTCAACTCGAGTGAGGTACTATTTGTAAAAGTCTGTATTAGTTTTGCGAGATAAAAACTTTGAAAAAAGGGCGTAATCTTGAAAACTTTTGTGGCAACGTAGAAAATAAAAAACTAGAAAAATCTACTGCTACCTATCACTATCCAATCTTGTCCACTAATCTCCTCCTGCACGTTCCACTTGAATTTGACAAAAGGGCAACAAGATTTAAAAAAAAAAAAAAAAAAAAAAAAAAAAAAAAAAAAGAAGCATATCAATGGATTTTGTATAACAAACTCGAAGATACCACAACTAATTATGTTTTATAATTATTATACAGTGTTGATTTTTAAAAATTTTATTTTGTAACTTTGACTTTAAATTTTATTTGTGTTATATACTTTGACTTTAAATTTTATTTTGTAACTGGATGAAAATTATACCAATGAAAATATATTTAAACTCAATCCATTCATATACTTTGGTTCAAGTAATAAATACCACAAATAAAAATATTTAAGATTAAAGTTAAAAACTTAAGACTTCAAAAGCCAACACTGAAAAATAATTATAAGATGGAGGGAGTATATTTTTAGTGGTATTATACAAATCTATTTTGATTGTGTTTGGGGTATTTAACCCATCCGATGATGATCATATCTTATGCATAAATCTTAAAAATCTATATTTGTTGTAATTTAATATTATAGGCTTATGTCTATTCACTCTTAGCTTACTAGCATGTCTCATTAGGGTATACATGTAATCATCTACCATAAGAATTTTGTCCTCCTCCTCTCTTGTTCTTGTGTTCATATTATTGTTCATTATATTGATAACACGTTATCAGCACGAAAGCTCTAAGAAAAAAAATCAAGAAGAGATCAGTTTGTAAGCAAGGATCACATTGATTTGATGTTCATAAAAAATAATGGTTCACGTACAGGTAAATTTGATTATCATGGTACATTGATAATCATGTCAGCTCGTTTAGTATTTATTTGATACTACTAGTAGAAAACCCGCGCATAGCGGCGGAACATAGCGCACAGCTTTGTAATGACTTTTAAGTTACAATGACACTCCTTCCCGGATTCACCGATCGCATATTGTATGCACCTCATGTTTCAACAAAAAAAAGTGTAAGCGATTTAAATCTCACAATTTTCAGTGTTAGATCTGAACAAATAAAATTGTGATTTAAATGATACTGATGAAGAGATGTTTAAGAAAACATCCTCTATTTTCAAAGTCTCGAACATGCTTCTATATTAGCGATATCGAGAATATGGTTTGAAAAGTATCATGAGATATTGTCCGTATTATATAAAAGAAAAGCTAATGAGCTTTCGAGAAAAATATAAAAGTAGTTCAACTATTCGTCCATTCCTTAAAATGAATGTGACAATGATGATGATATTTATCATGGACGTGGTCGATTAAATAATCGACATAAAGATCTCTATTCCCTTAAGTGAATATGATGAATTGATCAACATATAAATCTCCATTCCCTTAAGTGAATGTGATGAATTGATCAACATAAGATTTTCATTCCCTTAAGTGAATGTGATAATCTAATGATCCACGCTTATAGATCATTTATCATGGTCATGGATATGGTCGAAGTAATATGAAAAATGACCAATCACTACAAGTGGTAAGATAAGAACGGAGCAAATTAAAATGTCATGTATAAAAAAAGATAAGTGTGTCAAATGTATTACACACTATCTTCATAGATGTTAGAATCTATGCTAATAAATTGTGAGATATACATGAATGCTCCAAGTTGACATGCCTTTTGTTATGGGTTCCTTGATTAAATTTAGTTAGTACTAATTTTTCAATAAGTTAAATGAAATGTTAGAAATATTGTTTTGTTCACATGTCCGATTTGAAGTTCTCAAACATCAATTTTTTTTGTTCCTAATATTTGTGTGGATTTTTTTATGTTAAAATCTATTTTAACTGTAAAAAATTTTAAGAGAACCCCCCTCTTTTTCGTGAGGACCTCAAAAGGGAATACTTAACGATGAAAGATTCGTTAAATTATGGTAAGATCTCAAGGATACATTACCACAAAAAAAAAGCAAGTAATATTCCCAAAAATCTCGCTATGATTGTATGCACCTCAAGTTGCATTAAAAAAAAAGAGAAAAAAAAAAGGTGAGTTTTGTCTCACAATTTTAGTGTTAGATCTGAATTAAAAATAAAATATATAATTGTGAAAGATCCGTTAAATGTATGTCAAAATCTAAAAGAAAGATTTGACCATCATAAGCAAGAGATTCTTGCAAATGCGAGCATATTTTTCGCAATATTAAGTAGTACATCTGAATGATGAAAAGAAAAAATGCGATGAAATTGTTAATGCCTCGAATATACTTATATATCGAGAACGATGCTTTGATATTAAAGAAATGGGAATGTTTGAACAAACACCATAAACCCGTTACTAAATTTGCTCTATATTGTCGTGTTAAAAGAAACTGGTTGGCAACCTCAAGTTGCAACATAAAGATCTTCATTCCCTCAAGCGAATGAGATAAAATGATCAATATGAGATCCTTATTCCCTCATGTGAATGTGATAATGTAACGATAAATGGTTAAAGATCATTTATCATGGTAAATGCTATGGTCGAGGAAGTATGATAATGAAAAACCACTAGTAGTGGCGAAAATACAATAAGAAATGAGCAAACAAAAAATGCTATTTATGCAAAAATGCAATGTGATTTATATGAAATACAAGTCTGTCAAAGATATTACACACTATATTCATAGATTTAAAAATCTATGCTAGCGCATTTTACTCCACAAAAGAAATATAAAATTGTCATAAGAAACGAAGTTAAGTATTAAAGATACATTATATTCTTTTATATCTTCCTCGACATGCATTATATAAAGATTAGTAAAAGCTAATCATTGCCATAAAATTAAGTTTATGAGCAATAATAATTATAATATGTTTGGCATGACCAGTTACACCATCCTGAGTCATTAATGATGCGAAAGCTATGGAAGAATAAGATTCTTCGTCAATCTAACGTTATAATCTCTCAAAGAAAGTTGAGTATTATTCTATCAACTAGAATGGGGATTAAATTCCTCAATGTTAATAGGAAAGAAAACAAATGGATATATTTAAGCATACAAATCCTTTGTATGAACCATTTAGAGTTTAAAATCGATGCATCGTCTAAATGGTCATTAAATCGCAACCTCAAGTTTGCATGATTAATAGCTCAATGCGAGCCTAACATTCCAGAGTAAGTATTTCATCATGAAAATGCGATGAATTACTTCTAAATTATGAAATGGAATAGAGAGAAAAATTTGTGTTGTTGTATGGGGCCATATTATAATATGCACAACAACAAAATTAGCATCATGCCAATATGTTATTATAAATCCTCTGTTTTATAATTGGTTTTGGTTATAAACCAAACATATCCCATTATTGTTTTTTGTGTGCAAATTACTCCACCTAAATGCACATATATTGGATATAGAAGAAGGATAATTCCTTCAAGAGGAGAGAAGTAACTGCAAATTCAGAATGAATTATCATATTCTGTTGATCCTCGAAAGAAACTTTTTTATGAATTTATTATTCAATGGATAATTTAATAGCCATAAATAAACATTGGCCGAAAATAATATTTCAGCTACTCATGCTCTATTTAGAAGTTATCCCTCAAGGACATTATTTTATTATGACATGCCTCAAGCATGGTAGACAAATCGATTCCAAATAAAATCCTCGATGAAAAATATGGAGCATGAAAACAAGATGGTTGTTCGAGGTATAAAAGACCCCATGATAGTCTCATAAGGAGACACTAGACATGAAGGTTCCAAACGAGCCTCAAATAGCTAATGAGATCTCACTAATTCTATGATGTCTAAAATCATATGGAATCGAAACAAAAACGACGTCGATAAATTTGTTTGCATACAATATAGCGCTTGGTATTATGCATAATGAGGATCATAAATCAATTATTATTCAAAAGTGCGCTCAACGAAATGATTGGCCAACATGAAAAAATGCAATCTCGTGAAAATACGAGAAGTATTGGGACAGGAAGTCCATACACATGATTGTGTAAAATCTATTGGATATACATCAGTCTTTGTGCACAAAAGCTCTGAAGTTATATCCTTTAAGGCATGAATTGTGAATAAATAAATTCACAAAAACATGAAGTTGATTATTAAAAGAAATATTGTCCTATGGTGGATGTAAATATCTTATTGATATTTTATGAGACATACGTTCTAGAAACGTTTAATTTGCTCTAAATGAATTTTTATTAGAAGCATTTAATTTGTCTCACAACCTTTAACTTCTCGAAGTAATTGTTAAGGTTCTCATGAACTCTACTTGATCAAATTGAATAAATCCTTATATGGATAAAAATCATTTGGATGTATATTATATGAATTATTTTTGCACATATCTTTATAAAATGATTGGTCCTTAAGTACCATACATAAGTGCAACTGAGGCTTTAATAATTAATATGCCTCAAGAGAATGTATTTTTCTCTCTTGATTTTTGTATTAGCAATGTATGTTTTCCAACCAATGCATTGATATTGGGTTAGAAGCTACACATATAATTTGTCATCTTTGCAAGACATATTCTTAACATCAATGATTCGATGGACTTTATTACAAAATCTTTGCCGACAAAAGTGTTTGAGCAATTGCTTCAGAAGATTAATATTCGGTGCTTGAAAGATATACATTGAATTGAGAAGGAGCATTATGTGCACTGCACTCTTTTTCCCCTTCATCAAGTTTTTTTTTATCCCACTGGGTTTTTCTTGATAAGGTTTTTAATGAGGCGGTATATAGCGTATGATAAACGGTGAATATCAAAGGAGGAGTGTTGTAATTTAATATCATGGGCTTATGTCTATTCACTCTTAGCTTACTAGCCCGACCCATTAGGGTTTACATGTAATCATCTACCCTATAAGTAGATACACTCTTGTAACCTCTTTGATGGCAACTTAATAAGAATTTTGTCTTCCTCCTCTCTTGTTCTTGTGTTCATATTATTGTTTGATGAGTGTCTAAATACTCATCATTTTTGTACTATCTAAACTGCAAAATCATCTGAAAACACTCAGAAACACATCAAAATGATCAAAATATCACAAATCAGTGTTTTATGTGTTTTAAATGCAAAAATATCAAAATCAGATGAAAAATGATTCAAGTTTGCAAAATTGGCAGTTTTAGTCCCCCAAATTTTAAAAGTTGTCAAATCTAGTCCCTGGAATTCAAAAATGTGGAATTTTATCATTCAAGGTCCCTGAAGTATTCTAAGTTGTAAAAAATGATCCTTGAATGATTCTTTGATCAATTGGCAAGAAAGGTCCCTAAACTTTGAAAATTTGCAAAAATGGTCCTTGGATTTCTAAAAATAGGATTTTATGCAAAAAAGGGTCCTTGCACTATCAATGTTTGTCATTTTTGGTCCTTGTTATAAGTTTGGAAAGTTGGCATTTTCAGTCCTCATGTTTGGCAGATTTGCACTTTTGGTCCTTGTGCTTAAATAAACCCAACCGGACCCTTTTTAATATCCAAAGCCCAAATCCAAACCCCTAGCCCAACTCCACATGACCCTTGACCCGACCCCGTTTATTATACCACTTGGTCAAACAGGTCAACGCGCGCCAAATCCACCTTTACTGTTCACCATCCTCCTCCCCAGCTGAAACCCAAAACCAGTAATGGTTTTTCCCACTTTTTCAACCTCCCTCCCCTTACCTTGTCCCCTCCATCTCCACTAGCACCAAAAACCTTTAATTGACTCAAACCCACCCTCATTAATAATCAAACCTGCTCAAGAAAAAATGGCGCCAAAAAGCAAAATGGACGGATATGATGATATATGAAGATCCAATGGCTGGAATTTGATGGGAAAGATTCAGAGGTCAAGGAGAAGTCATAAAAGTCTATAAAGAGGAGCTAAGAAGCAATGTATCTATCTATCTAGAGTAACTTTAATTTCTTAATGTCGTTTTTATCATTTTAAGAATTCTAGTGTAATTTTAAAGCTTTCAAGTACTGTTCTAGCTATTTCAGTGTATTGTAAAACTTTTTCAATTATCAGTTTCAAGTTGTAATCATATTTCAAGTTTATGCAAAATTTCATATTTATGCAAAATCTCATGATAGTTCAAATGTTGTTGTTAGTTGTTGGTAAGGACTGAATAGGCACATATAAGCTCCTATATAGCTTATTTAAGCTATTAGAGACCTTTAAAATCAGTTTAGAATAAAAAACAGGAAAATCACAAAAATACAAATTAATTAGTGAAAAATCAAAAATCTCATGGAAATGGTGTACACAGCTGGAGCAGGGTGAATTGTGGATGGCCTTGGGTTAGAAGCTTTGTGGAAAGCTATTAGGATTGGTATTGGTCATTGGTTCTTGGTTTTCACTTGGATAAGCATTTGTAAGCACTTTTGATTATCTTGGCATTTTACTGTTGTAATTGTTCATAAGCTTAAATTTCTGTTTCTTTGTGTTAATTAGTTATAGTTAAGTCTAGTTGATCATTAAAATCAGTGTGTTGTTCTTTTAAATTTGTAGTTTATAAAAATCTTATTTTGACAGTAAAAACATCATAATCTTCATTAGTGAGTTTCTTGTTGTTAATGTTGTTGTTTCATGCTTCATCAGTTCTAATATATGATATTTCATGGTCTTGAATCAGTTTTATGGTTTAAATTTGTGGTTTGCTTTGAAAAATCTTCAAAACAGTCATAATAAGTGTTGTTTGGTTTATCTTGTTTGATTGTGCTAGAGTTTGTTTAAGACAGTATTATTGCTTGTTCTTTGTCACTTTAGTATCTAATATCTCAAGCAAGTCAAGAAAACCAGTGTTTGTTCATTAAAAAGTCAAAAATCCTTTTAATCATATCTGTCTTGTCCACTGTTGGGATTTTAAGTCCCATGATCATGATTTTGTGTTAGAAAGTTGTTAGTGTTGCTCAATTTAGTCTTAACAAACCTTAATACATCACATTCAGTGCTTAAGATCAAATCAAAGTTCATCTTGGTCAACTTTTTAGTTTTTCTCAAAAAGTCAAATTCTCATTTGGTCGATTTTGAATAAACTTTGGGATTTCACTGTGTGCTTAATATTAAGTTTTAGCTTAAAAGCTCTTGGGATATTAAAGATCAGTTGCTAAACAAAATTAGAAAATTAATAGATCTCTTTGAATCAGCTTATAAAGTGCTTATTTTCTAGCTTTTTGTGGATACTTATTCTGAAACCATGCCCTGTGCACAGTGAATGGCACCATTTTGAAAAGCTTGCACAGAGCTTAATTGTTGGTTTTAGCTTGTGATCTTGAGGTTCCAAGTTTGCTTTTTCATTTTCTAGCTTGTTTGGTAGGGCTGCAATAAGCCTCTATCTTGTCCCATTTCTGTGTTTAGCATAAGAGCTTATCTGCTTTTTCATAGCTTTTCAGTGTGCTTATCTTTGTCTTTTAGCTTCATTTGAGTAGCATTAGCCTACTTGCATCTTATTTTGGCTTTTGTTTCAGCTGGTTAGCTTGTTTGAGCTTATTTCACCAAATAAGCTCATAAGCATAACTGTTGTGATCATAAGCTTGTAATTCTGCTTATTTGTGTTTTGTAAAATTTTTGTCTTTGTTAAAGTTTCATATTTTTAGTATTTAAGTAGTTTTCAAAAAGAAAATCCAGAAAAACATCAATTTAAAATCAGTGATAGTGTTTATTTAATAGTTATTAGCTTTTTGATTTTTCTTTCTAGCTTATTATTAAGCAAATCTTGTTTTTATACTTTTGTTAGTTTTCTGTCATCATATAGTATTTTTAGAAAAAGTTTCATAATTTTCTCTTTTTATTTAGTAATTATTAAAATTATAAATAGTTAATAAGTATTAAATAATTAGTAATAAATAATTAAAAAGCATAAAAAATATCTTTTCAGTTTTAAAATTAGTTTTATCATATTTTAGAATTTTCCAAGTTAAAATTTCATTTTTCCAGATTTATTTTATATTTTCTAGAATTTAAGTGTATTTTAAGTAATAATTAATTAGTAATAATTAGATAAAAAGTGTTTAAAATATATTTTTAATTCTAAAATTAGTTTTATAATATTTTAGATTTTTCTGAATCATAATTTTATTTTTCTAGCCTTATTTTGTATTTTCTTCTATTTTAGAGTATTTATTAAATAGTTAAAATAGTTTTTAATTAATAATAATTAATTAAATAGTTGTAAAAATAATTTTCTTTTTCTAATAATTTTCTTTTATTTTTAGGATTCCAAAAATGTTATTTTCATATTTTTAGGTCTTTTATTTCTTAGTTTTCACTTTTTATTTTGTGCGTTTGCGTAGTTTTTAAAATTTACGTTTACGTTTCTTTCATCTGATTGTTGTGCTTTTCTATTCTGTTTCCAATTCCTTTCCAAGCAATCAGTAGTGTAATATTTCTAATCAAAACCTTTACAGATCACTATCCTTAGTGATCACTCCATTATCTGAATCAGTTTTGACACACCATTGAGTCTCCGTGGGACTAAACGACCCGGGAATTCATTATATTCTCCAGGACTTCATTGTATTGGTTTCTGAGCAGTTTTAAGTCTGTTACGGTTAGCCATTCACAAGTGGCTAGCTTGTGTGATTAGACTTGACTAGTTCAGCACCAATCATTGTTCATTATATTTATAACAATATTTACATTTTTTTCTTCCAAAAATAGTGTATATCTCAAGTGTTCCAAAGTACTTCTATTCTTCTAGATTATTATTATCTACTCTAATATTGCAATACCTAGATTAGTACTTCGTATTTAATTAACTTTTATGTTTAATTTCTGCGCGTGCATGGGTATTAAAACTAGTATGAAAAAATAATGATAAATTTGGTATGCCATAAAAGAGATTAGTAGCATTTATTGGAGTATTCGAGTTTGCGATAGCCACTACAAAAAGCGGAGGTTTTGAAGTTGAGTCAGTTAAGACAAATTTGGTTGTTTCAGGAAAGTAAAAAAGAGAAATAATACTCTCTCCGTTTCTAAATATGTATCCATTATTGACTTTTAAAGTCTTTCATTCTTAACTTTGACCTTAAATTATTTTGTTTGTGTTATGTAATAATTGATGTAAATTATATGAATAGATTGGGTAATAATGTATTTTCATTGATATAATTTTTATCAATTATTACATAGCACAAATGAAATAATTTAAGGTTAAATTTGAGAAAAAAAAAACTTTAAAAATCAACAGTGGATATTTATTTAAAGACAGGGGGAGTAACAAAGAGTTTTAGGAAATCGGTGAATAAGTAATCATTTATGTAAATAAATAAATAAATGAGTAAATTGAATTTGTGGTCCCTAAGATATGGCCAAATTGCAGGTTTCACCCCTAACGTTTCGAAAGTGCAGCGATAGTCCTCATTTTGAAGGTTTTGCTGCATGTTTGGTCCATAATCTGCAATTTAAGGACCAAATATGCAACGGAAACTTCAAAGTTTTAGGGACTAAATCTGTAATTTAGGGACCAAACTTGCAACAAAACATTCAAAATGGGGACTATCGCTGCACTTTCGAAATGTTAAGGACAAAACCTGCAATTAGGTCATACATAAGGGACCAAAAATGCAATTTACTCTAAATAAATTAGACAAGCTGATAGTATAAACAAAATAAATCAAATTTGTATTAGAAGTGAAAAAAAATAAAAGAAAAAAGGGAACGGGTAGGGGGCGTTTAGTTGGAGATTTTTTTTTTTTTTTTTTTTTTTTTTTTTTTTTTTTTCTGTTTCTAAATTCTTAAAAAATGGATTGGTTTTTCTTCTCTAAAGAAGAGTTGAGAATTTTGGAAACACGTTTAGATGAATTTATATTTTTTCCTTTTTAAAAAATGGAAAAGATGTTTAGATGAAGCTCTTTTCAAAAAAAATTTTCTTTTTATAATCAACTTTTTTTCTTCCATATTGGATCTTTGTACGTTTTTATCCATTTTATACGTTTGTGTATGGTTTTATACGTTTTCATCTTTTTTTTCATTTTTGTACGTTATCATTTCTTTTTATTCATTTTCATACGTTTCATCCGATATTATCACGTTTTTTTATGTTTTCGTCTGTTTTTTTATTTTTTTTGTCTGTTTTTTTACGTTTTCGTCTGTTTTCTTACGTTTTCGTCCATTTTTTTACACTTTCATCCTTTTTTTACATTCGTCCGCTTTTAAACATTTTCGTCTGTTTTTTATGTTTTCTTACGTTTTCATCCATTTTTTACGTTTCAGCCCATTTTCTTACGTTTTCGTCTGTTTTCTTACGTTTTCATCCATTTTTTACGTTTTCGTCCGTTTTTTTATGTTTCATCCATTTTTTATGTTTTCGTCCATTTTTTTAAGTAAGATAACGTACAATAACGTACAAAACTTACAAAATCATATGAAAATGGATGAAAACGTAAAAAAAGGACGAAAACGTAAAAAAAAAGGAAGAAAATGTGAAAAAAATGGACGAAGACGTAAGAAAGCAGACGGAAACGTAAAAAAGTACGAGAATGTAAAAAAAAGACAAAAACGTAAATAAAATGATGAAAACATAAAAAAAGGGTGAAAACCTAAAAAATACGGACGAAAATGTAAAAAAAATGGGCAAAAACGGAAAAAAATGGACGAAAACGTAAAAGAAAGGACGAAAATGTAAAAAAACGGACGAAAACGTAAAATAACATACGAATACATAAAAAAATCGGACGAAAACGTAAAAAACATAAAAAATGGACGAAAACGTAAAATAACAGACAAAAACGTAAAAAAGCGAACGAAAACGTAAATAAACACACGAAAACGTAAAAAAACAAAGGTGAAAACGTAAAAACGGACGAAAACGTACAAAAAAGGGCGAATACGTAAAAAAACGGACGAAAATGTAAAAGAAATGACGAAAAAGTAAAAAAATGGACGAAAACATAAATAACGGATGAAAACGTAAAATAACGGATGAAAACGTAAAATAACGGACGAAAACGTAAAAAAGCGGAAGAAAATGTAAAAAAGGGACGAAAACGTAAAAAAATTACGGAAACGTAAAAAAAATGGATGGAAATGTAAAAAACGGACGAAAACGTAAAAAACGGGTGAAAACGTAAAATAATGGATGAAAACGTAAAATAACAGACGAAAACGTTAAAAAGCGGACGAAACATAAAAAATGGACGAAAACGTAAAAACCGGGCAAAAACGTAAGAAAACGGACGAAAACGTAAAAAAAGGACGACAGCGTAAGGAAACGTATATAAACGGAAAAAAACGTAAAAAACGGATGAAAACGTATTAAAATGGACTTATAAAAATAGAGAAAAAAGTGAGAAGAGCATAACTAGGGGCCGTTTATTTGGTGAAAATATTTATTGTTTTTCCATTTCCATATTCCTAGAGAAGGGATTGGTTTTTCTTCTCTAGGGAAAAGTTGAGAATTTTGAAAACCCGTTTATATTTTTTCTTTTTAAAAAAATAAAAAGATATCTAGATAAAGCTCTTTTCAAACATTTTTTCTTTTTTTAATCAACTTTCTTTTCTATATTGGATCTTTGTACGTTTTTATTCATTTTATACGTTTTCATCCGTTTTTGTACGTTATTATTTGTTTTTATCCGTTTTCATCCGATTTTACAATGTTTTTTACGTTTTCGTTTGTTTTTAATGTTTTCGTCTGTTTTTTTACGTTTTCATTCGTTATTTTACGTTTTCATCTGTTACTTTACGTTTTCGTCAGATTTTTTATGCTTTAGTCTGTTTTTTTACATTTCCGTCCTTTTAATACGTTTTCGTCCTTTTTTTTTACATTTTTGTATGTTTTTTACGTTTTCGTCTGTTATTTTACGTTTTCGTTTTTTTTACATTTCCGCTCGTTTTTTAGGGTTTTGTCTGTTTTTTAAGTTTTCGTCCTTTTTTTAAGTTTTCGTCCGTTTTTTTTTACGTTTTCGTCCATTTCTTACATTTTAGTGCATTTTCATTTTTTTACGTTTTCGTATGTTTTTTACCTTTTCGTCTGTTATTTTATGTTTTCCTACTTTTTACGTTTTCGTCCGTTTTTTATGTATTCGTATGTTTTTTTTACGTTTTTGTCTGCTTTCTTACGTTTTTGTCAAATTTTTTACGTTTTCGTCCACTTTTTACGTTTTCGTCTGTTTATACGTTTTAGTCCGTTTTTTCCGTATTCATCCATTTTTATCGTTTTCGTCCGTAAAAAAGACGAAAATGTAAAAAAAACAGACGAAAAACAAATAAAGAAGACGAAAACGTAAAAAAAAGATGAGAACGTAAAAAAACGGACAAAATCATAAAAAAACAGATGGAGACGTAAAAAACCGGACAAAACGTAAAAAAGCATATGAAATCGTTAAAAACGGACGAAAGTGTAAAAAAGAAACGAAAACGTAAAAAAAATGACGAAATCGTAAAAAAACAGACGAAAACGTAAAAAATGGACGAAAACGTAAAAAATGGACGAAAACGTAAAAAACATACGAAAATGTCTAAATAGGGACGAAAACGTAAAATAAACGGACAAAAAGGTAAAAAGAATGGACAAAAACATAAAAAATGGATGAAAACGTAAAAAACAGACGAAAACATAAAAAAATGGGCAAAAACGTAAAAACCGGACGAAAATGTAAAAAAATGATATGAAAACGTAAAATAAAGAACGAAAACGTAAAATAATGGACGAAAACATAAAAAAGCGGACGAAAACGTAAAATAAGGGACAAAAAGGTGCGAAAACGTATGAAAATGAGCAAAAACGTAAGAAAACGGGCAAAAACGTAAAAAAAAAAGGACAAAAACGGATGAAAACGTAAAATAAACGGACAAAAACGTAAAAAATTGGACGAAAACGTAAAAAATGGATGAAAACGTAAAACAACGGACGAAAACTTAAAAAAGGGGACACAAACGTAAAAAACGGACGAAAATGTAAAAAAATGAGATGAAAACGTAAAATAACGGACGTAAACGTAAAAAAGGGGATGAAAACGTTAAAAAAACGGACGAAAACGTGCAAAAACATACGAAAACGGGCAAAACGTAAGAAAATGGGCGAAAACGTAAAAAAAATGATAAAAACGTATAAAAACGGACGAAAATGTAAGAAAACGGACGCAACGTAAAGAAACGTATAAAAACGGATAAAAGCGAAAATAAACGGATGAAAACGTATTAAAAAAGACATATATAAATTGAGAATGAAAAAGGTGAGAAGAGTAGAATGAGTTTTTCAAATTTGTAGTTAAAATTTAGAAAATGTGAATTTCATACTTTTTGAAAATTGTTGGAAAAAAGTGTAACTAAACGGATTTTCAATTTTTCCCTTTTCATATGAAAAATTTCCTGGAAAATAGGAAATTTTTCACCAACTAAACGGGGCCGTTTAGTTGGAGAGAAATACTCCATTTTTCCAGAAAATTTTTCATATGAAAAGGGAAAAACTGAAAACCCGTTTAGTCGCACTTTTTTCCAATAATTTTCCAAAAATATGAATTTTTCATTTTCCAATTCTTAATAGAAAAAATGAAAATACCATTACATCCTTCTCACTTTTTTCATTTCTAAAATAATAACCCCATTTCCTCTCACCCCACCTCTTATCCTTTTACCCACCTCTGTCCACCTTCCATCGCCGCCACCTTCCGTCGCCGCGCACCTCTTCGTCTACCGTCTCCGTCAATCCGAGGTATCTTTTCATTTTAAAAAAAGGAAAAATATAACTTCAACTAAACGGGGTTTCAAACTTCTCAACTCTTCTCTAGAGAAGAAAAACCATTCCCCTTCTCTAGGAATTTAGAAACGGAAAAACAGGAAATTTTTTCACCAACTAAACGGCCCCTTAGCTTTTCAAATTTCTAGTTAAAATTTAGAGAATGAGAATTTCACATTTTTTGAAAATTGTTGAAAAAAGTGTAACTAAACGGATTTTTTGTTTTTCTCTTTTCATATGAAAAATTTCCTGAAAGAATGAAAAAATTTTCACCAACTAAACGGGCCTTAGGTATTGCAATAAAAAAAGAAAGTAAAAGGACTACAAAATGGCAATTGAAAAAGGTTTACAACTTTACCAAATTTTTATTGACCACTTGACCTAGTCATTGTCTGTCTGAATTTCACTCACTCACCCCAAATTTGAAATTAATTTCCTTATTGACACATACACACTCTCTCTGGGTAATGGCGTTTCCATGGTTCGAACTTCAACCCGAACAAAAGGATGAGATCATCAGGAAGCTTTGGCGCTTTGGAGCTGTTTAAGCTGAAGGCATGTCACACTTACGACATCTTTTGACGTCACCTAAATTCATGACGAGGCACAATTCGCGTGAAGACAACGACAGTGGGTCTTATTGTTTTACATGTTGATGAATGTTGATGATTTGGGAATGAGAGCCGTCCATGGCACTGTTGGGATGATGAGAGCAACATCTTTCTTATGATCAATTCATATTTTGTTGTCCTCAAAAGTTGTTGCTCTCATCGTCCCAACGGTGCCATGGACGGCTCTCAATGTGCGTAAAACAATAAGACCCACTACCGTTGTCTTCACACGAATTGTGCCTCGTCACGAACTCATGTGACGTTAGAAGATACCATAAGTGTTGGTTGCATGCCTTCAACTTACAGAGCTCCAAAGCGTTGACCCTCCTCTTCTACTGTAGCAGCCACTATCTTTTCTCGAGGATAAGGGAAGGAGGAGATATGGTACTGCTGGTCTGTTGGCCCGTTTTCTGGATCTATAATCAGGATATACCAAAAATACAAGAAAAAAATGAATCGTAAAGGATTTTTTATATATCAGTCATCATTTGTTTGAATACAACTGCTATCTATTCATACATATAGAAAGGGTACAATTTGAAGAGTCGTGTTGGTTCATTCGAACCAATAGTTGTGACGGTTGGCTTCTAACTGCCATAAACCGTTTTCTTGTAACTGCCCAGTTGACTTTATGTATTTCTGACTTTCTGGGTTGACCGGGTCGTTTGGGTGTTAACTTGGGTCGATTGGGATTAACCCAATATTCTCCCCTTAATCACAATCGCTGCGACGTGGGTCTTTAAGTCTTTTTTATTCATCTTCTGGTTAAATCCACCATCTGAGCTTTTAATATCTTGTAGTGCTTGTGATCATCCTTATATCCAGGTAGATCAATTTTCCTTCGGTTACTTCCACCTTTAATGATGTGATCTTCATTATGTCCATGTTGATCATATTTTTTCTAGTTATTTCCACCTTCATTGTTGTGATCTTCCTTAAGTCCAGGTTGATCAATTTTTCTGGTTATTTCCACCTTCATTGTTGTGATCTTCCTTAATTCCGGGCTGATCATATTTTTCTGGTTATTTCTTCAACAGTTGCCATAAGTAATGTTGGTTCTAAGTTTTCTTCAATAAGATTAGATTGTTCTTCTTTCTTTGATGGACATTTGTTTGCAAAATGTCCATACTCCTTGCATCTAAAACACATCACCTTACTCTTATCATGAGTAAATTTATTTGAGTTGCTGTTTGATTCTTTCTTGAAATTATTTTCTTGGCCTCGCAACAAATCCTGTCCACATTCTTCACAGTGTCTTCAGTGAGTAATGTTATTGTTGTAACGTGTAAACAATAACTTATATTGATCGTTATTGTCCTTATTATTCTTAAACTTTATTCTTTCCTCGTACGTCTTGAGTCTCCCAATTGCTTCTCCATCGTCATTTCACTTAGATCAAAATATTGCTCTATTGATGCAACTATTTGCAGATACCTATTTGTTTACGAGTGTTGTTAGTTTTGTAGCGAAGGTGTCGATTGTCTCGTCTTCCTTCATTTGTAACATCTCAAAATCAGATTTGAGTGTTGTAGTCTTGCTTGTTGAACTTTGTCTTCGCCAACGTGTCTAGTTTTCAAAGCATTCCAAATGGCTTTCGCGGTTTTGTGCTTTGTTATTTGAAGTAATTGTTCTTCCGGTAAGCCTTGATAAAGGAAAGCAATAACGGTTTTGTCTTTTTTCTTATCGGGCTGAGTCGATTTAGTCGGCTCTATTGTTTCCCATAAACCATTCGCTTCGAGAATAATTTGTATTCGAATTGCCCATAATGAGTAATTCTCGGGTTTTAGAATTGGGTATTGCAATTGAGGTGTACTAATTGTACTAATTTCCACTTCCTTTCGTCATATCTTAAGGATATTGACAAAAAATCTCAAAAAAAAAAAAAAAAACAAAAAAAAACAAACAAACAAACTAGGTGTGTCAAAATTTCTATATCTAGCGAGTTTTTTATTTTTTATTTTTTTTTATTATTTTTTTTATAGGCTATAAAAACCTTTACGGGACTAGTTTTTAAATCCAAAACTATCCTTAATCAAAATAATAAGCAGTATGAGTACTAGGTTATTATATTTCTAAACCTCGACAAGATACTAATCTTAAAATAAAGAAGTAACTTATATAAAAAAAACTATACAATATATATAAAAGGACTTAATATATACTATACATAAAAATGGAAATGGAAGGGTGGTTTTTATAAGTATTGAAACCTGAGGGGTAAATTAAAACCCCGTAGCTCTTTTATTTGCCAGATGCCCTAATTGTAACTGATGTGCCTTTTCTGTTGGCTCCTTATTATCTGAGATAAAAACCGTTTCTTCGCTTTGAGACTAAAACTGCTCTTCTCTCTTCTGGGATATGACCCGTTTTCTTCTCCTCTCTTTGGTGGTTGACCGCCTATTGACAAGGCTTGGTTAACCTTCCTTGATCTCCTCCGGTATGCAGTGTTCTTCGCGAGCACTTGATTCCCACAATTGAAACTTAGGGTTTCAATGAATTTTGGGGGTTTTATTTCCGAGAGAGATTTGGATGATTGGAGATTGAAATTGAGTCGATTGGTGACTCAATTGATGTTCTGGGCTTGATTCCTTAACTGAACATGTGTGTTTGTTCTATGTTGAATCGTTTGATTTTCTGCCCTAATTGATGACTGCGTTATCAGATTGGTATTTGTTTTTTGTTTTGAATCAAAAGGGTATACGATTTTAAATCGTTTCTGACCCTTTTGGTTGGATAAAAAACTGTTTTGATGTTAATACTGTTTGTTGACAAAATTTTCTTGCAAACTTTTATCTGATTGTCGGGTTGAGTAATCACAAGTTTGTGATTGTTCCCTGTTGCGACAGATACAGAAACATAAAAAATGATTTTTTGATTTTGTGTTCGATTTGTATTTGCAGAGAAAAAAATATTTCCGAAACAAAAATTTGGTCATTTGATTCTGAAACATGAAACAAAAGATTGGTATATGATGATTTTGTGGCTCTGATACCAATTGTTGGCCCGTTTTTCTTGATCTATAATCAAGATATACCAAAAATACAAGAAACAATTGAATCATAAAGGCTTTTTTATATATCAATCATCATTTGTTTGAATACAACTGCTATTTATTTATACATATCGAAAGGGTACAATTTGAAGAGTCGTGTTGGTTCATTCGAACCAACAGTTGTGACGGTTGGCTTGTAACTGCCATAAATTGTTTTCTTGTAACTGCCCGGTTGACTTTATGTATTTCTGACTTTCTGGGTTGACCAGTTCGTTTGGGTGTTAACTTGGGTCGATTGGGATTAACCCAATATGGTCGACAATTTCACTACTCGCCTTACAATGCTCATTCCTTTAGTTAGGAAGTTTTTATTAGTGTTGTTAACACTTAGACTATCTATAACTTTAGCAGATAGCCACATCGCTAGGCATGTATGAAATCAAGTGTTGTGAGTTTTTGGCTCTTTTTTTTTATAATTTCACAGTAGTCTAAGTTTTGTTCGTGAGTAGAAAATCATTATATCAAATATTTCTATATTACGTAGAGAAGTGTGAAGAAACAGTGCGAAATGATTAATAGCTAACTTCAGTTAACACTCAGAGTCTATATAAATTTAGCACATAGAAAAATTGGTAGGTATTTTCAAAATCGATTGTTGTGAGTTTACGCCTGTTTCTTTTTCATAAGTTCATTGTAGTCTAAGTTTTTGTTCATATTACACAATTTCTTGACAGAAGAGTGACGAAACGTAGTTAAATGGCTAAAAAGCAATGTTTATTAGGAAGAGTGAATTGCTTTTGTTGACACTCTACGTCATCTAGGTTAAGGTTTTTGTGGAGCTGAATGAGAAGATGATCTACAGTGGAGGATGCAATGGCTAAGTACTTTTTTTGTATTATGCATGACACATTTTTCAGTCTCCTTTAATAGGAATTGACATTTATGTATAACTAGTTAATTATGTATCATGCCATATCTTAATTGATAACGTTAAAGTGTGTGTATAACTTTTAGATCTATTTTTGTGTTCAGCTAAGCATACACAAATTTAAACTCGTGTGGCTCCTTTGCTCTCATACAACAGGTGTAGGAGATCTTTCATTTTCAGAGTTTACCTAGGGCAAGGCAAGACAACAGAATCGTTGTTTATTGTTCTATATGGTTCTATATGCATCTAGCCTTTTGTATTACATGATATGATTTTTCACGAAGATATATGGTTTTAATAGTTAGATTACGCTGATAGGATGTTCTAAGATCTTAATTTCATGGTTTTGCTAAAATTGTTAGAAGCTTGAAAATGTTTCACGTTTGATACCTGGCATCATGATGCTCACCTGTTTGCATGATTAGCCGTGCTTTTCTCAAAAGAAAATGTAATTTGCTTTAGATACTGTAACTTTATGATACCATATTTAGAGATCTATTCTTTTTTATGAATCAATTTCATACTGATGTTAGTCATTTTCTTGAAGCCTATTCACTGTCGAGTGAGGAATCTTAATTCTATTTTGCATGGTGTCCGTACTTGAATGTTTCATTTGGAAGCTTGAGTTCCAACACTGACCGCATATAGTTTTTAGCATAGGCACGAGTCATTTTCCTTTATTTTAAAGCTCAAGACACATGCTTCACTCATTTAGTTATAACGACTTCAGTTTGTATCATGCTTTGTATAGATTGTTAAGAATTATTTGTGTAGGAGAACTAGTAAACCTAGTGGCTATTGCTAATTCCAGCTAAACATGTCAAAAGTCAAATTCACGTTGATCCTTTGCCATCATTTACCAGGGGCAGGGCATGACATCAACCGCTTTGCTTTATGGTTTCCATTTGGTTATGTTGTTATATATGTAGCCAGCCTTTAGTATTATGCTACTTTTAGCTAAAAGATATGCTTTTACTAGATTATGCTTATATTAGGTTCGAAGATAGTAAATTTTTGGTTCTGTTAGAGTTGTTAGAGACTTGAAATGGTCTCATCTTTGATACCTGCTCTTATGATGTCCACATGTTTGAGTGAATGACCATATTTTTTTTCTTAAATAGAACTGTAAAATTCTCACCATGATGATATCATATTTGGCTATGACTGGATTATCTCCACGGCTACGTATCCTTTTAACTTTGCAATTTTCATAAGTTTTCATGAAGTCGGGTATCAATATGTATAAAGGTAATTACAATCCACTAAGATTCCTCATTTCAATCACCATGCATAATGGACGATAGGAGGGTATACTTGTCTAGTTGTATGGTAGTTTTGCCTCTCATCAGTTGGAAGTTTGCATCTTGTGTCATATCTTGGCGCATTATGTACTTTTTTTCATATATATTTTCTTTGACGTACATTAAGTAATGAAGAGTGCATATAGAAGCGTCATGTTACACTATTGGACAGAAGGAACTAGAAATGCAATTCAAGATGAACAGGATACTAGCTCAGCTTAAAAACCTCCAAAGCATTGACCATCCTCTTATGATATATGAGCTACTAACTTTTCTCGAGAATAAGGGAAGGAGAAGATATGGTACTTCTGGTCGTCAATTTCATTACTCGCCTTACAATGCTCATTCTTTGTCCCCCACCAATGTAAGCTGCACACTTCATTGATCACCAGCGCAACATAAAAATTATGGTCTTTGCTGTTGGGATGGAACTTCATTTCAGAATCATACACGTTTTGATTAATGAGGCCCTACAAGTTCTGCGCCTCAGTGTCTTTGATTCCAGATTTGATGGTCATAGAGGGAAGGGTTATGGTTCAACAAGTAGCACACGCTGCTCTCCATGGAGACTTGATACTTGATCTCTATGATAAGCACCTCATGATTCTTCGATCCTCATGGAGACGAGGACGTCCTTTTTGTGACTATGCAAAACCAGGTACTACTTTTCAGGGATATCCTTGGGTTAGTCCCCATAAGTGTTATATAACTAAGGGTTCAAATTGCAATTTGAATTCATTTTAATAGTTATAACAACCTCCCTACATGGTTCTACATAAATAATTAACGTTATTGAACATGTAAAAAAGTTATATATTTATCTTCGTATTAATCGTGACGAAAAGACAAACTTAATGAATACCTATTTTTGCATATTAAAAACACAAATTACTATGTGTTTTAAACATGTTTATGTCGCTTGTTATTATTTTTCAAATGTAAGTAACATTCAAAGTTTAATAGTTAAATGGTGTGAAAAAAAAACTTTTGAATTATCATAGGAAGTTAAATAAAATTTCCTTGTTGTGACAATGCAAAACCAGGTACCCTTGTTTGTCAGCATTCACGTCGACGATCTTTTCAATGATATCATTGATTTTCGAATGAGTGTGTTCAATCTTTAAATTTGGATGGAAATTTAGTATTATCAAACCCCCGAGGTCAACGTTGGTCAGCTATCAGTTTTAGAGAGATATTGTACGAAAGTATCAACAACAACAAGTAAACAGAAGAACTCTTATTCAAATCTAAGCCTCAATAGTCGGCTTAGATTGTATCAACAATAGTATCCAAAATGTTACAAGATTAGATTAATGTCAATGAGACAATAATCATATGAATACAATGAATAGACAAGATCAGTGAAATGATCAAAGAGAAGAGAAGAGTGTGTGAGAAATGACTGCACACACTTGTGTATCTAACCCTAGATTAAGGGACTTATTAAATAGGAGATTAAGTTACATCAAGACCCCTCTAACGGCTATAAATGACTCATCAGCATAAATGAGAATAGCTTCAGCAGAAACGAGCATCTTGGAACTTTAAATCTTTTATTCTTTTGTCCATGATTAACCCATGTAATAATCCTGCACTGAACATAACTTGAAAGCCATTAGCAATTGATAGAATGATATGTTTGCCATAGATTAATACCCCAAATTTTAACATTCCCCCTTAATCTGATGGGCAAACATATCAAACAATATCAATTTTTCACACAAGAATTTATGCTGATAAACAGGGAGGTTTTTTGTAAGTATGTCTGCAGTTTGGTTTGAAGAGCCCATCTTTTTGGCACTTATAACACCTCTTGCAATTTTTTCCCTGATGAAGTGGACATCAATTTCAAAGTGTTTTGATCTTTCATGGAAAACAGGATTGACAGCAAGTTGTAAAGCAGATTTGTTATCACAGAAAAGATTAACAGGAAGATTGATATCAACTTTTAGATCCTTTGATTTTTTGAATCCAAATGATTTCACTGGCAGCAGTAGACATAGATCTATACTCTGCTTCTGTGGAAGATTTTGAAAGAGTGTTTTGTTTTTTACTTTTCCATGAGATCAAACAATCATTAAAGAAAACACAATAACCTGTGACAGATTTTCTGGTTTTCTTGCATTTGGCCCAATCTGCATCACTATATCCTTCAAGATGATTTTCAGAGTTGCTGAAATTGTACCTTAGACCTTTTCCTGGAGCTCCTTTTAGATATCTCAGTACATTGAGGGCACATTCTAGATGGGATTTTAATGGAGAATGCATATATTGTGCCAGACAATGAACTGAGTATGAGATGTCAGGTCTTGTACGGGTGAGATAGATAAGTTTCCCAAGTAACTTCTGATAACCAGTGATGTTGACAAGTAAGGGATCATCAGCAGTGGGAATGTATGGAAGGACAGAGTTGGGTTCCATAGGGGTGGACACAGGTTTGCACCCAAGAAGACCAAATTCTTTGAGGAGTTCAAGACAGTATTTTCTTTGGGAGAGACAAATATCATTCCCAGTTTTTAAGACCTCAATACCAAGAAAATATTTTAAGTTTCCCAAGTCTTTGATATGAAATTTTGATTTTAGAAACTCTTTAAATAGGTTTATCTCATCAATACAGTTTCCATTAAGGACAATATCATCCACATAGACAAGCAGAGCAATAAACTTGTTATTCTCTGTTTTGGTGAACAAGGAATGATCATTGACAGATTGAACAAAATTATTTTCCTTTAAAACACTGACAAGTTTTTCATTCCATTTCCTGGGAGCTTGTTTTAGGCCATATAGGGACTTGACAAGTTTGCAAACTTTATTTTTATTGTTCTCATTACAGAACCCCTTAGGGATGGTCATATAGATATCTTCATCAAGATCTCCATACAAGAAAGCATTGTTAACATCAAGTTGGAAAAGAGGCCATTTGTTTTTCACAGCTAAAGCTATAAGACATCTAACAGTAGACATTTTCACAACAGGAGAAAAGGTTTCATCATAGTCTATTCCTTCCCTTTGATTATAACCTTTAACAACTAATCTAGCCTTGTATCTATCAACTTCACCATTGGCTTTATATTTGATTTTAAAGATCCATTTGTAACCAATGGGAGTTCTATTAGGTGGGAGATCAGTTATATCCCAAGCATGATTTTCATTTAAGGCCTCAATTTCAGAGTTCATAGCATCAACCCAATTACTATCAAGGATAGCTTCTTCATAGCAGGTAGGTTCAATACTTTTATTAAGACTAGAAGCAAAGCAGTAATTATCTTTGTTTAAATTAGAATAATTAACAACCTTTTCAACACCATATTTGACTTTCCCTTCTACAATAAAGTCATTAAGATTACTGGGTAACTTAGAAACTCTGGTTGACCTTCTAACAGTGGTGGCTGGCAAGCCTCTTTCTTGTTCAGCAGAATCAGGTGATGTATCAGCAGAATCAGAAGATGCATCAGCAGGATGTGATTCATGTGATATGGTGCCCTCAGGGTGTGTATTATCATCTATAGATGTTGCAACCGGTTCATCAATCCTAGTAGGATGACTTACCACAGTGCCATCATCATAGGATGTCACTCTCCCTTCATCATTGGGACTTATTTGTGAGTCAAAGAAATTTTTGTGATTTAAATCTTTAGGCACATAAGTTTCAACAAAAGGTTTTGACAAAGAGTTTTTCATTTTGAAGGGAAAAACAGTTTCATAAAATTTGACATCTCTGGAATAAAAAATATTTTTTGTTTCTAAGCTCAAGAGTTTGTAACATTTTTTCTCATTTGAATAGCCGATAAAGATACTTTTTTCAGACCTACTACCAAATTTATCAGAGATGTTGAGAATGGTGGCATAGCATAAACAGCCAAAGACTCTAAGGAGAGAGAGTGAAGGGTCATGCCCATACACAAGGAAGAAGGGAGACTTGCCAGACAACACAGAAGAGGGTAACCTGTTTATGACATAAGCAGCAGTTAGAACACATTCAGGCCAAAGATATAGAGGTAATTCCCCCTGAAACATAAGGGATCTAGCCACATTAAGGAGATGCCTATGTTTCCTTTCTGCAATACCATTTTGTTGAGGTGTGTAAACACAAGAGGTTTGATGTAAAATTCCCTTTTCATGAAAGAAGTGTTGAAGTTTGTTATTGACAAATTCTGTCCCGTTATCACTTCTGAATATCTTAACATTGTGTTCAAATTGATTTGCTAGCATGTGAGTAAAATTAACAATGGAAACATAAACATCATCCTTTCCCTTAAGCATATAAACCCAGACTGCCCTAGAATAGTCATCAACAATGGTCAAAAAATATTTGTAACCATCTCTGCTAGTGACTTTATATGGTCCCCATACATCTAGATGAACAAGTTGACCAATTTTAGTTGATTTATGTTCACTTAAAGGAAATGGTTCCCTGCAAGACCAACAAGGACTCATGTTACAGTCAAACGACAGACAAGTATTCTAACGATCTCTGTTATTTTACAAACAACCGAAATTACTTAGATTAACGATATATGTCCTAAATGTAGTTTTTTCCTAACACCCCTAACCATTTGTTACGTTACCGAATATATACAAACTATAACTAAGGTGTACATTCTAACGAAGATTTTTGACGTAAAGACAAACAGTACAAAGATCTTTAGAGACCGTAGTTTCTGAACCAGTAGGGAGACTGGTTCAGGATGTATATGAATTCAGGTGTGAATTAGAACTACCTTGGAGACTTAGACTGGTAGAGACACTATGAACATTATTTCGATTTGTTTGGTCCCTTGGTAAAGGAAATTCACTTGTATTTAGTTGATTTTAACCAGTTGAACAAGTAGATCTA
>BPTQ01000007.1:313730549-313747447 GCA_019973895.1 Chrysanthemum seticuspe
TGTATAAGAGACAGGAATTCACCTTGCTCCTTGCATCTTTCTTCATTTCTTATGATTTTTGATTTATGACTGATTTTTTTGTATTTTTTAGTATTTTTGCTTTTGACTACTAAACTGATTTTAAAGGGTTTCTAATAGCTTATATAAGCTATAAAGGAGCTTATGTGGTCTACCCAGTCCTTAATAACAACAAACAACAACGTTTGATTAATCATGAGGTTTTGAACTTGAAAATGCATAAACTGAAAACAGAACTTGGAACTTGAAATTGATAATTAAAAAAGGTTTATAATACACTGAAAACTTGAAATCTAAAGCATACACTGGAATTTAATTTTAAGCTAAAACGACATAAGCTAAATTACAATTATTCTAGATAGATCACTCCTCTGCTTCTCCTCTTTCTTTATAGCCTTGAGATACTCCCCACATGCCTCTGATCATTTCCCATCAACAATCTTGGCCATTGATTGAGTCAAACTCATCTTATCCATTTAAATGACTTTTGGCGCCAAAAGTGTACATGGTTGCTTGAGACAGTTTCAGAGTAATTAAAGAACTTTGGTGTGTTGTGGAGGTGGAGGGGGACAGTTTAGATAGTAGGTATGGGGCTGGGGATGATTTGGAAAGCAAAAACCAGTTTTGTGTGTGTAACAGTAAAAGGCTAATGGTGGGGAAGCATTTATTGCAAGGTAGGTTAATGAGAGGAGGGGGAATGAGCTAGAGAGGTTAGGCAGTGAGGTGGAAAGGTGGTGAGGTGGAGGGAAAAACCACTGGTATTGGGTTTTACAGGCGTGGTGTAGAAGATGAACAGTGGAAGCAGTTTGGCGGGTTTGACCGATTTTGACTTTTTGATATTAAAGGCTGGGGGTCCAAAATGGGGGGGGTCACAGGGTTAATGACAGGGGTCTTTTTGGTTTGGCTGGGTTCTAAATACACAAAAGGGGTCCATTTTGCTTGTTATTATTATAAGGACCATTCATGTAATTCTGCCAAAAATGAGGGATTGAAATTTCCAATCTTCCAAAGTTATCACAAGGACCAAAACTGCCAAATGTGAATAGTACAAGGACTATTATGCATAAAATTTCATTTTTAATAAATCCAATGACTATTTTTGACATTTTCAAAACTTGAGGGACTAAAGTTGTAATTTTACAATTTTTGATTTTAAGGACTTTTTTTGACAACTTTATGAATCCCTAAGGACTTAAAATGATATTTTACAAGTTTTGAATATCCAGGGACTGTTTTTGACAACTTTTGAAACTTGGGGGACTAAAACTGCCAATTATGCAAACTTGATACGTTTTTCACCAGATTTTGATATTTTTGCATTTAAAACACATAAAACACTTGTTTGTGATATTTTTATCATTTTGATGCATTTCTGAGTGTTTTCAGATGTTTTTGGCATTCTAAATAGTACAAAAATGATGAGTATTTAGACACTCATCAATCCCCCACACTAAGATATTGCTAGTCCCTAGCAATGTTTTGAGAAAACTTAAATGGGTTTCATCTCTTTACCAAAAGCCATTACATCTGGAGTAGCCAATTGTTTTAGTTCAAGTAAGAACCTTGGTACAATGATAACCAAATGATTTTGAGCAAATCACCAGCTGTAAACGGATTTGATTTGTCTTTACCAGAAGCCCTTTGCTTCTGGACTAGCCAACTCTTAGATAAATTATCAATATTATCTTTGGTGAGCCGATTACCAATTATGGATTTCCAACTGCCTTTACCACAAGCCATAAACTTGCGGGCTAGCCAACTTTTCACTAGTTAAAGATATGGTGAGTTGAACACCATACAATTTTGGGCAAATTGCAAGCCATAAACGGATTTGAGATATCTTTACCAAGAGCCGTTTGCTCCTAGATTAGCCAATCCTTATGTGGGTTAGACATGGCGGACTGATTACCATTTGCTGAGTAAGTGAAAAATACTTACTCCAAAAAAAAAAAAAAAAAAAAAAAAAAAAAAAAAAAAAAAAAATGGCCAAAAACGGGGGAATTGGGCGGAATAAATACATGATAAAATTCGTGAGAATTCCCCCCCCCCCCATACTTAGAAATGAATATTGCCCTCAATATTTAAAGTACCGGCAGTTATGCCGAAACATAGAACATAAAAGGGAAATATTACGGCCATTATTTTATTTTTGATATATACACATTTTTTTTTTACATATATAGAGGGAGGTTTATATACGACAGCGGGGGGCAACTCCCCCACACTAGGGTGGTAGAATAGGGTAAGAAGATAGAAACATGGGTGAAAACCCATATGGTGTGTGCTACTGTTTTTGATTACCGAGTCGCTAGCTTGACTCGATCCCCGCATTCATTGGTTCATGGGGAAAGTTTGTAGATCCGGGACAACCATGGGTGGAATGTCCTCTCCAAAATAATGCTTCAATCGATGACCATTTACTTTAAAATTTGGACCATCAGGCTGAGATAACTCAATGGTACCATAAGGATAAACCTTAGCAATGGTAAATGGACCAGACCAACGGGACTTGAGCTTTCCCGATAAAATCTTCAATCTTGAATTGAAAAGAAGGACTCGATCACCAACGTTGAAAACGCGGTTCTTGATTTTGGAGTCATGAATCTTCTTTGTCTTTTGTTTGTAGATCAAAGGGTTCTCGTATGCTTGATCACGGAGTTCATTTAATTCATTCATTTGAACTTTTCTGTGATCACCAGCTGTCTGAATATCGAAGTTGGCATGTTTTAAAGCCCAGTATGCCTTGTGCTCAAGCTCAATCGGAAGATGACATACCTTTCCGTACACTAGCTTGTATGGAGTTCACCCGATGGGTGTTTTGTAAGTTGTACGGAAGGCCCAGAGTGCGTCATCCAGTTTATCCGACCAGGATGCACGGTTTTCGCCTACTGTCCTTTCAAGAATTCTTTTTATACCACTGTTGGAGACTTCCATTTGCCCACTTGTTTGGGGGTGGTATGCAGTAGAGAGACGGTGGGTTACACCATACTTTTGCATGACACGATCAAATTGGTCATTGCAGAAATGTGTACCACGATCACTGATTATAGCACGTGGAGTTCCAAACCTGGCAAAAAGAGATTTCAAAAATTTTACAACTACTCGGGCATCATTTGTAGGTAAAGATTTCGCTTCAACCCATTTTGACAAGTAGTCAACAGCCACGAGTATGTATTTGTTTCCTCGAGATGATGGAAATGGCCCCATAAAGTCAATACCCCATATGTCAAAGATCTCACAAACTTGAATGGCATTTTGCGGCATTTCATTTCTTTGAGATATATTTCCATGACGTTGACAAGCGTCACAGGCTTTGACAAATTCGTGGGCATCCTTATAGATAGTGGGCCAATAAAACCCGGAATCAAACACCTTTTTGGCTGTGTAGTTTGGACTATGATGGCCCCCAGTGGGTCCAGCATGGCAAGCTTTGAGAATGTCAAGAGTTTCTTGTCCATAAACACACCGTCGGATGACTTGATCCGCATAGATTTTGAATAAGTAGGGGTCGTCCCAGAAGTAATGTTTAACATCCTTGAAGAATTTTTTCTTCTGTTGGGTCGACATCCCTTTCACTATGAAGTTACCCGCATGGTAATTTGCAAAGTCAGCAAACCATGGGGTGGTAGAGTTTCCACGAAAAGAAACCGCATTGAGTGTCTCGAGAGGAAATGTTTCATTTATTTCCTTTTTCTCGAAAACATCTTGGTGAGGGTTCTCTAAACGGGACAGATGATCAGCAGCCAGGTTCTCAACTCCTTTTTTATCACATATAATGATATCAAATTCCAGGAGGAGGAGAACCCAACAGAGCAATCTCGGCTTTGCATCTTGTTTTGCAAAGAGATATTTGAGAGCCGAGTGATCCGTATACACCACGCATTTGGTCAAGATTAAGTATGACCGAAACTTCTCAAACGCATACACCACGGCTAATAGTTCTTTTTATGTGGTAGTGTAATGAGTTTGAGCCTCAGTCATAGTTTTACTTGCGTAGTGGATAGGCTGAAAATGCTTAGCTCTACGTTGCCCAAAGACTGCACCGATAGCAAAATCACTTGCATCGCACATGAGCTCAAAAGGCAAGTCCCAGTCGGGAACAACGAGAATGGGTGCTTCAGTAAGCTTTTTCTTTAATGTTTCAAAAGCTTCGATGCACTCGGGTGAGAAGATAAAAGGAGCATCTTTTTCAAGAAGATGGGTCATAGGCCGGGCGATTTTAGAAAAATCTTGTATGAATCTGTGATGGAAACCGGCATGACCTAGAAAACTCCTAATACCTTTAACGGTAGTAGGATGAGGCAGTTTAGCAATAACATCGACTTTTGCTCTATCTACCTCAATCCCATTTTTTGAAATCTTATGGCCAAGGACTATGCCTTCTTTGACCATAAAGTGGCTCTTCTCCCAATTTAGACAAAGATTGGTGTCTTCACACCTTTGAAGCATTTTTTATAAATGGGAGAGACATGTTTGAAACGAGGCCCCAATGACCGAGAAGTCATCCATAAACACCTCCATTGTTTCCCCGATCATGTCGTGGAAAATGGCCATCATACATCGTTGGAACGTGCCAGGAGCGTTACATAAGCCAAAAGGCATACGCCTGTAGGCAAAAGTTTCGTATGGGCAGGTGAATGTGGTCTTTTCTTGATCCTTTGGATCAATGGGGATCTGAAAATAACCCGAGAAACCATCAAGGAAACAATAGTATTCATTCCCTGCTAATCTCTCAAGCATTTGGTCCATGAAGGGTAGAGGAAAATGGTCTTTACGAGTGGCGTCATTTAACTTACGATAGTTAATGCAAACACGCCATCCCGTAACCAGCCGTGTTGGAATTAACTCGTTATCTTCATTTGTGACAACAGTTATGCCACCCTTTTTAGGAACACAATGAATTGGGCTAACCCAAGGACTATCTGAGATCGGGTAAATTAATCCTGCATCAAGAAGTTTGATAACCTCCTGTTTGATAACATCATGGATTTTTGGATTCACCCTTCTCTGATGTTGAACTGCTGGTTTGAAGTCATCCTCCATTAAGATTTTGTGAGTACAAAATTCAGGGTTGATACCCTTAATGTCGGAGAGTTTCCAAGCAATTGCTTGCTTGTGTGACTTCAAGATCTTTATGAGAGCAGCTTTTTCATCTATACTCAAATATCGAGCAATAATGACTGGTAATTTATCATCACCTTCAAGAAATGCATACTCGAGATGAGGTGGTAAGTCCTTAAGTTCGACTTTAGGAAATTCTTCAGTTTTCTCAACTGACTTGACTTCCTTGTTATGAAGTTCGACGGGAGGGAGCGATGATGGATCATCATTAAGCAACTTCTCAATGAAAAGAATATCCCCCTCGATGTCGATGGGAGCGTGATCAATTTCCCATGGAACAGAATCACTAGACAAGTAAGCTTCAATCTCTTCCAAGATGAAGTCACTTTCCTCAAATGGGGTGAGAGAAGGAGTAGAATTGGAAATGATGGGCTGAGATGAATGAGTGAGATTATCACTCGAAGAATTATGATCATAACCAAGAACTTCTTGAGAGTACTCCTCAGAAGCAACATCAATGATATCTATTCGGTTAACCGACTCAGAATCATAATTTGCGGAGTACCTCGAAGTTTGATCAAGGTTAAAGGTGACAGCTTCATTACCAACACGTAATGTGATTTCTTGCTCAAATACATCAATGAGAGCACGGCCCATTCTCAGGAATCCTCGTCCAACAATGAGAGGAACCCGATGATCTGCATCAAAATCGACAACCACGAAGTCAGCTGGAAAATGGAACTTTCCTACTTTCACAAATACGTCCTCGGCTATGCCAAGAGGACGGGATATTGTACGATCTGCAAGCTCGAGAGTCATGCATGTAGGAGTAAGTTCCGGAAGAGAAAGTTTCTTCCATACTGAATAAGGCATCAGATTGATGCTTGCACCAAGATCGGCTAAGGCAAAGCATTCAACCATTCCTGGAAATACACAAGGTAAGAGAAATTTTCCAGGATCTCCAAGCTTTTCTGGAAGCTTCTTCAGGATAACTGCAGAGCAGTTCTCGTTCAGAGGAGTTTTAGCCATTTCAAACAGCTTTTCCTTGTTGCTTAACATGTGTTTGAGAGTTGATGCAAACTTGGGCATCAACATGATAGCATCCGCAAAGCTTATGTCAAAATGTAGTTCTTGGAAAATTTGAAAAAATTTATCCATTTGATGACTGGCTTTTTCGCGGAGCTTTTGCTCATTCAAACGTGATGGGTAAGGAATAGAAGATTTGGATTTGGGGTTTTCAACGGGTGCTACAGGTGGTTCAAAAACAACTCCTAGATTGGATTTGGGTTTCTGGACAACTTGAGGATGGACATTGTTGGTACCTCCATTATTAGCAAGAAGTTCCTTGTCCTTTGTTGCCTCAGGTTCACTTTCCACTACCTTCGGGAGAGAAGAAGAAGAGGTAGTAGGAATAGCGGGTCCATTGTATGAAACACCACTTCTGGTTGTGATCGCCTTTGCATCTTCCCTCGGGTTAGCGATCGTGTTGCTCAAAAGTTTTCCTGAGCCCGAGGGTTGATCATTTAAAGACTTCTTGAGATCAGCGATCTGACTGACCAACAACATGTTCATTTCATCTTGGGATTTCATGAATTGCTTTAATAACTCATCAGATGATGGTACTGGAGGATGTGGCGGGAAATTCTGAGGTCTGATGTTTTGATTATGACCTTGTTGTTGAAAATTCCCTTGATTAGGATTCACATTTCCCTGAAATTGATTCCCTCGATTGAAATTGTTTTGATTAAGGTTTCCTTGATGTTGGAAACCTTGATTGGGTCCGGGATAGAAATTACCTTGGTTTTGATAACCTTGGTTCATTCTAGGTTAGTTCTGATTCCGGTTATGTATGTTAGGATTATGGTTAAAACCGGGTGGTGCCTGATAAGTGTTAGCTCGGTAGTTTGGTTCATTTTGAGGACGGTATTGATTACCTCCCTGATTTGAAGTACCGGCTATAGCATTGGCTTCAAACGGACTACCATCGGTGGCAGTACAGTTGTAGTATGCATGAGGACCACCACAAGTAACACAAACTTCAACTTTCTTCACTTCACCATGTGATGGTGTTTGAGTGAAAGTGACTTTCTTTTGGTTAGCAAGAACCAAAGCCTGAACAATATCCGTGAGTTTTTCAATCTTAGCATCGGTGCTAGATGTACTCACGGGAGATGAAGTAGAAGGTCCAGCATTAGACTGAGTCAGATATGTCTTTGTGCGGAAAGGGTGGACCTGGGACTTGTTTTCAATGATTTGCAAGGCTTCTTTTGTGGTCTTGCTCAAGAAATTACCTCCCGCGGAGGCATTTAGAGAATCTTGGTCAGCTTGTCTCAGACCATTGTAGAAAGTATCCTTTTGCATTAATTCGGTAAAACCATGATGCAGACACTTGCGGAGCAATTCTTTGCAACGATCCCATGCCTCCCCGAATGATTCATCAAATCTTTGAGAAAATTTCATTATCTCATTCTTAAGACTTGTAGTTCGGGATGGAGGATAGAATTCGTTAACGAACTTGGTGACTAGATCTTCCCATGTCTCAATGGAACGAGGGGGTTGTTTCTCAAGCCAATTCCGGGCTTGTCCCTCTAGAGAAAATGGAAACAGAAGAAGCTTGATTGCTTCATGTGGGACATTCTTGTATTTGATGGTAGATGCAATCTTGTTAAACCATCGAATATGTGCATGAGGATCATCCCGCTCAAAACCATAAAATTGGCTTTGGGTTACAAGATTAAGCAACCCGGTTTTTAGCTCAAAGGTATCAGCCACGATGGCTGGGACAATAATGGCATCTCCGTAACCCTCGATGGGTGCTTGGAGAAGCTCATTCATATGCTTATCTTCTGCGATTTCGACAGGGGGTGGTGGTGGTAGACGTTCCTCAGTCACGGTTGAAGGAGCAGAACGTCCTCTACGTCTACGAGGAATATTTGCAAGCTCTGACAGTGGACTTGTAGAACTAGAAGAACGAGTGCGCATGCACTAAGTATAAAAATCAGTTTTTAAAACAAATGCGAGGCAAAACGACAAGTGAACTTAACCAATAATCACAAATGAAATGGCTTCTTTGAAAAAGGTACACCAAATCACAAGGACACAAAGGCAAGTTTTAAATCTGTTGTTCAGGAACTTATTATGGTCACACCCCCAGTTAGTAGGTGTACTGCCTTGATTTGCGGTGGTTGATTTTTATGTATTTAAGTACCACTGAAAAGACGTAGGTATGGATATGTGCTGATGGTTTAAAAACTTTTGGACAATATTTTTGGTATCGTCTCGTTTAACCAAATCGTATCTCTTTAAGAATCACCTTAAAGGAAACACAAGCTAGAAAACGTTACGATTGTTTTGTTGTTTTATACATTTTTGGTGTTGCTAACACTTTAGGAAAAGTGTTAATGAACTTTTTGATTTATATTAACTTTACAAAAAACTGTTTACAAACGGTGGTATATGTGCAAGTACGGGTCTGAAAACTGCTTAAAACACGCTTACAGCCTCCCCCGCAGCGGCGCCAAAATTTGGTTCGCTTCCAAACAGTCAAATTTAATCACACAAGCTGACCACTTGTGAATGGTCAACCGTAATAAACTTAAAACAGCTCAGAAACAAATGCAATTAAGATCAGAGGAATATAGTGGATTCCTGGGTCGTTAAGTCCCACGGAGGATGAATGGTGTTTAACACAGACAGATGTCGAATAATTACTAAGGATAGTGATCAGTAAGGATTTTGAGTTATTTATGCCTAAAGAAAAAGTTTTGTAAATTACAGGGGCTTAAATGCAAATTAAAGAAAATTAAAAAGCTAAAATATATTAAATAAACGCTATCACTATTTTTACAATGATGTTTTTCTATGATTTATAAAACAAAATAACTTAAATAAACTATTTTAATTAAAACGTAAACTTAAATTATCTAAAAACGTGACTAAAAATGAAAACGAGCGTTATGTATAAAAATTACGCGAGTGCGCAAGTAAAAATGTAAAATTTGTGAAATAAAAGTCCTACGAATGTAAAAACAATTTTCTTACGTACTATATGACAAAAGAAAATTTTAGAAAAAAGAATTATATTTTTTAGACTTTTATATTTTTTATTATGAATTAAATACGATTTTACACTAATTAAATGTTTAAAATTATTAAAACTATTCGGAAAAATCTGAAACTTTTTTATAAAATACTTTATACTAATACCAAACTAGGAAAAATGCAAAAGCTGAAAAATCTTGTTTTAATAAGCTAGAAATAAGCTGATTAATACGTATAAGCTAATTGGAAACTGGTATGTGCTAAAACACATACATTTTCTTTATCAAAATAGACCCAAAACAACCAAGAAAGAGCCGTTTATTGCTAATATTTGTGGTTTTCTTGAGTTTGTGCTTGTGCAGGTATGGATATGTAAAAACACGCAAAAAGGACCCAAATCAGACAGAAAACCGAGCACGAGAGATCAAGAGAGCTTAAGCTGAGCCGGAAGGTCAAAATTGAGCATTTATGAAGATTTCTAATCACTGAGGATGATTTGTGAAGATTTGAGCAAAGTTTGAAGAATTGGCAGAAATGGCCCCTCAACTTTGAGAAATGACAGAAATGGCCCTTGATAATTCAGAAAGTTGCAAAATCAGTCCCTGGTCAGTTGAAGATTGTCAAATTCAGTTCTTGAAGATAATTTCAGAAGTTACATGTTTGAACCTTGGAGTTTCAGTTTTTACACAAATGGTCCCTATGGTAGCCTAATAAACATATTACAAGTCCAAGATATTAAACTCTAATCCATTATCCACTTAACAAATACCTTCGGCCCACAACTTACAAGCCCAAAATAATATTATCCAACACCCGGGTATATTAAATCCCCTTTGATACCACCCATTTACCCGAAATAACTCACACCCTGACCCGAATAGAACCTTAGACCCGACCTTTTACCCTTGGTCAAACAATACCCACCCGGTCAACTTAAGCTTTTGAAATAATGTTTTTAATCCCAAACGCGCCCCCAAACAGGACACCTTCTTCCCTGTCTCTCCCCACACCCAAACACCCACCATTTTTACCCTCCCAAACACCCAACATTGTACTAAGCATCTTGCAAAACCTTATCCACCTCTGATGTGTCAGTAAGCTTACCCACGTGGACAAACCAAGCCCTTTGATTGGCTACTACACCTCATCATGGACAGATGAAGCACTCTGATTGGATATGGTGACCAAGGATTGAATTTGTGGCTCACAATGACCTCCTAGATCCTTCTGAATGGAATCCAAGCTCAAGGCTCAAGCTTAGCTATAAAAACGACCCTTAGCTCACTTTGATAATTGTCCAACTCCTTAGGTTTTAGAGGGGTTTTGACCTTCTTCATTTCTTGTCATTTAATTGTTTTAAAGTAGTGTAAAACTTTACTTTTAATCATCTGTAATCAGTTTTCAGTTTTCATTAATATTATTGCCTTTCATCATTTAATCTTTTGTCACTTAATTTTGAAGTTACTAGATTCAAAGGTTGTGTTTACTGTTGGTTTAAGCTCACATAAGCTTTACAAAGCTTATGTGAGTATAATAGTGTCTTAACTGTTCTCAATCTTCAAGTATTCTTAAAAGTCAACAAAAGTCAAAGATCTTAAGTAAATCAATTTCATGTTAATTTCTGGTTTAAGTTTGTTAAAATGATCAGTTTTATGTTTATATGAGTTTTTAAATCAGTCCTAGATAGAATCTCATCAGGTTGTGTTGTTTTTAATGCATTTTGGAATTTAAAGGGGTGTTTGGTTTGCTTGTTTAAACTGTTCTAGAGGTCTGATAATGCAGTAGATTAGTTGCTTTAAGCTAGTTGTATGTTATTGATGTCATTCCTGTCCTTGGTTTGCCATCATTTGCACTTTTAGTCAAGATTTTGAGTCCACTGCTCCTACCTTCAAATCTGTTAAAATCAGTTTCTCAACTCTGTTATATGGTTTAAAAAGTTGTTAAGCTAGCTTGTTTAAGTTTCTTTACATCATCTTTCATCCATTTCATTCACATATTTGCACTAGAATCTCAATAAAGTCAAATCTCATAGCTGCTTAAAAAAGTCAAAACTGTCAAAAACCATTTTTCTTAACAACTTGCAGCAACTGTGTTGGGTTCATTACAGTTAGTTAAGATCTAATTTTTGGTCATATTGTAGTTTGCTAGGTTGTCTTCAATACCCTATATCTGTTTTTGGCTTAAGCTTATCTGACAAGCTTATAAATAAGCTCCAAGTTGGTTCCTGTCCACTGGGTCTGTTTCAGCAGTCACATGTCCATTTTACCAGTTTTGATTTGATCTGTAACTTCTCCATATCTAGTCCTATTTAGCTGAAATTTGGTACAAGTAATCTTTGGTTGGTTAGCTTGAGACCCTCAGTATTGGTTTTCATTATAGCTTATTGATTAAGCACTTGCAGTAGCTTATAGTAGGGGGTCATTTCCTGTTTTGCTTACAAATTCAATTAGCTTAATCTTAGGTATAGTGCTCATTAGGTGTTAGGAATAGGTGCCATAAGTTTCTGTAGAGTAGACTTAGTGTCATTTAGCTTCTGGTATCATTTGGTTCACTCTTGTGCTTATTAGCTTTTTAAAAAGTGCTTATTTCCCACTAGTTTACACTACAGCTCTATATTCTGCCACATAAGCCCATGTTTTTCTATTTTTCTCAGCTTTAGTATAATATTTTAAGATTTCTCTGAATTTTTCATAATTTTTAGACTCTGTTTGGTATTTTTCTTATTTAAAAGTAGTTTTAATCAATTTTAATTAGCTTTAATTGCAATTAATTGAGAAAAAGTTCCAAAAAATAGTTTTTTCAATTTTAATAGTTTAAGATAAATATAAAAAGCATAAAAAACATTTTTCCTTATTTTTCTCCTTTTATTTGGTAATTTTAATAATTTAAATTAGAATTAAATAGATTTAAATTCATAGAAAATAGGAAATTAATCTGAAAAATACAAAAATAGTTTAGAAAAGTCTTTTATGTTATTCTAGATTTTTGAAAAGTAATTCCATATTTTTCCCTCTCTCTTTCATAATTTTTAGATAATTAGTTTATTTTTATTAGTTAATAATTAGTTTTTAATTAAAATAAAATCAAGAAAATTCCTAAAAAATAGTTTTAATTCATTTTTAGTTTTCAAATATCATTTTTAGAGTAAAAGTAGTTTTAGGTTATTTTTAGGAGTTAGAATAGACGTATTTGCTTTTTAATCGCGTTTCGTTATATTTCCGTTTTTGCGTTTTAGTATAGACTTGCGTAGTTTGCCATAGTTTTTAGGATTTCCCGTAGATTAGATGTTCCATTTACTTTCCTTATCCCGTAGTTTAGATAATATCATCTTATGCCCCTTTTCTCATTCGAATCCCGATTATCGAGACGTGAGTTGGAAATTCCATTCAACCCTCATTCGGAACGATCTCGGTGCTCAAACCTGACACGTTTGAGTTACCCATATACTACACATCTTCTCTATTATTGATTTTCATTTGCGAAATCAAATTTTGGCGCCGCTGCCGGGGATTGGTTTGGCACTGTAAATCAATTTTTGGCGCCGCTGCCGGGGAGGGCTTGTAGCGAGTTTTCGTATTCCGTCTCGTATCGTGTGCATTTGAAGATCCTTCCTCGTGAAGTTGTTGATATTTGTACATATCCTTTTTCTAAAAACCCAAAAAGATTTTTCTTTTCAAAATTTGTTTTAAAAACCCAAAAATATTCTTCTTTACCCTCTGAACCGTCAATTCTTTATCTCTTTACCCTCTTATTTGTATGATTCTTTTCGATGTCTTCGTCTTACCATTATGGTTGTCAATGGTGTGGGGGACCTCAAAATGGTGGGAATTGTCCCGGTTGTAGCATTGTGAATACGGGAGACGAGTTTGTCTACAACCAATATCCCTACAATGATACGACTGATTTCCTTAACCAATCCCCATACCATGAGACGGAGTCATACTCGTGTGAGTACTGTGGAGGTCCTCACCAAGGTTTTCAATGCCAAACTCAATATAACAATCAGACCTTTGGTTATGAGCCTTATCCATATACTTCACCAAACCCGTCACAACAATCATATTGTTGTGAGTATTGTGGAGGTCCACACTTTAATTCCGATTGTCAAATGCAGAACCCGCTTGTTTACGAGCAAGTTCCTTGTGATAATTATGAATATTCTTATGACCCACCTCCACAATACCAAGAAAATCAACCACTATACCCGCAAATTCCTCAAGATAGTTTCCAAAGATGTATTACTACACTCGAAGAATTTATGGATCCTCATCAGAAAACGTATGGTGAATTACTTGCCGAAGATCGAGCATCTCGCAACGAAAAATCTATGATAGAACTACTCGAAGAAGAAGAACGAGCAGCTCAGATTGAAAAATGCCTTGAAGAAATACGAATTGAGGAGCAGGCACTTGCAAGACGTGCCCGATGGCTCGAGACTTACATTGACGATGATGATGAGGATTCCATCCAAATGAAAGAATACTATGAAAGTTTGTCGGCTGAAACCACTCCCGTTTCTGAGCCTTATATTTCCGACTCTTCCCCTTCACTCACGCCGGTTGAGAGAAGTGACGTTCTTTCGGAAGAGGTCGATGATTCTATTTCTACAGACATTATTGCACCCGTTGACTCTCTCATAATGGGGGACGAGCCTCTTAGCACTATTCCGGAAACGGAAGAGACTAATGTTGAGAGCCTTGACCCAATCCCAAGAGAGTCCGAGTCTGGGGTTGTTGATATTTGTGATGAGCCTTTTCTTGATATATCGAATGATCATGATAAGATGTTCTCCAATTCCGAAGATATTTCTGACAGTGATTGTGATTCGCTTTTATGTGATTCTCTTGACATCTCCGAGGTTACTTCCGGGATTTTCTCAAATCCAGTTTTCAAGTTCAGTGATGACTACACCTTTTGTGAAGTTAATCCTCTTTTTGACCAAGATTTTGAGTCCGATTCAGAGACCACAACGGAAGTGGTGGATATTGCTAGCTCTCAGAGCACACCACTTGTCCCATCTCTGTGTTCCGACCTTTCTCTCCCGTCATGTGATGTTGCAGAAAGTATTGAATCCGACACTGAGGTTATTATGGAGATTGATGTTGAAGTGGTTGAAGACGATATTCTTGATAAACCGCCACGTGATTCTGATGTGAAAGAAATCGACTTACCGATTGATGACCCAATACCACCGGGTATTGAGGATGTTATGATGTTTCTTGATGGTTCTCTTGACTCTCCTTCTTCTGATGAGTCCACCATCACTTATCCCGTTGAGCCTGCATGTGAAGACAAGATCTTTAAACCCGGGATATTCATTGATGAGTTCTTTTTTAAAACCGTTGTTCGAGATAAGGATCCTCCGATGGATGCCTTCAGTATTGAGCTTTCACCTCTTATTCTGTACCATGAGCTCCCATCTTTCTTGGAGTTTTCTCTCTTTGATCCGTCATCCTTTCGTCCACCCGCAAAACCACCGGATGATGGATCATTCTTTCATGATATACCATTTGTGCTTGAGCCCGACACTTTCTTCACTACCCAACCCACCCAGTCTCATTCCTTCGGGAATGAAGACACCGTTTTTGACCCTGGTATCTCTACCACTTTCTTCCCCAAGGACAAATGAATTCGGGGGCGAGTCAGGCTAGCGACTCGGTAATCAAAAACAGTAGCGCTTCGTGGGAGGCACCCCATGCTTATCTCTATCTTCTTTCTATTTTCTAATAAGTGACGCGAAGGGGTCTGCCTCTTCGATTTCTCGTGTTTGGTTGTTTGTGATGTTGTGTGTAGGATTGTCCCGATATGAAGACTCTCGTGCTCGAAGTTTGTCATTTCTCCACTCGAGTTTCATGATCGATGCTGATGGAAATCCGATATCCTAATCTTATCGACTAACGTTTATCTTCTAGCATACTTTATAAACGGTTTTTAGATTTTCGTGATACCCTTGCTTTAAACATTGAGGACAATGTTTCGTTCTAGTCTGGGGTAGGGTAATCTTCGATTTGATTTGACCGCACTTGCTTATTTCTGTCGTGTTTCTCTCGTAACCCCGTTTTTCCTTAGAAATTGAAAAAATTGTGCAAAAATGAGCAAAATTTAAAAAAATTTTAAGATTTTGTTAAGTCTTTTTGATTGAAAAGTTGGCTAGTCTCTTAGATAAGAAGCTATAAAATGCGAATTCTAGCTCACAAGGCCAAGATTTTGCAAAGTTTCCCTAAGTGATTTTAAATATGCATAACTTGATTTCATTAGACGAAACGTTTGCTAAGTTAATATATGTTTTGACACCTTGATTGACTTTCCGCTGGTGAGAGTAGGAATGGAATTCTGACTTGACCGGGCGTGTTGAGCCCTAGCTTGTTCCCTTAACCATAGATAATCTAAAAATTATCGGCTAAGCATCTGCGGATCTCATTATTTGGGATTTTAAATTTGCAGAGATCGAGAAATGATAGAGTTACTTATGAGTTTAGATGCTAAACGTGGAGTAGTTGGTTCTCTTTAGAGCCCATCGAAGGTACTTATGGCTTTTTGTTCCCACAAAATTGTTTCACCCCATATCTGTCTAAATAATTAGAGATGTCGAGTTTTTGGCGATGGTTAGTTCTTTATCTTCTTAAAAGAATCTTTGTTTTAAAAATTGGGTACACATCAAGGATCCGAAATAAATAAATAAGTGCTGAGTATCAAGTGCAAAAGTAATAAGTAAAGTTGTGAGCTGCGGTGTCGAGATCGGACCCTTGGATCTTTAGCCGGGATTGTATGAGGTCTTAGCCTAGCCAGCCGGGACTCTCATTTCATGAAGCCTATAGTCTTGGAATTACCCCGTGAAGCTCCGTGGTTCACAGCTCAATAAAAGTATAAGTGCAAAAAAAAAAAAAAAAAAAAAAAAAAAAAAAAAATGAAAAATGAAATGTTGAAAAAGAAAAAAAATCAAAAGTTAGTGAATAAAATTCCTTGATGTGGACCTCATTTTTACGACAATGGTTCTTGAGAGAAGACGGATAACTAATTATCGACTTAGCTTTGTATCTTTATCGGAATAATCCTTATCGAAACGAGAACTTGAAGAAATTCATTTCTCACAAAAATAAAAAAAAAAATCTAGAGGAAATAGGAAAATGGGAACGAAAAGTAAGTACACAAGTAACTTCCATGGGTAGTGTTAGCATCTAGAATCATCTGTAACAATGATTTCGGTTTTACGCTTAGTTTGGGACTTGTGAAAAATCAGGGACGATGTATTCTATCCGTATGGTCACTTCACGCTGTGTTGTGTTTTCTACTCCGTGATCCTAACGTGTCGTTTGAAAAATGTTTGAGTTATTGATCGACATGAAAGTTCAACAAACCGTCATTCATAACCGGAATGTGCTTAATCGTAATATCTACATGTGAATTAAAAGGTAAACGGGGCGTTTTTAGAATTAAGGCTTTCTTAATCTCTTTTGAGGAATCTTTGCTACTTCTTCATAGGTTTAGTAGAAAGAGATTGAAATCTTTGGTTTTAGAAGCGTGAGTTGATTACATTGCGTGAGGACACGGCAATAGTTTCGTCTGGGGTATTTTGGTATGTGCTAAAACACATACATTTTCTTTATCAAAATAGACCCAAAACAACCAAGAAAGAGCCGTTTATTGCTAATATTTGTGGTTTTCTTGAGTTTGTGCTTGTGCAGGTATGGATATGTAAAAACACGCAAAAAGGACCCAAATCAGACAGAAAACCGAGCACGAGAGATCAAGAGAGCTTAAGCTGAGCCGGAAGGTCA
>BPTQ01000007.1:313747547-313859846 GCA_019973895.1 Chrysanthemum seticuspe
TAAAATTCCTTTTAACATATCCAGCAGGATAACCAACCAGATCATAACATCTATCAACAGTGTGACCAGGTTTTTTGCAGTTAGTACATTTGAGATTCATGTTTGGTCCTCTGTTGTTTGAGCTGTTACCAGCATTGAAACCAGAATTTTTAAAATTGTTGTTAAATCCTTTTTTGTTATCAAAAAATTTTCCACCATCAGAAGTTTTTGCAGCAAAGGCTGTAGCATTGGGTTTAGCAGAGCTATTCCCAGATGAAACATTTCTGTGAGATTCTTCTCTAGAGACAACAGAGAAAGCAGTTTTGACATTAGGCAAAGGATCTCTGGTTAAAATATTGCTTCTGATGGGAACATAGGAGTCATCAAGACCCATAAGAAATTGCATTAATTTGATTAACTGATTGTGTTTTTCAAAATGTTTTGCAGCCTCACAAGTGCAAAGAGGCAAGCTAATCATACAATCAAATTGTTTCCATAAAGAGTTAAGGTTGTTATAGTAATCAGCAAGAGAGGACCCACTTTGACTAAGAGAGTTTATATTTTTATGTAAATTAAAGATAGCTGAACCATCAACCTTATCATAGGTATCTTTAAGATCATTCCACATTTCATAGGCAGTTTTAGCATATATAGCACCAGCAAATAGTTCAGGGCTGAGAGAGTTAAGGATCCAAGTAACTACAACAGAGTTACAAGTATCCCATTGGTTAGCAAGACTAGGATTCGAATCATCTCTTATGCAAGTACCATCAATAAACCCTAACTTATTATGGTTCCTTAAGGCAAAAGTCATGGCCATATTCCATATTTTGTAATTTTCAGTTCCAGTGAGTTTGATAGTAATAATGGGTGTACCATTTGTGTTATTGGGGTGTAAATACAAAGCATCACCAAAGGATAAGCTTTTCTCAGTGGAAGAACCACCACCCCCAATATTATCATCACCAATAGCCATAGAACAAACAATAAGACAGACAGATATGATAAGATAGACAAAAGCACAGACAGAAATAAAAAACAAGAGCAGATAGACAGATAAAGAAATAAATGAGACTTTGTAATTAAGAAACAACAAGCACCAAGCCTGTGAACTGGGGTAAACCAAAGCAGGTATTCACACCACTCAGAGGTGGCAGATCAAGAAGTTAGTTTACCCGTTTGCACCCACAAAGACTTAGGTACTGTTTGTTTGAAGAAGAGATTAGACTTAAACTTACAGAGCAATATTCAGCGGAAAGAACAAATCACAATAAGTAATAACCAGTGATTATGCCAATAGCAATAACCACAAACCACCAAGTTGTTGCTGAAGAGATATCCCCAAGTTTCCACAAGGAACCCCTTGGATGTAGAATCAATAATGATTATGAGCCTGAAGCTCTGATACCATGTACGAAAGTATCAACAACAACAAGTAAACAGAAGAACTCTTATTCAAATCTAAGCCTCAATAGTCGGCTTAGATTGTATCAACAATAGTATCCAAAATGTTACAAGATTAGATTAATGTCAATGAGACAATAATCATATGAATACAATGAATAGACAAGATCAGTGAAATGATCAAAGAGAAGAGAAGAGTGTGTGAGAAATGACTGCACACACTTGTGTATCTAACCCTAGATTAAGGGACTTATTAAATAGGAGATTAAGTTACATCAAGACCCCTCTAACGGCTATAAATGACTCATCAGCATAAATGAGAATAGCTTCAGCAGAAACGAGCATCTTGGAACTTTAAATCTTTTATTCTTTTTTCCATGATTAACCCCTGTAATAATCCTGCACTGAACATAACTTGAAAGCCATTAGCAATTGATAGAATGATATGTTTGCCATATATTAATACCCCAAATTTTAACAGATATAGTGAGTTGAGAGAGGAGTGTGTGATTATGTGTATATACAAAAAAGTGTTATGTGGGGTACTAAATAGGGTTGGCAGAACAAATGAATAAAAACAAACTTTTTACAAGTTTCCAGCCTTGCATTCAAATGATTCCAGCCTTTCATTTTTAAGATTCCTTCAATAGTTTTCAGTTTTCTCCAATAGTTGTCCCTTTCCATTTTTAGTTTTAAGTTTTTCACTTTTCACTTTTTTGTTTTTTCTTTATAAACAAATCAGATATATAAAAAAATAAAAATGGTTTGTTTTATTACCCAAAAATCAGATTTATAGAAAAAAAATAAGGTCAAAAGAAGTTAGATTAAAAAAAGTAACTAAATAAACTAAAGAATAATAAAAAAGTAAACAAATGTATTAATATATTCAAAAACTTAACAAACAAATACCAGCGGCAGTAGCAGATTTTTTCGGCGAGAAAGCGACCCAAACTTGTACAGAAAAACCCAAATAAAAAGAAAAAAGAATATCGTACTTATAAAAATTTAAATAAGTTGTACTGAGTATTAAAAAAACTCATTAAAAAGATACCTCAAAAACTTTGTAGTGGGTTTCGGAGGTGGTTTGAAGTGGGTAATCAGCCGTTGTGGTGGTGGTGGTTTGAGTGTGGCGTAGAAGGACATGGTTCCTTCGGATTGTGGTGGCGACGGAAGGGGTGGCGGATGAGGAGATGGTGTAGTTTTAGAGAGATATAGTGAGTAGAGAAAGGAGTGTGTGATTATGTGTATGTAAATAATGTGTTATATGCGTGGTAAATAGGGTTGGGGTGGAACAAATGAATAAAGTCAACTTTTTACAAGTTTCCAGACTTGCATTTTAACGATTTCAGCATTTTATTTTTAAGTTTCTATTGATAGTTTTCAGTTTCCTTCAATAGTTGTCTGTTTCTATTTTTAAATTTAAGTTTTTCGCTTTTTACTTTTTTATTTTTCTTTTATAGATAGTTAAGATATATAATGGAATGTTCATATTCGGTTGCTTTACATATACAAAGAAAAAATGTCACCAATCTTCTATTGTTAAATAAGGAAAGATATGGATACGTTCGGGGCTTAATCTCTCAATTTAGAAATTGCTTATGAATTTTTCAGAGCAGGAAATATAAATGAGAGGATGACTCAAAAACGAATGTCGTTTATTCAAATTTAGAATTTATATCGTGAAATGTTGAAGGTGTAAGTTTATGTAATCGTGTATATTGAATGATAATAATGTTCGGTGCATCAAAATTATATAAGACACATAATGGGCCGAATATACAATGGGCCAAATACTAATACTAATACTAATACTAATACACTAACACTCCTTCGCAGTTTGAGCGGGAGGAGACCGAACACTAAAGCTGTCATGAAACTCAGTAAACGAGGCAGATGGTAACCCCTTGGTAAAAATATCAGCATACTGAAAACGAGAAGGAACATGCAGAACGCAAACTTGACCAGTAGCAACCAAATCACGAACAAATTGAATATCAATCTCAATACGCATGGTGCGCTGATGCTGAACAGGATTAGAAGACAAGTACACTCTGCACTCACATTATCACAATAAACAATAGTAGCAGAGGACAATGGTGTATGAAGCTCACGTAGTAAATTACGAAGCCAACATGTCTCAGACACAGCATTGGCAAAACCACGATACTTAGCCTCAGCCCTGGAACGAGAAATCGTCGGCTGACGTTTAGAGGACCATGAAAGTAAGTTGTTACCAAGAAAAACACAATAACCTGATGTAGACCGGTGAGTGGTAGGGTAAGCAGCCCAATCAGCATCCGAATAAGTAACCAAGGACTCAGGAGTAGAAGAAAATAATTGTAAACCACAAGCCAAAGTCCCCTGAACATACGTAATATCCACTTGAGAGCAGTGAAATGAGGCTCGCGAGGATCATGCATATATAGACAAACCTGCTGCACAACATAAGTAATATCGGGTCTAGTGAAAGTGAGATTCTGAAGAGAACCCGCAAGCGATATAACGTAGGATCAGAAACCTAATCACCATCATCACCCAACTTAGACCTGCGTCAACAGGAGTCCGAGAAGGGTTACAACCAACCATATGTGCATGCTCCAAAATCTCCATAGCATACTTACGTTGTGACAAAAACATCCCAGAAGAGTCACGCGTAACCTACACACCCAAAAAATAATTAAGAGCACCCAAATCAGTCATAGAGAACTCCTTATGCAAATAAGCAATAATCTGTTGTAACAAACTATCAGAGGAAGCAATAAGCACAATATCATCCACATATAGTAACAAAAAAGCAGTAGCATCACCCTGTTGGTAAATAAATAAAGAAGAATCACACCGACTCGGAGTAAACCCAACAGTAAGAATATAAGCCTCAAACCGCTGAAACCATGCCCTAGGTGCCTGCTTAAGACCATAAAGAGATCGCTGTAATAAACAAACATAACCCGAATGCTCAGGATCCCAAAAACCGGGTGGTTGATGCATATAAAAATTTTCAGCCAAATCACCATGCAAAAACACATTCTTGACATCAAGCTGATGAACATGCCAATGTCTAGAAATAGCTAAACTAAGAACAGTCCGAATGGTGCCCGACTTAACAACCAGACTAAATGTCTCATCAACATCAACTCCCTCAACTTGTATGCTACCGTTGGCAACAAGACGTGCCTTATACCGACTAAGAGTGCCATCAGCCAAATACTTATGGCGAAATAACAACATACACCTAACAACATTGACACCCGCAGGACGAGGTACACAAGTCCAAGTTTTATTCTTAATAAGCGCATTATATTCATCAAACATAGCATTTCGCCAATTAGGATCATCAAGAGCATCCTTATATGACCTAGGTGAAAGAGAAACAGTGGACACATGACCAGCATACTTAGGATTAGGACGAGTAGTCCCGACACAAGAACGTGTGACCATGGGATGAGTAGATACAACAAGTGAAGGTGGTGTTGGTAAAGTAGGTGTTGGGGGGTTAGGAAGAGGATCATTAAACGTAGGCGTAGGTGGTTCAGGAACAAGTGCGTGAGGTGTAGGTGGGGCAGGGGAGGTGGGTATGTCGACTGGTGGTACAGGAATCGGGTTTAAAGTAGGACCAATTGGGGTTGTGCTGATAATGGTGGAAATGAGACTTGAAGAATCTTCCAAAAAATCATATGAGGGGGTGGGTTTGGACGGATGGGTTTGAAATGGAAAAACCGTTTCATCAAAAGTAACATGACGAGAGATAATAATTTTGTTTGTATTAAGATCAAGACAACGATAGCCAAAATGACTGGCAGCATGTCCCAAAAATATGGCAGGTGTACCGCGAGGTCCTAATTTATGGTTGGTATCAATATGTGTGTAACAAAGGCATCCAAAAACATGAAGGAGACTATAATCAGGTGTAGCATCAAAAAGGCGGGTAAAGGGTATTTCATTGTTAATGGCATGGGAAGGTAGGATATTCAATAAATAAACAACCATATTAAGAGCTTCAGACCAATAGTTGGGTGGTAAGTGTGCTTGAAACAATAAAGTACGAATAAGATTATTTATGGTACGAATCGTGGGTTCAGATTTTCCATTTTGTTGAGAGGTGCGGGGGCAAGAAAATCTAAACTGGATGCCATGGGTTGAAAATAGTTTATGAAAGGCAGTATTATCAAACTCACCACCATGATCACACTGAAACGATTTAATTTCACACTTAAACTGAGTACAAACATAACTACGAAACAACTGAAATTTAGACAAAACATCAGGTTTATTCATTAATGGATAAACCCAAATATACTAAGAATAATGATCAAGAAACAAAACATAATACTTGAAACCAGAAAGACTCAGAATTGGGGATGTCCACAAATCCGAGTGAACAATGTCAAAACAAGAAGTAACAGAACTAGACGAACTAACAAACGGAAGCTTCACGTGTTTACCAAGCTGACAAGCATGGCAAAGAACGAGAAGCTTATCTTTATTACAAGAAATAGAATCACTAGACACAAGACGCCGCAACACTTCACTTCCTGGATGTCCAAGTTGTTGATGCCACGTATACTGACTGGTAAGATATGCTTGAGGAATTGGAGAAGGCTTTGTAACAGGGTAAAGATCACCCGTGCTATCACAACGGAGGAGTACCCGTCGAGTTAGGAAGTCCTTCACAGAAAAACCAAAAGGATCAAATTCAACAGTGCAATAATTATCACGAACAAATTGACGCATAGAAATAAGATTTTTTACGATATGAGGAGTAATTAAAACATTATTTAAACTAAGAGGACGAAAAGGTGTAGACAAGATACTATGACCAGAGTTAGTAACGGGAATAAAACGCCCATCACCAACCGCGATAAACGGATAAATGCACTCATTAAGAATATCACTAAGACAATGCACATAATCATTAAGATGAGAGCTCGCACCTGTATCCATATTCCAATTTCCAGCAGACGGGTCCTGAAGAGTGTTATTAGCAAAAGCATGCGGCAAAATGGTAGCTTAACCCGAACCTTGTGAACCGGATGCCAAAAGTTGACTTGGATGAAAAACCCCTTGCTGTTGAACCGGCATCTGCTGTGGAACCCCTGGCACGAACTGCCCTTGCTGAATCGAACCTTGTGAACCACAAAAAGACCCCTCTTGATGCTGCTGACCTGTTGACGCGAAGTGAACTGGGGGCTGCTACTGAACCAGACCATGTGAAGTCCTAAATTGAACCCCAAGCTGTTGTGATCCGCTGATGTGAGCCGGTGCAAAAGTGAACCCCGGTGGTACAAAGTGAGCCCCCTGTTGCGGAACCGCCGATGGTGACAGGCCATATGAGTTGGACCCCCAAGGGTAAACCCCGGATGGTGACAGGCCTTGGACCGGCTGTTGATGGGCCGGTTAATACAATTGGGCCGTGATACGCTTACACAGCGCGTTCGGGGTCAAAGGAACTTCCTTTTTGTCGAGAAAGTTTTTCAACACCCTAGGCAGTGAACCTAATCGTTGTAGTGTAGTATTAGGGTAAGCCACGGGTATTGATATCGTTCTCTAGGGGAATAGGAATGCTAGTAAGAAGTTACTACGCTAAGGTTGGGGTTGAGGAAGATGATTTTTTATCTTTTTTATATTTTTTTTAGGGAATGGAAAGGTACGAATCTCGGGGTTTGGATTTGGGGGTTGGTATTTCTACCGATTACTCTACTATTATATATTCTAATTAACTAAGCTAGGGTTAGTCTATGTCTATTGTTGTGTGCTCGTATGATGATTAAGAATGTATTTACTTAGGTTTTATTACTCCCTATTTATCTCCTATTGATGGTTGAATTGTCACGTCCTTATTCTTAACGCGTTGTGTTTCTAAGGTCTTAGGGTATGCTTTTATCCCTAACTCTTTGAAGCTACCAAAGGTTAATGACTACAAAATCTCTAGGATTTATAAACTTAACACTAAGGTATTCTTTGGATGTTTAGCCTACAATAACTCTAGGTGATTATAAACTAAGGTTCAACAAAGATTAATCAAGCATTAATAACACAACGAATGACCTATCACAATACTAGGTCAATCACAATTAAGATAAGAGACAACCAATCAATATTCAATAACTAAGTTTCATATTACTTAAGCAAACACACAAATAAATTAGCCGGACATGGAGAACATGCAAGCATACACACAATCAATTGAAGACATAATTGAATTAATGAAGTAAAACACTTATCTTGATGTAAGATAGGGTATGGAACCCTAAAATACTGTACAAGACAGCCTTGGTTTGGTTTAGGTTTTTACTCCACAAAACTACACACTGAAAACTGAAAAATTCGGATTCTATATATAGTGTTACAAACTGCGACGGCGTCACTCTTTAATTGTGACGCCGTCAGGTCGCCGTTATTAGGGTTTCGTCTTGGCCACATTAGCATTGTGACGGCGTCACCTTATGACTGTGACGCCGTCTCCTTCAGTCTCTGACGCCGTCTGGATCAAATCTAGGTCGTCTGAGTTACGACGCCCTACTCTTTTAACACCTAATGCCGTCACTTGTAAATAAGCAATTTGGCTACTGAGTCGTCACAAAACTTGTTCCGACGGCGTCACAAGTAGAACCTGACGCCGTCCCCTTTCAATTCAGCAGCTTGAGTGTCTCGATTCTTGACTTTGGCCATTTTCTTCGTATATTCGCGCCTTTTCGTCCGAATAAGTGTCATTCCAGCAATTTGCCTTCAAGAGACCTAAAAAGTGAAAAGGAACGAAATTAAGTAGTAACGGATACAAAAGTGATCAATTAAGGGCTTAGATGACCCCTCAAAAAGGTACCTTTTAAATCCTTATCAAATATACCTACACTTGGTATTTGCTTGTCCTCAAGCAAATGTGCTTTTAGCCAATTGATTTATAAATTAGGGGTCATGAAGCATTAGTTTAGAACGATCCACAACACATATAAGCCCCGCAAAAGTCATAACAAGCACGGAAATTACATACTAGCACCTCACATGGGGTGTTTGGATATTCACATCTCTCGGGTGTATATGAAATATAACAAGTTGGAAATGGAAGATAAACACTCATTAACCGGTCCTAGTACATAGATTACCATAGGCTTGAGACTAGATCAAACCTCCATCGCTTTGGTGTAAGCACCTAGGAAAGACTATCCAAGAGGTCTTTTAAAGGGTTGTAATGTTAGGCTTACGGTAGGGAAACAAAGGGTTTGGCAGGATAGGCGATTTAGTGGTGGCAAGTCAAAAATCTTTATGTTACAAGCATGCGAAGAATGGCGTTGCTAAGCCAAGACTCGACACTCTAAACTCTAGATAACTTAAACAAACAAACATAAATTTAAAGATAGATGTAGGATGGTAGCCCGTTTTTTTTTCACACACTTTTACTCTACCATCTTCTGCGATAACATCAAAATGATAGAGATTTATAGGCACATCCCTACACTTGAGTTTTTTATTTTATTTTTATTTTTATTTATTTTTTTATTTTTTTTTTAACTCTAACACTAATTTGACCCGAATTGAAAAGATCAAAACACTTGGAGTACATTATTACGCAAATAAAGGGAATTTGAATTTAACGTTCCCTTCCCGTCATTTCATAAAATTTAACTCTTCCCATGAGTTCCAATCATCCCAAAACTGTGTACAAAGGATATGACTCGACTTAGCAACTTATGCAAGCAACTAGATAATTGAACTAAGGGTTTAGTGTGACAACAATAATGCACTAAAAGTGAGTGCATACAAGGTAGGCTAAGGCGATTTGGGTGTACATTTGGGGGTGGATTGTAAACAATGCTCTTTATTGATATTCCGGAAAACTGAAACATCACGAGAACCGTGAAAAGGATAGGCTCTGAGGGGTTAACTAGGGGTATCGTGTACTAAAGATGAGTACAACGCAAGGGTGTGGGGAATTACTCAACCGATGTGGAAGAAGTAATTATATTACGGGTATCAAACAAGGGTTATCCTAATGCCTCTTACCATTTAGTTATTCCTAACTAAACAAGTGTAGTCTTACTAGCGATCTCGGAATGCATCACAAAACAAGTTATAGAATCTATTATACTACCGGTTCACACTCTAAGCATTAAAGATGAATGTTTTAATTCCTACAAATCTAAGGGCGATCCTCACATTTTGGGTGGAATTTAAGTGGTAAAGGGTTTTTGTGCTAGTCATATAATTTCCTATCCATGAGACGCTTTATTAAGACTAATGGCCCACTCCTACATGTCATGAAAAATTTTAAATTTGGTGCCAAAGTTACCCTAACCGATATTTCTCATGGTTTATTACACAAATGAAATTGGACAAAGAAAATATTCAAGGATAAGCATAGTTTCAAAGTTCCCATTTTATTTTCCCTCCCTACACTTAAACTGAACATTGTCCCCAATGTTCCCCGAAAGTATCAAAGTTATGATAATGGAAGGTAAAAAATGAAAGAAACTAATACTCCCTTGATTAGCTCGGTAGGATCCGTGTGAAGTGGTGGTTACATCTTTCTTCAAGAAGAATGTTTGCGTGAAAAGCTCCTTCTCATCTTATGTATCTTCTTCTTGATAAATTAAACCTGCACACTTGAAGAAAACAAACGAAACCTTCGCGTAAAATCGGCGGTAACAATATATATATGACTCTATTAAACTAGGATATAACGCTTGTGGAATGGATGTTTACAGATTTTCTGGAAAATTAAGACCTGGAAAATTCCAAAAATTTAAAAGTAGCTCAGAAAACGAGAAAAAGTAATAAGTTGTTTCTGCTCCTCCTGACGCTGTCAGGTTGCGATCCTGACGCCGTCAGGTTATCCTAACAGAAACTGGTCTACGATTTTTTGAAAAAAAATTCTGGAAAATTTTTATCTTTAAAATCTGGAAAAATTTCCTGCAAAACATCCATTATGACTCGATACAAGCATTTGACTCGAACAAACACACATGTATATCTTTTAATTAATTGAAATTCTCATGTTTACGTTTCTTTTGAAAACGTGTGTAATCCTCCCTACACTTATCCCTTATGTAAAATACCTTTATATGTAATTAAGACGAGGTTAAAGACAAAATAAAGCATTTTTACAAATTTAAACATGAGAACATACAATAATGAAAAGATATATGACACACAAATAAAAATAAAAAACAAATACACATGGGTTGCCTCCCAAGAAGCGTTTGTTTTTGTTCGAGTCACGAGCTTGACTCTACCCTTATTTAACGGATAAAGGGGAGGTTTTCCCTACACTTAAGTTTAAGTGCGGGTGATAGTAGCAATACACACCCTTAAGGTGGAAATTTGCCACGTGAGGTGAAGGTGATGGGTGATTTATATGCTCAAAGGGGTGTGCTCCATTCATTTTAACCTTACCTAATTTTATGGGTGTAACGGGTGAATCAAATCTCTCTCCTAAAAATGGATCATCTTCTATCAACTTCAAAAGATTCTTAGTTAAGGATCCATCTTGACCTAATAAACCCGGTTTAAACCCATAATGTTTCTTGTTATCAACCATGAATGGGTGATATAAGTGTGTAAGGTCATAGGTTACTCCTATATTAGCTTCCACTCTACATGGCCTAGAGTCTACCACCTTAATCAAACAACTACCCGGACTATTTATTTTGATGGGTGGATTGGGGCCTAATTCAATTCCAAGATTCACATCTAAAGACGGAAAATTGGGTAAGGTTTTTGGTTGAGGCTCCGGTTCATCAAAATTAGGAAGTTCCCTAGGACTAAGAGAGAGGTCATGACAATAAGCATCTAAACCTACATTCTCTAGTGGCGTTTGGTCCAAAGGTTCTATATCAATCGGGGTTCCTATAGTCTCTTCTACTTCTTCCGGGTAAGTTATAGGCGATGTGTGTTCCTCAAGTGATGGTAGGGCTTGTGGGCTTGGAGTTTCCACTTCATTCTCCATTATATCTAGATCTCCTAAATGTTCATCATGTGTTTTAGTATGATCTAACCCAAATACACTCCCCAGTATCTCAAATCCTTCTTTAGCCATTTCAAATTCTTGGTCCGATTCATAAGAATCATTCTCAAAAATTTGATCACTATGTTCTATTTGCCTAAAGGATTCCTCACGCGTGTTATATGTTTTGGTGAAATCTATCCCACGCATGCAACTAGGTAGTTCAACTATAACCATCTCACAATCTTGTTCGGGTTTAGGTTTCATGTTCTTAAAAACTAGGTCTTTTTTATCATGATGCCTAAGGTTGGATAAATCCTCCTTATCCATTTCCTCAAGTTGTAACAACTGATGGTTTATGCTTAGGAGGCTTTTCTTAAAAAATTTCCAGAGGGTCTCACTAAAAGGAGTTGATTCTAACAATGATCGTTGAATAGAAGCCACACAAGAACAAAATTTATCAAATCCATCCAACCTTACACCCGTCTCCATTTGGATATCTTTAAGATCACTCACAAATTCATTAGAACTGATGGTTTATGCTTAGGAGGCTTTTCTCAAAAAATTTCCAGAGGGTCTCACTAAAAGGAGTTGATTCTAACAATGATCGTTGAATAGAAGCCACACAAGCACAAAATTTATCAAATCCATCCAACCTTACACCCGTCTCCATTTGGATATCTCTAAGATCACTCACAAATTCATTAGAACAATAAAAAGCAATCCAATCTGCGAAATTCAATTGTTCCTCATTTGTTAATGATTCAAATGCAACTTCACTTGCCATAGCGACAAATGAAAAGGGTTTTACGAACACAAACACAAAGAAGGGGGATAAACTACAAGGAAGCTAAAAATGAGAAAAAAGCTTACTTGATAGGAATCAAGCAAGGGAACCTAAACGAGGTGGAAATCTAACTAGCTATTCTATTCCCCGGCAGCGGCGCCAAAAACTTGATACGCTTACACAGCGCGTTCGGGGTCAAAGGAGCTTCCTTTTCGTCGAGCAAGTTTTTCAACACCCTAGGCAGTGAACCTAATCGTTGTAGTCTAGTATTAGGGTAAGCCATGGGTATTGATATCGTTCTCTAGGGGAATAGGAATGCTAGTAAGAAGTTACTACGCTAAGGTTGGGGTTGAGGAAGATGATTTTTTATCTTTTTTATATTTTTTAGGGAATGGAGAGGTACGAATCTCGAGGTTTAGATTTGGGGGTTGGTATTTCTACCGATTACTCTACTATTATCTATTCTAATTAACTAAGCTAGGGGTAGTCTATGTCTATTGTTGTGTGCTCGTATGATGATTAAGAATGTATTTACTTAGGTTTTATTACTCCCTAGTTATCTCCTATTGATGGTTGAATTGTCACGTCCTTATTCTTAACGCGTTGTGTTTCTAAGGTCGTAGGGTATGCGTTTATCCCTAACTCTTTGAAGCTACCTAAGGTTAATGACTACAAAATCTCTAGGATTTATAAACTTAACACTAAGGTATTCTTTGGATGTTTAGCCTACAATAACTCTAGGTGATTATAAACTAAGGTTCAACAAATATTAATCAAGAATTAATAACACAACGAATGACCTATCGCAATACTAGGTCAATCACAATTAAGATAAGAGACAACCAATTAATATTCAATGACTAAGTTTCATATTACCTAAGCAAACACACAAATAAATTAGTCGGACATGGAGAACATGCAAGCATACACACAATCAATTGAAGACATAATTGAATTAATGAAGTAAAACACTTATCTTGATGTAAGATAGGGTATGGAACCCTAAAATACTATACAAGACAGCCTTGGTTCGGTTTAGGTTTTTACTCCACAAAACTACACACTGAAAACTGAAAAATTTGGATTCTATATATAGTGTTACAAACTGCGACGGCGTCACTCTTTAATTGTGACGCCGTCGGGTCGCCGTTATTAGGGTTTCGTCTTGGCCACGTTAGCATTGTGACGGTGTCACCTTATGACAGTGACACCGTCTCCTTCAGTCTCTAACGCCGTCTGGATCAAATCTAGGCCGTCTGAGCTGCGACGCCCTACTCTTTTAACACCTGATGCCGTCACTTGTAAATAAGCAATTTGGCTATTGAGTCGTCACAAAACTTGTTCCGACGGCGTCACAAGTAGAACCTGACGCCGTCCCCTTTCAATTCAGCAGCTTGAGTGTCTCGATTCTTGACTTTGGCCATTTTCTTTGTATATTCGCGCCTTTTCGTCCGAATAAGTGTCATTCCAGCAATTTGCCTTCAAGAGACCTAAAAAGTGAAAAGGAACGAAATTAAGTAGTAACGGATACAAAAGTGATCAATTAAGGGCTTAAATGACCCCTCAAAAAGGTACCTTTTAAATCCTTATCAGGCCGGTGGAGTCATATGGGCCGATGCATGCAACATAACAGGAGCAGGAGCAGAATTTGTAGTACGTGAAGTGGTAAGACCCAATTTAGCCCAAAATTGTTGCAAAGTATCCATATCCATAGAACCGGAACCACGAGGAAGTAGTGTAGATTTGCCATGTACACTGTTGGGTTTTTGGTTCGTTGGATCAAGAATTATTCTGAGTACTGGAACCACGGACAGAGTTGATATAACCACGGACAGAAGAATGTAACCACTGATGAAGACAAACCGCGGCTAGTAGTATTGTGTAACTACTGATAGACTATTGTAACCACTGCTAGTCTTTTATAGTCGGTTTAGTATTTTGTATTAGATAAATATGGAAAAGATATTTATCTTGTAGGTTACGTATTGTATAATGTAAAGGAATCCTTAGCCTATAAAAGGAGGTCCTAGGTTAGATTAGATATACGTATGTTTTATATCTAAGGTCGATACACTTCAAGGTTGTAAAACCCTAATACTGGTTAGAGTATTCGTATTAATAATAATATTGAGGTGTTGAATGTTTACTGTTCTTCTTCTTAAGATTAAGTGTTAAATTCCGCGTAATACTTAATAAGTTCTTTGTTTAAGTCAGTTTCTATATTAGATCATTTGCTCAACTGGGATCAACAAGTGGTATCAGAGCTTGTGATCTAGAAACTGTAACCAAGAAGAAGTTCTATTCAAGAAAGCTAAGATGTCTGACGAAACTCACATGGTGACTGCATCAAAGGTTCCCATGCTCAAGCATGGTGAGTATCAAATCTGGAGAATGCGAATGAGGCAATACATTCGTATGATTGACTATGCCATCTGGGATGTTGTTGAAAAAGGTGATACTCTTCCTTTGAAGGGTGCTGATGGTAAAGCAATAGAAATTGTTAGTGAAGTTGACAAGGCCAAAAGGAAATTGGAGATTAAAGCTCATAGTATTCTTTCTATGGGAATACCTAATGAGTATGCTTTGGACTTTGAAAGATATGAGTCAGCTAAAGAGTTACTGGACGCTCTTGAGACAAGATTTGCTGGTAATGAAGCTACAAAGAAATCAAGGAAGAATATGCTCAAGCATCAGTTTGAAAACTTCACTGCACTAAGTGGAGAAAAACTTGATGGCACTTATAACAGGCTTCAAAAACTAATCAGCCAATTGAAGTCAGTGGACTACAATGTTATTCCAGAAGATATAAATTTGAAGTTCATTAGAAGCTTATCTCCTGAATGGGCTCTTCATACGCTTGTGTGGAGAAATAAGGAGGACTTTGATAAGATGACTCTGGACAATCTCTACAACAACTTGAAGGTTTATGAGTCTGAGAAAAACGTTGCTGGTGCATCTTCTGCTAATCAAAACATTGCTTTTGTGTCCACCAATCATATGAGTTCACAAGATGTATCCACTGCTGCTTATGAAATAACCACGGCTATTGCAAACAATACCACTGTTAGTGATAATGTCAGTGATGGTGCAATTTGTGCTTTTCTGGCTGATTTAACCACCAGTGTTACTGTTTTAAATCAAGATCTAGATCAAATTGATCCTGATGATCTTGAGGAGATTAATCTTCAATGGCAAATGGCAATGTTGACTCTCCAAGCAAGGAAGTTTCTGAGGAGGACTGGAAGACAGGTTAAGTATGATGGTCAAAGGAGAGATGGATTCGACAAAAGCAAGATGGAGTGCTTTAACTGCAAGAAGAAGGGTCACTTTGCTAGGGAATGTCGAGCTCCTAAGAGAATTGAAGGCATTAAGAAGACCAAAGAAGAGCCTGCTTCTTCTTCAGCTTTGGTTGCTCAAGATGGGATTGGTGATTATGACTGGAGTGATCAGATTGAAGAAGGTCCTAATGCAGCTCTTCTTGCTAGTGAAGCTTCAAAAGAGCATAACTTTGCTCTAATGGCCTATGCTTCATCTTCTGGTTCTGATTCTGAGGTATCCAATGATTCTACTTGTTCTTTTAAATCATGTCATGATAACTTAGAATCTCAAAAAACTATCACTGAGAGTATGAGGAAAGAAGTAGAAAGACTGACTATGGACAACCTAGGTTATAGAGTTGGTCTAGAAAGTGTTGAAGAGAAGCTAAAGTTCTGTATTAAATGTGAGTTTGAGTATGTTGATAAAATTAATATACTAGGTGGTGAAATTAATCTTAAGGATAGAGAGATTAAGATGCTTAAAGATAAACTAGCAGAGGCAGAGAGTGTAAAACAAAAGGCCCTAGAAGAAAAAGAAAAACATGTTGTTAGGGTTGCTAAAACACAATATGCTTCTGATCTAGTGAATAAACCAATAGGTCAAAAATTGTTCAAAGATGGTACTGGCTTAGGTTACAATGATATGCTACCACCATCTCTTATGAAACATGCACCACCTGCAAAAGAGCTCTCATTTAGTAGTGAATTTAGCTTCAATAAACCTGTAGGTGAGACTAACATGATTGAATTACCTAAGATAGGTTCTGATAAGTCATCTGATGCTCCCATAATTGAAGATTGGGAATCAGATTCTGAGGAAGATAGATCTGAATCAACTCAACCTGAAAAGATAGAGCATGTTAAGAAAGTTGATTCTAAACAAGTTAACCTTGTACCTAGATTTGGGGCTCAAATTGCTAAGAGAGTAGTTGAGTACAAGGAAGTACCTAGGGAACAGATGAAAAGATATATACCTAGGGGAAACCAGAGAAACTTCAATGGACTAATTTCAAACATATTAGGAGATGAGTTTCAATGTGTTAAAAAGGCTTGTTATATATGTGGTAGTTTTGAGCACTTACAGAGAAATTGTTATAAAAACAGACCACAAGTTTGGAATCATTGGAAGAGGGTAAATCATCAAAACTTTTCAAAGAAAACAAACCCTCATCCTAACAAAAACATGATTCCTAGGGCAGTATTGATGAGGAATGGGAATACAAAATCAATAGTCACTATTGCACCTAAATGGGTTCCAACCACTGCTAAGCAAAATGTAAACACGGCTAAGCAGAATCAAACCACTGTTAAGCAAAATATCACCACTGATACAAAAGAAGTTTTAAAAATTCCAAAGGTGATAACTAACACAGTGGCTGGAAATCATTTTTATGCTATTAAGGCCTCAGCTAGTTGGCAATGGAAGCCTAAGACCAAGGTTTTACCACATGTCAACTGTGCATCAATGGACCTAAAGAAATTTGAATATTTTGATGCACAGGGCAGACCCAAGTCAGTATTGGCTTGGGTCCACAAAAGGAACTAATTTGTGTAATTTCATGTGCAGGGCAATCTACAAGATGAGCTAAAAGATAAAGGAGTTTTTGATAGTGGTTGCTCTGGGCACATGACTTGGGATGGGAGCAACCTGGAAGATTTTGAAGCTTTTGATGGAGGATATGTGGCATTTGGCAATGATCCAAATGGAGGAAAGATACTTGGTAGAGGCACAATCAGAACAGGGAATTTAGACTTTGAAAGGGTCTATCTGGTACAAGGACTTAAGTATAATCTATTCAGTGTTTCTCAAATGTGTGATAAGAAAAACTGGGTACTTTTTGGTGAAACTGAGTGTGTGGTGTTGTCTCCTGAGTTTAAGATGCCTGATGAGAAGTTTATACAACTTAGGGTACCTAGGAAGGAAAACATATATTGTTTTGATCTTAAAGATGTTCTTCCAAATAGGTCCTTAACATGTTTGTTTGCTAAAGCATCTGTAGATGAGTCAAAATTATGGCATAGAAGGCTAGGTCACCTCAATTACAAAACAATCAATAAACTGGTAAAAGGAAACTTAGTGAGAGGGTTACCTTCTAAGGTTTTTGAGTGTAAGGAACTGTGTGTGGCCTGTCAAAAAGGTAAACAACATAGAGCTTCTTGTAAGACCAAAACTGTAAACACCATCACACAACCACTGTTTATGCTTCATATGGACTTATTTGGACCTACCTTTGTTAGAAGTTTGAACCATAAGCAGTACTGCCTAGCTATCACTGATGATTATAGTAGATTTTCTTGGGTATACTTTTTGGCTGCTAAGAGTGAGACTAGTGAGATCCTCAAGAGTTTCATTACTAAGATAGAAAATCTAGTAAATCATAAGGTAAAGGTAATCAGATGTGATAATGGAACTGAGTTTAAGAATGAAGTGATGAATCAGTTCTATGTAGCTAAGGGTATAGAAAGACAGTTCAGTGTTGCTAGAACACCAAAACAGAATGGTGTAGCTAAAAGGAAAAATAGGACACTAATTGAGGCTGCTAGGACAATGTTGTCAGAATCTAAGTTACCAACTACCTTTTGGGCTGAAGTTGTAGGCACTGCATGTTATGTTCAGAATAGAAGTAAGGTAGTGAAGCCTCATAACAAGACCCCCTATGAGCTGTTACATGATAGGAAGCCAATGATTGCATTCCTAAAACCTTTTGGGTGTCCTGTTACTGTCTTGAATACCATAGACTACCTAGGCAAGTTTCAAGAAAAAGCTGATGATGGATACTTTTTAGGCTACTCTTCCAATAGTAAAGCCTTTAGAGTATACAATAAGAGGACTAGAATTGTTGAAGAGAATCTACATGTTCAATTCAGTGAAAAGACTCCTAGTGTTGAGACCAAAGGACCAGACTGGCTGTTTAGTATTGATATGCTAACCAAATCTATGAATTATGAGCCTATCATTGCAGGAACTTCCACTAATCTTAATGCAGGTACACAAAAGGATTCTGATGCAGAAACAGATTCTAAGGAATCTGATTCTCCAAAGGAATTCTATTTGGTTGAAAAGTGGAAAGCTGGTACTGTCTCACCAATCATTCACAAGCAAGGTCCCACTGATGATGATTGTTGATACAAAAGTTGGGCGTTCCTTGTTTGAAGCTCCGGCTCTCGTACCAATTGAAAATTGTTGCTTGAGACCTGCGCACTAAGAGACAGAAAACACCGTTAGGCTTACCGTGGGATTGTCTCCCACGATTATCCTCCGGCGTGAGAGTAAGTAATCGGTTTAGGGTTTAAGGAGAGTTAGGGTTTGTAGATCGTACCTTAAACGAGGGATGTGATTCCCCTTATATACGCATGGAATCCTTGTTGGTTCCGTGTTCCTCAACCTTCAGCGTATCCCGCCTAAGTCGGTTGGGGAATGATTATCTCCAAACATAGGAGATATCCAATATCTATTCCGTAAATAGATTTGGGCTTGGGCTTTCGTGAGCCCAAACATTTAATCATCGTAGCCCAGTTCGTACCGGGCTAAGTTAGTGTCGGACTTTAGTCGGGTTCGTGACCCGGATATAGACTATACGTCATCATGTCACCCCAGTCTAGTATGCGTAGTGACTAACTGCGGATGCTAGACTAATAACCGTAGGCAGCAAAAAACTTCAAAGCGTAGCCAAGAAGCCGTAGAAATATGTCTTCCCATACATTGTATCTAGACATAGGGTTAGAAAATGGGTTCCTCGTAAATCGGGGGAAAGTTACTGCTGTGACGTCCCATCAAGCAATCTCAGCCACACTATTAGTAGTAGTGCGGTCCACGCGTCACTCATCGTGTGGGCGAGAAGAATTATATAACCCCTTAGGTCATTTCCCTTTCGTTTCTCACAGTAAAAAACCTTCATCCACCATTGCTAACAAGACATCAAACGTCAACCCAGAAAAACATTGTATTTAAAAGGTAACCGCGCGTGCGCTTTGTAAAAACAATATCATGGTCAAGCAGTTGTCTGAATTCACTTCCAACCTCGCCGAAAGTGATCTTCTAGAGTTCACGTCAGATTACTTTATACCGCTGGACGTGCATCCGGTTGTTCCGGGTGCGCAAGCGTCTATTGCGGATTTCCCTGTAGGGAAAATAGGGGTATACACACGATTCTTTGAATTTGCCAATCAACGCGTGCCCTTATCCCGATTTATGTGCTATGTTTTAAATTATTACGAGCTACACATATCCCAGCTGCATTGTATTGGTGCGGCTAAAAATACTAACTTTGAGGTGAACTGCCGTTTGCTGGCGGTTAATCCAACCATCCACCTATTCCGTGCCTTTTATCACACGACATGGTCACATGGGTGGGTATCTTTTGCTAAGCGCGCCGGCAGATTTCAGTGTTATACTGAAAAATTAGATGCGCTTAGAAACTGGAGAGAGTCGTTTTTCTGGGTAGACGACATATGCTTTCCGTGGCGCCATGACTTTTATACCCGAGGAACATTGCCGAGGGATGAGTGCCCCGTACCTGGATCATATATAGCTGAGGATGCGGAACTGATTAATGCAAACCGTATCCCCATTAGTTCCTATCCTGAGGAATTTTTGGTGCATATGGGCATCAGCCGTAATTATTTTGGTATGCCAGATGAAATGCCAATCTTTTTGGGCGCTAATGGCCAGGGTGGGTACTCGTTCCTCGCACCTCCTTTTGTCATTAATGTAAGACTTTTTTGTGCTTTTCTCGCATTATATAACCTGTGTTATTTGTTGTCATGTATCGCGCAGAAATGGATCTATTTACCGTGGTGCGGCTAGCGAAGCCCGTTGAGGTAAGGACAGGGGTACGTCCCCTAAAAGAAGGTGAGGAAGCTATACTAGCGGCCACTGCAGGTCATGTCATGGAGATGAACATGGGGGAAGCAGGTACTAGTTCCTCTGTTGCAGTGGAAGCGACACCACTACAAAGTGTGCCAAGCCCCCAGGTGCCTTCTACCGTAGCGCAGCCACCACCTGTAGTCGTGGCGCAACCTATGGATGAAGAAGAAGAAGAGGAGCCGGAGTCTGGGTTAAAGCGCAAGAGATCCTTTGGAGAGGATGGCGCGAGTACTTCAAGGAAGAAACGCCCGGTGATCCTTACTGTGGAATCATCCACCAGTGATGTTGCCTCATCGCATCCGTCTGCTGATGTCGCTAGCCCACAGTAAGTGGATGCGCTTCTCTTTTTTTTTTATATCAACTGTAAATGGGAACCTGATAATGCTCTGTCTGTGTGTGCAGGTTTGAGCAGGTTGCAGAATCTCCCCCCAAGGATAGTCCTGTGCGGTCTAAGCCTTTCAGCCAAAAAGATGAAGATTTACCTGCTGGAGTTGCATCAGTGGGTCAATTAGTTGAGGAGTTGGTACAGGTGTCTGCGCACCAAGTTGCAACAGTTGAGAAGCTAAGGGTATGTATCGCTGGTGAAAGCAGCCAAGGTGCTCAGAAAAATGAGAAGATTATTTTGTTAGAGGCGCAGTTGGCTAGTGCCAGAGCTGAAGTAGAGAGTTTGAGCGTGTATGCACAGAAACAGGCCGAGGACAAAATGGCGCTGATGGGCCAAATAAGCCAAGAGCGTACAGAGTCGTCAGGGTACAAGGCTTCGATTCTCTGGGCCCTACAGTATCTGGAGAAAAATAAGGACGCATTGACCTCGCAGTTGGAAGATTTTGGTGCGACTGTGAGCAGTGCTCTGAAGGCACAAGAGACGAAGCTGCGAAAGCTTACTTTGGAGTATGATGAGGAATTATATCCTCATCTAATGTCTACCATCTCTGAGCGCAGGTGGCTTATCAGCCATGGTCTGCGTCTTGCTGCTCTGAGTACTCTAGAGTCCAAGGAGGTGGTGGACAAATTAGGTGAGGTAGTCCAATGTGCTTTGGCGAGAGGAAAATCAGAGGCTATAGAGGTGCTGCAGGAGGCCGACTTGCTAAAGGTTCCTATTGACAAGGTTCCTGGGTATGATGCGCATTCTTATGATAACCTGGTTGCTGCGATGAATAACATGAAGACTTTAGAGCTTCCCATGATTGCTGAAATGGAGCGTGACCAGGATTATCCTATAACCGTTATGATGGAAGGACTGACCTTAGCGCGCCATCGTACTGAGGATGTAGAAGTGCAACCGGACTATTATCTGAAGCCTGATGTCTCTCAGCTGCAGGTGCCTGTTTTTGCTCGCCCTAAGGACATGTTGAATCCCTTCGCTCTAGAGAAAGAAATGTCCACCAGACTTGCTGAAAGGGAAGGTATTAAGGGTAAAGCTGTTTTGTGCGGGGTTGGTGCAGCTCACCTTCCAAGATCTGATGGCGTGCCCGTGAGTGTTGCCACCGTGTCGCGCCAAGACTTGGACTTTTTGAAGAGGCTTGACGAGGCAAAAGATACTGTAACCCGTGTGGGTAGCTCATCGATTAAGCGTTATCATAGTTGTACTTTTTGAAGTGACCATCCTTGTGTAAGAACTTGTAGCTATTAATAAAAAATCTTCTTTTGCTAAGTGTATGTGAGTAGTATTGCAACTTTGCAATGTTCATACTTATCTTTGCATAAAAATGTATTCATTGCCGGGACATCGAATGTGTACGCCAGCGCAAATAATCCATAACCATGTATGAAGATCATAGTATAATTGAGAAATCATTTCGAAGTATTTTATCATAGTCGTGTATGTTATGATATGCAGCGTACTGTAAATATCACATTTAAGGAATCAAGTGTCTTGGTTCCTAAGTTGTTAAACGTGCACCATATGCGCTGTTGCGCACCCGTCGTGGGATGCGCACAAAACTTATTCCAACGTCTTGTGAACAAGGTGTTTAACAAGGATACGTGATCTGGTGTTGATGGGTTTGCAACCCTCTTACTCAACAAGTTGTTTAGTAGGTTAACTTATCCTTTTACCCTCGTAGGTGTATTTATTGCATGCGTGCCATGTAGGCAAAAAATAGAAAATTGTTAAGACATACAATATATGGAAATAACAAATTTAAGTGTGTCACGGAGTTAGCTAGAAACCGCGACGTTTTATTAATACTTGCAAGTGTTTGTGAGAAAACAAATAAGACATTATACTAAGGAAACAAAAAGTAAATACATAGATGTTTTATGGGTACTTTGGTAAAGTGCCTGAGCGTTGGTACGCCGGGCCGTGGCCACTCCTATAGGTAGCACCTCTTGAGGTTGCAGATGTTCCATGTGCGCGGCAATTCTCGACCATCCAAGCCTCGTAACTTGTACGCGCCTGTTCCTAGTGTTTCAGTAACCTCGTAGGGTCCTTCCCACTTTGGGCCAAGTTTGCATGTGTCTTCTGCATGGCTCGCATCGTTGGCGCGGTAAACAAAGTCACCTGGTCTGAATGAAACACTGCGCACTTTAGTGTCGTAGTATCCTTTCATCCTTGACTTTGATTTTGCCTCCCGTATTGCTGCGCGTTCGCGCCTTTCTTCTAGCAGGTCCAAGTCGACACGTCTCTCGTCATCATTGGTTGCTACATTGATCTCAGCGGTGCGGATTGTTGGCATGCCGATCTCGGCTGGTATGACGGCTTCTGTCCCGTAGACTAGAGAGAAGGGAGTGTCTCCCGTGCTGGTTTTGATTGAGGTGCGATGCGCCCACAAGACATGTGATAGCTCTTCCACCCATCTTCCTTTGTGCTTGTCTAGGCGTGCCTTAATTCCTTCACCTAAGCTTCGATTCGCACGTTCCACTAAGCCATTGGTTTGTGGGTGTTTAACTGACGCGAAGTGTTGTGTGATGTTCAACTTCTCGCACCAGTCTTTGAAAGGGTTGTCGCAGAATTGTTTCCCGTTGTCCGAGATGATTTCTCCAGGCAGTCCGAAGCGGCATACTATACTTTCCCAGACAAAGCGCTTGACCTGGTTTCCCGTGATTGTCACTACTGCCTTTGCTTCGATCCACTTAGTGAAGTAGTCTATGGCGACTATGAGGAATTTTAACCCTCCTGCTGCGACTGGAAAAGGTCCTGCAATGTCGATACCCCACTTGTAGAATGGTCATGGTAATGTAATTGGCGTTAGCTCGTGCTGTGGTTGGCGCGGGACAGGTCTATGAACTTGGCAATCATTGCACTTCCTTATTAAATCCCGCGCATCGCGGTGCATGGTTGGCCAGTAGTATCCTGATCTCATGGCGCGTGCCGCAACAGACCGTGGTCCCGAGTGCATGCTGCATGAACCTTCATGGATTTCTCGCAGCACGTAATTTGCTTGTAGGGGACCAACACAGCAGAGCCATGGTTTGAGGAAGGAGCGTCGGTACAGTATGTTGTCTCGAAGTTCGAATCTCTGTGTTGTGCGCCGTATCCTGCGAGCTTCCTTCTGCTCTTGGGGTAACGTTCCTTTGCTTAGGAATTCTATTATCGGTGTCATCCATGTAGGACCGTCCTCCTCTATTATTGTGGAGACTTCCATCTCCGATATGGATTTGCTTTTCAGTTTTTCCACCAGCACTTGCTTTGATAGGTGTGCGAAGCTTGTCGAGGTGATCTTGCTTAGTGCATCCGCCTTGCGATTTTCTCCTCTAGGAACTTGCTTAATGGTGAATCTGTCAAAGCCTTTGATAAGTGTCTTAGTCTTGTCGAGATACTGAATCATATTTTCTTCTTTAGCCACGTATCCGCCCAACACGTGGTTGGCCACTAGTCGGGAGTCCACGTTCGCCTCTAGGTTACGTAGACCCATCCGAGCTGCAATGCGTAGTCCAGCGATTAGAGCTTCATATTCTGCCTCATTGTTCGTCGCTGTAAATTCAAAACGCAGTGCGTAAGTGAATTCTATTCCCTCTGGGTTTGTGAGAATGAGGCCTGCTCCTGAACCATCAACGCATGAGGACCCATCTGTAAACAAGATCCATGGGTCGTGCAGTTCCGTCCTACTTGGTGCGGGTACCTCGTCAGTGTCTGGCTTTTCGATGATGAAGTCTGCCAGAATCTGTCCTTTGATTGCGGTACGTGGTCTGTAAGAGATGTTGTGCTCACCTAGCAATACACTCCACTTCTGCAGGCGGCCTGATGCGTTAGGTTTGGAGATGATCTGCTTGATCGGTTGGTCTGTGATCACTGCTATTGGATGCGCTTGGAAGTACCTGCGTAGCCTTTTGGCAGCAAACACCAACGCCAGAACTAATTTTTCCATGGCGCTATAATTCATCTCCGTCTTCTTGAGTGCCTTGCTCACAAAGTAGACAGAAGTTTGTACCGAATCCCTATCTGTTAGTAGCACTGCACTCACTGCTCCATCAGTTGCGGATAGATACATAATTAACTCTTCCCCTGGTCGGGGTGCGACAAGTGTGGGGAGCGTTGCCAGGTGTTGCTTAAGTTGTGTGAAGGCTTCTTCTGCCTCCGTAGTCCACCGAAAATCCCCCTTTTTGATACACTTCTTGAGTGTTTTGAAGAGAGGTAGAGACTTGTCTGCTGACTTTGACAGGAACCTGTTAAGACCAGCTAGCTTTCCGTTGAGAGACTGGACCTCCTTCAACGTGCGCGGTGAAGGAAGTTCAATGACAGCCTTTGTCTTTTTTGGACATGGTTTTATACCGTCGGGCTCTATTAGGTATCCGAGGAACATACCTTCAGTGGCACCGAAGGTACATTTTTTGGGGTTTAGCTTCATATTGATCTCTCATAGAGTTTTGAACGTTTCCTCAATATCGCGCACTAACTCATCTTCAGTATGGCTTTTTATGACCAGGTCATCAACATAGACCTCCAGGTTGCGGCCTACCTGTTTTTCGAAAGCATTGTCTACTAACCGCTGGTAGGTGGCGCCTGCATTCTTCAAGCCAAAAGGCATTTTTGTGTAACAGTAGACGCCTTGGCTTGTGTGAAAGGCCGTTTTTTCCTCATCCTCCTTTGCCATCTGGATCTGATGATATCCTTTGTACGCATCGAGGAAACACTTCAATGGGTACCCACACAGAGACTCTGTTTTCCAGTCTATCTCTGGTAATGGGTAGCAGTCTTGTGGGCATGCTTTGTTAAGGTCTGTGAAGTCCACGCACATTCGCCAGCTACCGTCGCTCTTTTTGACCATTACTGGGTTAGAAAGCCAGTCGTGGTAGTAGACTTCACGCATAATTCCTGCATCCACCAGTTTGTGCACTTCTGCCAAAATTGCTTGCGCGCGCTCTGGGGCTTGGCCGCGCTTCTTCTAGCGTATTGGTGAGTACCCTTGTCGGATTCTCAGTTTATGCTCTGTGATTGAGTGTGGTACCCCAGTCATGTGTTTTGGCTCCCATGCAAAAATGTCCAAGTTCTTTTGCAAGAGCGCGCATACAGCTGCTTTGCCATTGTCCGACAGTGACCCTCCGATGGATATTTCCTGTTCCGGGTATTCTGGGTGAAGCGCAACCTTCAGATTTGGAACTTTGGCTGCGCGCTGTTCTGGGGTTGGTGCCGTTTCGCATGTAATCGTGTTACATTCTCTATGCGGTACGGTGGCATTGTAAAGAGTAACAATGCCCCCTTCCACTGGGAATTTAAGCATCCCGTGCGCTGTTGATGGCACTGCGCGCATAGCTGATATCCCAGGTCTCCCTATAATGCCGTTGTATGGCGAGGGAGACTTGATCACCATAAATTCCATCCAGGCCGTCGCGGAGTGTTTTTCGTTTCCGATGCTGACTGGTAATCGTATTTGCCCCATAGGCCATATCTTTTCACCTGTAAAACCAGTCAACGTTGTTCTGACCGGACTTAACTGACTGCGTATTTCAGGCCGCAGTCGCTTAAAGCAGTGCTCATACATGATGTCCGCCGATGCGCCACCATCAACATACATGCGATGGATGTCGTGACCCCCCGCACTAATCTCAATGGTGAGTGGCTCAACTACTGCGTTGTCCGCAGTTAAGGTGGGGAAAGAGATTTCGCTTCCTCGTGAAAACTCCTGGCTGACCTTTTGTCTAGTGACCCGCTGCCATGATTGTATCATGTAGATGGTGTCGGCCTTTTCCTTGGGTGTCTCCTTCTTGTTCCCACTCTTCTGTCTATCCTTTCCTTCCTTAATATTTTTGACCAAACGGTCCAATCTGCCTTCTTTAACCATTTTGTCAATGAGCTGACGCAGTTGGACACATTCGTTAGTTGTGTGGCCCTTCTGTGTGTGGTAGTCATAGTATCCGTTCCCGGTGCGCCGATCCTCTGGAGTGCGCATTTGCGGCGGTCTTGTAAAGTTCGCACCTTCCGTTGCGAGTATTTCCTTTGGGGTCTTGGTCAGCGGGGTGTACCTGTCATTATCTCTCCCGCTCCCCTGGTTGCGATAGCTCCTATTACGGTTACTACCCCGGTCAGTGGATTGTTTCCCAGGTTGTTCCTGTGACCGGTAGTTCGAGTAGTTTCTTTTGCTATCCGCCGCGGCGGCTTCTCCCTGGACGAAGGACCGAGAGCGTTTCATGAGCTCATCAAAGGTTTCAGGAATTTTGTCGTTCAACCGCTTGATGAGTTCTGGATTGTTAATCCCGTTCATGAAACCAGAGATCTTCAGCACTTCAGGGCATGCTTTAACTTGCATGCATTCATCTTTGAAGCGTTCCATGAATGCGCTCGTAGATTCTCCTTGGCGCTGCTTTACCCTGGCGAGTTCGACAGGATTTTTAGCGCACTTCTTTCGCTGAGTAAAGTTTAGGCGAAACGCCTTCCTCAATTCCTCAAAGCCATTGATGCTTCTGCGTGGAAGCTTGCTGAACCAGTTCCGCGCGTTTCCCACCAGTGTGGAGTTGAACATGTGGCACCACACAGGCTGTGGCCAGTTTTCAATTGTGGCGGCTGATTCAAAAATTTTGAGGTGATCATCAGGATCACCTGTTCCATCATAGGTTTTTACGTTGGCAGGCATGCGCCTCCTTTTACTTTCTGAGAAGTCACTGATGCGTCGAGTAAACGCATCCACCTTTTGACGGCGCCACGGAAGGGATATATCCTCATCCTCCTGGTCGTTATATCAGTTTCAGGACTTCCAGTGTCCAGTTTCGCTATCCCCGTTGTCCGAGGAATTTTCAGAGGACGAATTTTCCTTCCTTCGGCGCTTGCGCCGACTGTTCTCAGAGTTTGTACTCGGAGAGCTTTCACCTGGGGAATATCGTCGTCCCAATCTGTCCTGTATTCTGCGGCTACCAAGTCTGGTATGGACACTGGTGCGCCGTTCATCCTCGTCACTTCCTTCCAGGTACTGTGAGTTGGATGTCTCATCATCCTCAATCCTTTTCCCAATTCTGTTAAACACAGGAGGTCGGCGGTCGTCTCTGCTGCGCTTCTCCTTCTGGCGGCGCGGTGGTGAGGTTTCGTATTCCGAGTCAAAACTGAGTCGGGTTTGTAGGCTCTGACCCGACCTTTTTCTAGCCTCCTCTTGCATGAGGGCAGTCAAGGTTTCATAATTTTGGGATACGAAATCCCTTGGTGTTAATTCCGGTGCGACCCCTTCTAGAGCGAGGGTATTCGCTTCTGCCGTTGTGTCCTTATTTTTATCCGGTGCATCTGGTGCTTTTGCCCGGTCAGTCTCTAGTACTGGTTTGATGGGAGTGGTAAGATCAGTGCGCAGTGGATCCACTGTGCTGGTAGTGGTTGTGGTGGTCTGGGTTGTCCCCGAGCGCGGTTCCACTATAGGGTAGACCAAGTTCAGGCCTGACCCCTTGTTTTTGGCAGTACTGGTTGTCCCAAGAGTCTGCTTGGAAGCTGAGCCGGTGTGCAGCTTCTTTCTAGTAAGATCCACTTGCGATCGCTGATTTCCATGTTTCGTCATTCTAGTCTTAGTTCTTAGTGAATGGTCCCACGGATGGCGCCACTTGTTGATACAAAAGTTGGGCGTTCCTTGTTTGAAGCTCCGGCTCTCGTACCAATTGAGAATTGTTGCTTGAGACCTGCGCACTAAGAGACAGAAAACACCGTTAGGCTTACCGTGGGATTGTCTCCCACGATTATCCTCCGACGTGAGAGTAAGTAATCGATTTAGGGTTTAAGGAGAGTTAGGGTTTGTAGATCGTACCTTAAACGAGGGATGTGATTCCCCTTATATACGCACGGAATCCTTGTTGGTTCCGTGTTCCTCAACCTTCGGCGTATCCCGCCTAAGTCGGTTGGGGAATGATTATCTCCAAACATAGGAGATATCCAATATCTATTCCGTAAATAGATTTGGGCTTGGGCTTTCGTGAGCCCAAACATTTAATCATCGTAGCCCAGTTCGTACCGGGCTAAGTTAGTGTCGGACTTTAGTCGGGTTCGTGACCCGGATATAGACTATACGTCATCAATGATGTACTGGATAATGGAGGCAATGTTGATCATCATCCAGATAAGGATGAGTTGTTGAAAGATAACTCAGTGTCGGTAGAAGAAATTGAAAAGAAGAAGAGGAATTCTGCAAGCACTGCTAAGCCAACTGAAAGCACTGCTAAGCCATCTTCTACCACTGATAGGTCAAGTGAAATCCCTGCTGCAAGTACTGATGATAGTACTTTCTTTGGACCAAATGCAAAGCCATTATTTGGTGAAGAGGAGTATCCACATGATCCTAACATGCCTGCTTTGATAGAAATTGATACTCCTACTGATGATGAAGACATGGATGATTTCTTCAATGCTGATTTGTCTAATTTGGAAACTGCCATTCATGAAAGTCCTATCACCACTACAAGGATTCACAAGATTCATCCCAAGGAACAAATACTTGGAAACTTGAATACTCCAGTTCAAACAAGAAGCAGGGTTAAAAACACTGAACCCTTTCCTGAACATGGGTTCTTTGCAAGATCACTTCACAAAAGAAACAGTCATAAAGATCTGCAAAATTGTCTGTTTGCTTGTTTTCTGTCTCAAAAGGAGCCCAAAAGAGTAGAAGAAGCTTTATCAGAAGAAAGAGGAGCTTTTACAGTTTAAGCTTCAAGAGGTTTGGACATTGGTTGATCTTCCAAATGGAAAAAGGGCAATTGGGTCTAAATGGGTGTTCAGAAACAAGAGGGATGAAAGAGGTATTGTAGTAAGGAACAAGTCAAGGTTGGTTGCTCAAGGATACACACAAACTGAAGGTTTGGATTATGATGAAGTGTTTGCTCCAGTTGCAAGAATAGAGGCTATTAGATTATTTTTAGCTTATGCTTCATTCAAGAATTTTGTTGTGTATCAGATGGATGTTAAAAGTGCATTTTTGTATGGCACAATTGATGAGGAGGTTTATGTTTGTCAACCTCCTGGTTTTGAAGATCCTGATCATCCTGACAAGGTTTATAGGGTGAGAAAGGCTATGTATGGATTGCATCAAGCTCCTAGGGCATGGTATGAGTGCCTGTCTACTTATTTGATAGACAATGGGTTTAAAAGAGGGCTGATTGATAAAACTTTGTTCATTAGAAAGCACAAAGATGATATTTTATTAGTTCAGGTTTATGTAGATGACATCATCTTTGGCTCAACAAACAAGGAGCTATGCAAAGATTTTGAGAAACTTTTGCATGATAAGTTTCAGATGAGTTCTATGGGAGAACTCACTTTCTTTTTGGGGCTACAGGTTCAACAAAGGACGGATGGTATCTTCATTAGTCAAGACAAGTATGTAGCAGATGTTTTGAGGAAGTTTGGGTTTCAAGATGTAAAGAGTGCAAGTACACCTATGGAGACTCAAAAACCATTGCTACCAGATGATGGAAGTCCCAAAGTTGATTTGAAGTTGTACAGGTCCATGATTGGATCTTTGATGTATCTCACAGCATCTAGGCCAGATATTATGTTCTCAGTATGTGTGTGTGCAAGATTTCAAGTAACACCAAATACCTCACACATGAATGCTGTTAAGAGGATCTTTAGATATCTTAAAGGTCATCCCAAATTGGGCCTTTGGTATTCTAAGGATTCCCCTTTTGATTTGGTAGCCTACACGGATAGTGACTATGCTGGTGCTAGTTTGGATAGGAAGTCTACTACTGGAGGATGTCAGTTTTTGGGAAGCAGATTAATTTCTTAGCAGTGTAAAAAGCAAACTATTGTGGCTAATTCTACAACTAAAGCTGAATATGTGGCTGCTGCTAGTTGTTGTGGTCAAGTTCTTTGGATTCAGAATCAATTGCTGGATTTTGGGTACAATTTTATGCATACTAAGATTTACATAGATAATAACAGTACAATTTGCATCATTAAAAATCCTGTTTTACATTCTAGAACTAAACATATTGAGATAAGGCATCACTTTATTAGAGATTGTAATGAGAAAAGGTTGATTCAAATGGTAAAAATCCATACTGATTTCAATGTTGCTGATATTCTCACCAAAGTTTTTGATGTGGGGAGGTTTCAGTACCTTGTTGTTAGTATTGGAATGATTAATCTCTAACTCTCAAATTGTTTTGTACCAGTTTGTGTAAGTATTGGACTGTTATTATGTAATCTTAGTATTGCTATTTTTGTTTCTAACCACTGATAGTTGTGTTCAAACCACTGTTTGTTGCTCTGTTTTTCCACTAACCATTTTGCTGATAAAATAAAGTTCATTATAGAAGCAAAAGAAGTATTGAAGTTAAATTGTTCATTCATTCAAGAAACAGTTTACAGCTTACAGCTTACAATGAAACTTCAAGTGCAAATTAAAAGACTAGTTCTATACATGATTTCCTACTACTATCCTAGCCCATAACATCTATTACAGCTGTTGGATATGCATGACGAGCTAAGGATCAAAATGGAAAGGATGGATTAAGGAAACCGAAGATGATGAAGATGAATACAGTAGATGAAGCACAAAGGACATAGTCATATCATACTTTCATCTACTGGTTTCACCAAAAAGCATCACTCTATCTTCCTTTTTCCCTTCCCCCTTACGATATGTGAAGAAGCACCACAACTTGGTGCAGGAAGACCAAGAATCACCTCTCTGTCCTTTGGGAGTGGTGGATTTCTTGCTCGTGGTCTTGGTTGGGGTTGGGATGATGAAGGTTGGGGGTTTGAAGTTCTCTTCTTAGAGGAGTCATCAGAGTCCTCAAAAGCCTCACTTGGATTCACCACACTGTTATCTTCAGATGATGGAAGAAATGGGGATTTTCTTGGTCGTGGTTCTTGTGGAGGGATGTACAGACGCCATGGATCAGACTCTTCACTTGATGATGATGATGACGAGGATGAGGAGGATGTTAGATCAATGACTTCTGGTTTATTCCAACTAGGGTTCCACATGGTGATTGTGGTTGATTATGGATTTTGGAGAAATTAGGGTTTTGGTTTTGATTGATATGTGTGAGATGAGATTTGGGTTCTTTTTATAAGCAGAGATATGGCTTATGTGAGTAAATGAGGGGAAGGTTAAATGTGGTTGGGGAGTTAATGAGTTCATTGGGCTTTGAACTAATATTAATCCGGACGTTGACCAGATTAACTTTGCATTAAGCACTTTGGCTAACCTCGGATAGGTCATTTGGAACCACTGCTGGCTTTATCTAATCACTGATAACAATAACTTTCTTTTCTGTGTTTGGTTTGTGTTTTTGTCTTGCAGGTATGAAGGATTAGTGTACATTGGAGCTAGTGATATGTTAGCTGCTAGTGTTTGTTAAAAAAAAATGTGTAATCCTTTATATTTTTGTGAGATCTCTCTTATTTTGACACATATTTGCTTGCTGTATCTTTTGGACATTTGGTTGACGTGTTGCAAGTATTCACTGATGGTGTGTTTCAAACCTCGGATAGCTGTTCTGAAACCTCGGATAGCATGTTGCTTTGTTTTGGATACTACAGGGCTTGTTTGGTAACTTTAGCAAAAGTATATTATCTCCCCAAATCACGGATGGATCATTCATTGATCTTCAAACCACTTCCAATTGGCGCTCAACATTAACCTTAATCACTTTACTTTGCATAATTCACAAAACCCACATCATACCCATCATTAATCACAATGGCGGAAAAGTATTCCAACACACATAACCTTGTTGCTATTCTCACCAAAAACGATCGATCTGAAGGTTTTCATCAAATGATTAATTTCCTTGTTCACAGTCCTATTCACTATGCATTAACTGTCACACCAACCATCCTTAAAGCCTACATACATCAGTTCTGGAGGAATGCTAAGCTTGAAGAGGTTGATGGAGTAGAAGTGTTTAGCACTGTTGTGGATGAAAATGCTATTTCAGTTGATGAGGAGATCATTAGGAGAGTTTTAAAGTTTGATGATGCTGATGGTATTGATAATCTTTCAGATGCTGAGATTGTAGCTGGTTTAGAGAGGTTAGGATATACACACAGGGGTGATAAGGTACAATTTTTTAAGAGTTTGTTTTCACCACAATGGAAGTTTCTTATTCATACCTTGTTGATGTGTATGAGTAATAAGACCACTGGGTTTAATGACTTTCCTTCCAAAATTACTACTGCTGTTATTTGTTTGTCTGATGGAAGAAAGTTCAATTGGTCTAGGATGATTTATGAGGGGTTAGTACAAAACATTAGGAAGAAGGGTAAATACTATTTGTATCCTAGGTTTGTTCAACTTATTGTGGAAAGCCAAATTGATGAACCTGTTGAGCATTCTAGAGAGTATGAAGTACATCATATGCTTCCTAAGGTTTTTGCACATATGAGGAATCAGAAACCAAATGTTCAAATTAGAGATGTTCCTTTGTTTCCCCATATGCTTACTTTGCCTACTGATCCTGAGTTTGATGAAGGTCTTGAATCCCCACCAATAGTCACTGAACCTACTGCTAGTACATCTGAACCCACTGCTAGTTCATCTCAAACCACTGTTAGTGACACTCAACTTACTTATAGTCAAACCCAAATCACTGTTAAACCAATTGTATGGACTAGGAGACTGAAGGGCACCAAGCTACCTCAGGCTGGTGTTAGTGGTGTTGTTAATGAGGTTGTCACATGGAGTGGAGGTGACATGATTGGAAGGGCTTCCACTACTGATTCATGCTTAGATGCTGGTCAGGATAGTGGAAACATAAATAAGACCCAACCTTTAGCAACTCCTAATGTAGAGAGTTCCTTGGAACTTCACACGGGTGGAGGCATCCCTAGCCAACTGGCTACTACAGGGTGCATAGATGATCAGGCAAGGTCTGATGCTATGTTTACTTTATCCAAGGATTCACCTCTCGGAGCAGGTCACACAGCTCGAAGTGATGAGGATAGTTTGGATTATGAACATGAATTGACGGCTCCTAAGCTGGTACATGATGACTTTTCCAATGAACCACCTCTCGGACCAGTTCACACAGGTCGAAGTGGGGAGGATATTCTTGAACGTTTTAATGAATTGAGGGATAAATGTTCCAAAATGGAGGAAACAATCTCAAGTCTTCAGGAGCTGGTTGTGTTTCAGGGTAAAGACATTAGGCGATTGAAGCACAGGGTATTGGTATTGGAGAAAATACGAAGACCTGGGATTGCTGTTTTGAGAATCATGAGAAGAAAGAAAAAGAAGGTGGACTCCTCTCCAGCTCTGAATATGGAGGATGTATCCAAACAGGGGAGGAGTGATGGCATGAATTCAGGGGAGGCTGTTGATGGATCTATGGAAGAAGATGTTGATAGTGGAGATCAAGAATTTTTGGTATCTGATAAAGATGGGAATGAGGCAGTTCTTGAAAATTTGAAGAATGTTGTAGAAGATGAAGTAGTGCAGGACACAACCACTGATGGTATGTCTGCAACCACGGTTAGTACTCTTGAAATCACTGCTGCAGTTTCAGACATGGCAATTGTACCCACTACTATCATACCTACTGCTATCATAACCACTTCCACTGTTGTCACAACTCTCTCTGTATCACCACCTAAATCTAAAGAAGTTGAGAAAGAAGCTGCAAGTACATTGATAAATCTAAGCAAAACCTCATCTATTTCTACACCTATCATTGCACCTGTTTTATATGTTCAATCTACTGCAACCAAACCCAAAGGAAAAAGTTTAGTTATTGGTGAACCTTTGAAGAAGAAAGTGGTTCAATCTGATATTGGAAAAGGTAAAGGGGTTGCAGTACCAGAGCTGAAGTTTAAAAGTAAAGCAGAACAAGTTGCTTATGATGAAGAGTATGTTAGAAATATGTTAGCTGCAGAACAATAAGCTTTAGAGAAAAGGAAGCTAGAAGAAGAGGAAGCTAGTCAGAGATGGTTAGCTACATGGTATGAATCACAAAACTATCTTGAAGATTCTCAACAAATACATAATGAATATACTGGACAAGAATGGGAACTGTTGGATGATGAGGAAAGAGCTAGACTTTTGGGTCTATGGGCAAGGAGGATTGGTAAAGAAAGGAAGCAAGTTATAAGAAAGAAACCTCCTTCAATTGCACAGATGAGGAATGTATTGATGAAGATTATTAAGAATTCAGGCATCCATGTTCCTGATAATCTTAATAAATGTACTTTTGAAAGAATTTATGAGCTTTATGAGAGATGTATGAGGATTAATAATGATGATTTTTGTCCAATGAATTCTAAAAAGGAAGAAGAGTGGATTCAAAAGGATGAAGAGTGGATTCAAAGTAAAAGAAAGAGAAAATCTGAGGTTCAGGAGACATCTGATTCTAAAAGATTGAAAGTAGTTGAAGATGTTAATCAAATTATTTCTTATGAGTTTAAGCTTAAAATTGGAAGTGAAGGAGTTTGGAAAATTCAAAGACTCAACAATGAAGTTTATGAGTATAATAAATTTTCACAGATGCTTCAGTATTTTGATAGAGATGATTTGATGAATCTTTGGATACTTTACAAGAATAAGTTTGGTGAAGTACATCCAAATGATTATCATGAGAGACTGGTTTATTATCATTTGAAGATTTTATTTGAACCTACTCATGATGAACCTGAATGGCAAGGACTCTACAATGGTCAGGTTACAAGATGGTTTTTATATCAGACTTGTGGAGTTCATGTTTTAACTGTTTCTGGAGAAGTTATTCATATGCTTGTAGAAGGTGATTATCCTCAACTGAATAAGTATCCAGCAGTTATTGCTCAGATGTTGAAGCCTGGTATTATCAAGATGTTGTTGCCCTATGATGGTCAAACTTACAATTTGTTGCTGAAGTATGAAAATATTCTTAAATCTGGTAAGTGTTTGGCTACATCCTCCAATCCAGATGTTTTGAGCTTAAAGGAAACTTGAGAATTCTATTGGAATGTATCAAGTTTAGGGGAGGATTGTTGGGTTTTTGGTTCCTTGGATCAAGAATTATTCTAAGTACTGGAACCACGGACAGAGTTGATATAACCACGGACAGAAGAATGTAACCACTGATGAAGACAAACCGCGGCTAGTAGTATTGTGTAACTACTGATAGACTATTGTAACCACTGCTAGTCTTTTATAGTCGGTTTAGTATTTTGTATTAGATAAATATGGAAAAGATATTTATCTTGTAGGTTACGTATTGTATAATGTAAAGGACTCCTTAGCTTATAAAAGGAGGTCCTAGGTTAGATTAGATATACGTATGTTTTATATCTAAGGTCGATACACTTCAAGGTTGTAAAACCCTAATACTGGTTAGAGTATTCGTATTAATAATAATATTGAGGTGTTGAATGTTTACTGTCTTCTTCTTAAGATTAAGTGTTAAATTCCGCGTAATACTTAATAAGTTCTTTGTTTAAGTCAGTTTCTATATTAGATCGTTTGCTCAACTGGGATCAACATACACCATTGTGAAGATACCGACACGCCTCAGCAAAACGGCAATGTCCTTTAGCAAACAAAAAACACGGTTTGTTCACTTTTTCCAATGGATTAGACGGACGCCGAGGAGTATTATTTGCCAATAAGACCATAGGAGAAGCGGATGTAGCATTCACAAGCGGGTCTTAAACTTTAGACTTCATGCGCATCTCTTGCGTAGTCAACAAAGAACGAACCGTCTTGAGATCGGGAAAGGGTTCCCGACTAGCAATAACGGTTGAAATCACATCATACGTGTTGGGTAAGTCTTCAAGTGCAAACGTAACAGTGTCATCATTACTAAGAGGAGAACCAAGGCCATTCAAAACCAAAGCAATGGATTCAATTTTCTGAAAGTACGCATCAATTGTTAAGTCCCCAAGCTTTAGATTACGTAACTCCGCCTTCAAAGCCATAGCTCGAGGGCGTTTATTGTCTTGAAAAGTCCCCTCAAGACACACCCATGCCTCTTTAGCAGATTTAGGATTAAGAGCAACCAACCATTTTTGAAGATTCGAGGCAAGTGTTGAAAAGATCCAGGACCTAATAATGAAATCAACCTTGGGCCATTCCGCATCCTTAGTCGGTGGTGGAGGAGGTGTAGAAGAGGAGAACGCGGGTGGATCAACGAGATGATCCAAGATGCCATACCCATGAACTACATTCTACAATGAAGATTATTATATACTTTGGACCCCGTAAGTCTTACCGTAAGTATCTACATGCTGATATTTGGACCAAAGCAAACAAATCTGATAATGTAATTGGAGACTTAGATACCAAAGCCATTCCGGACCTCAAAAGCATACGCGCACGTGAAACTGTCGCCCTGATCATCTAAAAAGTATAAAAAAAAGTACTATATATTAAGCTGAGTAACTTGGGAATACAAATGTAAGATAATAAACCTAAAACCAACATTTTTAACCATAAGTCAACATTCATGATTTTGGTACCAGTGGCCATCATTGGTCTGCGATCAACTGGTACTCTAACTCAACAATTTGTTAACACCTAATAGGAAAATTAGCTGTTACATTTTCTAATAAGAGTTTATACTCGATCGATAGAAAGTCAAAATCAGTTTATCTAGTGTGTTATGTGAAGCCACCTTAGCTGTACACTTTAGATGTTATACAGTCACGTAAACTCTATTAGCATGCAAGTTTAAACTTATATCATCCCAACAAAAACCTAAATCCCTACTTTTCCTTGTAACATAACCCCTTAAGCCACATAAATAAGGTAATCCAAATACTCCCGAAAAAAATGAACACAAAATACACCATAATAAAACAACTGAAAGTCAAATAGGTCCTAGTCATATCATTAGGCATCTGATGTAAATCCCAGATGTCTATCTTGTAACTAAAATAGCATAAATCTCAAGTCGAATATAGAAAAGAAGAACAATTCACATAAAAGCATAGAGATGAACATTAAATATTATGGATCTGCCCAATCTGATCCAGTGTGTCTGGTGGTGCACTAAATTTGATCCATATTGTATTGAACCCAAAAGATAATTGTACCTCTAGAATTAAAACAACAACGTACAATACAAAGACCAACAATATCGAATTAACAGAAGTTGTTAAAAAATAACCTGACCGTAGTTGAATTATGCGCTAATTTAAGATTACCTGACCTTTGCTGGTGAAAAATTCCAACACAGTCGTCATTAGTTAGCTCAGAGTGCATATTGATCCATTCGGCATCCTCACCCTAACAATAGATTAGGCTCGGGTCATTAAAAAAGTCCATCACAATTCACGTCTATACAATCAAAATTGCTATAATCTGATTCTCAACGTGTCATGATTTTTATGAATAGAAACAGTTCATGATCCAAATGAAAGCTGTTCATGCAGTTTTGCTCACGTTAAACAAAGAGCAATTACAAATAGGGTCTGATCTTGCAGTATATAAGTAAAGGAAACTTTTACTTCATAATTCGCACTGACGGGCACCTGTGTTCGCCATGAACGAATTGGAAGTCGTAGCAAATGAAAGTTATAGTTTAAGGGTTATCAACTCGCCTAAAGTCCAGTTATATGTATTATACCAATAAAAGTGAACATCATAAATGCCCTTACAGCATGGAAACCATCATAGTCACCATGTTTCGTAATATCTTTCATGACACAACCGGCAGCTGATAGACGAATCTGCATTTCAAGGGATACATATCAGGATATACGCAAATGAAAATACCAATTTCTTAATGTGTAAGCATCGTTTTATTTCAAATTTGTTATTTTTCAAGCAATTAGACAGGTACCTGTGAAGCTAACGCTCATGTCTTCATTACGATTCGCAATCTAAAAATTGAAGTAAATATCACCAAAATCACAATTTCATTATAAGTAACCTGTATGATGCTAGGATGATCACCTTTCGAGTGTTGATGAGTAGCATCGTCCGTCCACGTTCCATACACTTATTTTTACTATTCCTGAAAGTGATGCACGACACTGCTCTTTACACGTCATTTTCCTAGAGCTAAGCTGCACCGTAAAAGGACCGAAATTTGTCAACACACACATGTGATTTCATAAAATGAATGAACAATCAGTAGATCATCAAGGACATATTAACATTGGTGGTAATAACGGTGATGAGACAACATTTTTTGTAACCTTACGTTTTTTGGGGGGGCCTGGATTATCTCCCGCACACTTCTTTGACGGAACTTGCATTGTGTATCATGTTTAAATATAATAACAATAACTTCGAATGAATAAATCCTAAAATTGACATGAACGATAACTGTACCTTTCAGTAAATTTTGGTTTTCGTGCAACTTGAACTCGTAAAAAGGCCTCGCAATAAATTTCACTGACCTATAATCGAAAGCCATCAATAAAAACGCGTCAACTAAGCAATCAACACAACCCAAAGCATAAAAACCATAAACAGATTAAAGTAACGACGGGATATTTAGAACTAACATTTTTTTATTACTCGTATGTCTGCCGTCCTTCTCATGGACCTTTTGGGTTGCTTCTTTGTATCTTCCACTGACCCTACAAAATTACAAATATATGTTAGTGTCCTGCACCGACAATCGATGGACGAAAACAGAACGATAATGCTACATACCTATTCCAAGAATGGAAATAAATTCATTAAAGACGGGCAAAAACTTAAAACTAAAAGTCATACCCGTTTGTAAGAAAATCTGGATATAAACGGAGACTATACCATCAAACTTATTGACCCTCGTAGCTCCGAACCTCCAAAAAATTCACACCTGCAAAAACAAAAACCTGCAAATCAAAAAGCTTCAATCTTTTAGGACGTCACTATTTCAAACTAAAACTCAATAGAAGTAAAACTTATGAGAGTTAACATGAAACATAAGATTAATATTACTTACCTCACACAATTTTCAGCGTTTTTCTTTCTTGTTATAATCTGATACCTCTGAAAACAAACAGTGATATTAATCATTCAAGAAACAAACCTAAAATAAAAAGAAATTAAACATTTATATAACTTGGCTACATACCTATTTCAGCGACACACGATCATTGCTCTCTGCATCCATACCAAACACGTGGTCAGTGAAAAGCATTGAGCATCATAAAACAACACGGTTAAAACAACCGCTTAAGACGCAAAACGTAAATGATACAAAACCAATTAATAGCTCAAGATTTAATTATAACTTCAACTTCATGACCTGATTAGCGCATACGGTGTATCCTACACAACACCTTCTTTCAAAAAGCCCTCCGTTGCTGTTACACAAAGCAAAGGCGTATTACCAAAAGATCACATCAGAATCGTAGAAACGGAAACATTTGAAACAACGCCAACATAACCAAACTATGCTAATTCACTAAACAAAAGAACACCCACCTGATAAAATCATCAAAACTGCATAATAAGCCAAAAGTAAAACAAAACTCCAAGCTTTTATTTATTTCATACGATAATCGGTTATTCAATCAAGTGGTTGTCGATTTAGCTTCTTAGAATTCAGGGAAGGAGTTTCTTTGTTCGTTAACCGACCTAACGAATATATCCAAACACCTACAAAATCAAAAAACAAAACCTGAATATGAAATTCTAGATCGGATCAGGTGAGTTCATGTTCATCTTCATCTTCATCATCATCAACACCTAATGATTTTCATCAAGGAACCATAAAAACTAAAGCCCATATTTTTTCTTATATAAATCTAATGTCTAACTTCATACCTGGGTTTAAAAAAATCGTTTAGAACCGAAACCCCTATTCTCTATTCCATACCTCATCGTCCACCTCCAATTCCGCTGTCGTTTGACTGTCCGTTTGCAAGAATATCTTTCATTAGATCTGGTTTAGAGGCGGTGATCTTTATCTGTAAACGTCTAGTTGACAAACAGATGGCACAAAAGTAACTATATGAGTCACGGCCTTTATTCCCAACCCCACCGTGGGCTAAAAAATTGGGCCGTTTCCTGGCATACTGATAAGGCCAGCAGATTTTGTATGAACCATTTACGGGAAACTATTGTTTATTTGGCGGGAAACTATTGTTTATTCGGGAAATTATTGTTTATTTCTACCGACATAGGGGTTTAAGTTATATATAGAATAACATACATTTAACTTTTTTTTATCATCTTATTCCGTTTTACACCACCTGCTTACTCATATATAAATAACTCTTTTAGCATCTCTATTCCTATATAGTTTAGGTAAGAAACATGCATGAATCATCAGTAGTAGATGTTAAGGTCTTTATTGGCGTTTTTAACTCAAGTAATCCAAAGCTCTCCTCAACTGAGCACTAGTTTTAGATTAGGCCAAGTTTATGTCAAAATTCACTTAGCTAACTTCCTCACATGATATGACTAAAGTACTTTATAACATTCTTCGGTCTAGAAGAAGAAGATTCATCAATTTAATTGTCTTGCAAGGGTTGTCAAAATATCCTTTAAGGTAAATTTTCGATTATTTGTGGTAAATATGCTAATACGGGAGAGTTTCCAATTGCATTCAATTTTTTTTTTCTTTGTTAGTTGCTTAAATAACAATGAAATGTAATGTAATGTTTCGCTACAATAGTTTTTGTAGATAAATATACTAGGTACTTCTTTAGTTGTGCATGCACCACCCACAGTGTTGTTGTTTGTTTGAATCATGATATTGTTATGCCGTTGATTTAACTTCTGCACATGATATACCTTAAATCAATCGCAGCTAAAAATAACATCAACATTAATTATAAAATAAAATAAAATCTCCGTAGGATCCGCTATGGTTTGGTGTGCTCGCTAGTTTCGTGCTTCACTCGATACCTCGATATCGTATTGAAATTCCCTAAAATGCACACAAAGGCTTATTGGTTATAAAAGAAATGTAAAAGAAGTTCACAACAAGAACGGCAATATCGTTAGTATTTTCTTTCACAAATACAAACAACATGGATGAATAAATAGTGACTCGAACACGATGGCAATCTATAACACTAGCTCGGATCCGTCATTAGCAACAAATATCATTCTTGTATACGCTTTGTTTTATGAGTTTACTAAGCAATGCTCACTATACAATGTTTAACATGAATATAGAAGGAAAATTAGACTTTATTAAATCAAAAATGACATATTTAAGTTAATTTATTATACATTAAATGCAAAATTACTTTAGATAAGAAAAAAACAGACTGTTTAATGCGCCTTAAACATTGCCCAATAAACAAGTGTGTTTAGCAAAACCCTAGTTTGAGTTCGATATAGTTGGTTACACAATTTCCGTTAACAATATTCTTGTGGTACACCCTTCCACTTGCATCAAAAGTCCAACTTATGAAAAAGTGACTGAAGATGGTATACAAAGACTCGTGAAGTTTTGACATGAGCTTTTTAAAAGTTAATTACTACTAAACTGAAAAAAGGAAAACTAAAAGGACCAAAAAAGGTAATTGGAAATAGTTTTTAACTTTACCAAAATTATTACTAGGGTTTACACATCAGTAGGGTTGGAAACGAGCCGAGCCGCTCGTGAAAAGCTAAGGATCGGATCGGTAAAAAGCTCGAAAGAGCCGAGCCTAAATGAGCTCGAGCCCGAGCTCGAGCCTAAATTGAAGCTCATTTAATAATCAAGCCCCAGCCCGAGCTTTATTTATAAAGCTCCAGTAGGCTCGCGAGCCTAAACAAGCCTTTAGTATATTTCATGTATCTATCTAATATAATAAACACGAGTTTTGTACCACCCTTTAAAGCACCTCATGCAATTAATTTTCTGATGTGTCAAACTTGTGATTGGTCAGAAAAAAAGGAATGTACAACATCTCAATAACTAATGACTTTCAATACACTCTCTTTCAAACACACACCGAAAGTCAAATCTTCCACCATACTCTTTCATAAACATTTAACATGTTATAGCAAATCCATTGAATTACAAAACAAATTCTAAAAATAAACCCTACATTCAAAATAATTCATATGGTTTAAAGATGTTGAGTCAGAATTAATTCCAAAAATAAACCCTAATTATTTGTTTTGAATAACAATAGGGGATTGAACAATTAATTTCATAGCAATCAAATATACCTCCAAAAATAACACCCTGTGTTATATTTATGTAATTGATTGAATATCAATGTATATCAATTTCGATTGAAACTATCACCGATTCAAAATCAGATTAAAAAACGGCGTTTTACTCTAATTCACGAGGAACCCTATTTTCGGCATAGATCATAACGGATTCAAATCAAGGTATATCATTTGATTTTTTTTGGATTGATTTTGTTTTTAATTACACATTAGTATCCAGTGTTGTAAATATCGGTCTTGGCGGCCGATATATCAGTGATATATCGCTTATCGGCGGTCCACCGATACGATATTTCACTTATCGGTCAAATTTATCGGTTGGTCAAATATCGGTCAATATCGGTCAATATCGGTTATATCGGTCATATCTTGTAAATATCGGTAAAATATCGGTAAAATATCGGTCAAATATCGGTTAAGAGTGGGAAATACATAACTAAATGCATATACAATGTAAAATTTGTAATATTTATATAAAATATATAATTAAAAATATTAAATATAACAATAAAACTAATAAATATTTATAAATATGTATATAAAATATATAAATACCTATAAAAAAAATTAATTTCTTTATAATTTAGGGTCTCCGTTATATCACTGATATATCGCCGCCATAACCGCTATGGCGCTTGGCGGTGGTCGACCGCCGAGGGACCGCCGAGCGATATTTACAACACTGTTAGTATCGATTCTTTTTAATTGATTTGATTAATTATCAATTACGAAATCCTCTTACAAAAACCCTGACTAAAATTACTTGGGGTAAATGTGTTGAATGGTATTTTATTTGTAAGAAAAAAGTTTTTCAAATGATTTGTAATTTTTGGAGGTATATTTTTTTGGTTTTATATTTTGAAATAGGCCATTGAATCATAATATTAAAACCCTTCTAATTTATGTTTGAACTATTTTTAGAAAATGATTGTGTAATTGAAAAAAATTATGAATCACGCATTATAATTTAATTAATCATACGAGTGAATCATAATATAAAATTCAAATCATCATCGAAAAATAACATACGGGGTTCAATATTTATGTTATTGCTTCAAACCCTTTTAGTCAATTACTTCCAGACAATTAGTTTTATCAAATTCAAATCAACATCCAGAATAAACCCTAATCTTTGAATACGACTCTTCCTTTATACGCCTCTTCTTTAATCTCTTGAAAAGTTATAGCCGGTTACAATTCATCAATTGATGTTGACACATTTAAACAATCATCTCCAAAAATAATTTGTGATTTATGAATTCAAATTATCCGAATGAGTATTTAACTTCAACCCTAAGATATCGTTGCGGTTCCAGTCATGGTTGCATCATTTTTCTATGCCATACCTAATAAGTCGATATATGTGGGTTTTTTGCTGGCCAAAGCTTCAAATCTGTAATTATCTTTTAATTTTTTGCATATTCAATTTAATATGTATGAAAATTATTATATTTGATTTCGATTTAACTATAATATATTTTGTGCATATTCAATTTAATATGTTGAACATTATGTATATTTGACCTATCACAGTTTTTTGTTTAATTATTGCTGATTGTATGTTTGATTGTTAATTTTTGATAAGATTTAGTGTTATTTTGATTTTTATTGTTTGTAGGATTATAATTGAATGTTTGTAATTGAATGATTTTGCAGGTTTAATTTAGTTCCTCTCGGAAGGTGATTCTTATTACTCCACATTTACCATTTATTTCTATTATAAAGTTTATTATTAACTATATTTATAAGGTTACGCGTCTAAAGGATTTGGTAAGCATTCACTTTCGTTTCTGTGATGAACGTCTTCTTTATATTAAGTTAGAGCATAACTTAAAAGATGCTTATCGCATTTTGCAGAGCTTAATGTGTTATGAGTTCATTTTGAAAGTGTGATTATGTAATCTTGATTCCTGAGGTACCAGATTAAGAAGGTGACTGAATGTGTGTTTTGAAAGTGTGATAATTTAATAAGGTGTTTTAGCCTTTAGCAAATTTAATGAAACATAGTATCCATTTACTTGAGGCTGGCTTTGTAAACTTGAGCTAATTATCGGGTGTAACTTCTTAGGTGTTGGACCATGGACATTTGAACAATACCTTGGTGAAACTGTCTTCATCCTATGGGTTGCCCACATCAAGTTAGAAATTTACAAGTTAGATCATCCTCAACTCTACTAAGTTCAACTGCTTTTTTAAAATATGTGAAACGTTAGCTTTGTTTACAAAGATTAGTCAAGATTTCGGCGCTTGCACATTATCTTAAGCTTATCCTATGAACTTGGTGCTTATTTTTTAGTTAAAAATTTGGTACCTTAGTTCTCCCATCTGCTTTTATACTATTGTTTTCATGCATTATTTTGTTTACTTCAATTTGTCATTGTAGTTCAAGTGCAAATGACATTTTCATGCTTTATTTTGAGATTACTTGATCCAGGCTCATGTAGTTAACCTGGACCTTCCAAAGGTACTTCTTTTTAAGCTTGAGATCATGTCTTGATTAGGTTTTAAATGTAATCTGTAAATCAAAAACTAAAGAATCTGAAAGAGGTTATTGGATACTCAAAAGATACTACAAACGTTGTCTAGAAAGAAGTACTTAAAGGTCTATGATCAATGTTCAACTTATATGTACAACTTTATACATAAAATGATTTATACCATTTTTTAATTTTACATATACTCTTATCAACAACTTCCTTTTAGTTTAACTTATTTTTTTTTAATAATATTTAGGTGTTCACGGAATGAACATGAACCTCTCAACTGTTTCATGTTGACTACATACATTTGCTCCCAAAAGTATCTACCAGTTGAAAAAGATGATATATGCATGTTTATTTTCTAAAAAAGTTACAAACCAAATTTTGTATCGTTCATTGACAAATATTTGTTATTCCTTTCAAGAAAATAATGTTACCTATTTACGTTCGTTGTTGTTTGTTAATTATCGACACACTCATGTTCTTAATGAATAATTTCTTTAAAACCTCCGTGAATTCACGGGTCTATAAGCTAGTTTATACATGTAACATACGTTTGTCTATGTATTGTGGTTAATTGTTACATGACAACTAGTCAAAATTCGGTTTAAAGTCCATTTAAGAACCCAAACTTGGGTTACATGATCCAATTAACACAACCAAAAACCATCCTATGTTATAACACACCAAACACATCCCATACTTCTAGATCTAATGCAACCTTATGAACAAAAAACTCTCCTTTCCTTTTCTGTAAATCTTGAATAAAAAATGCAACCTTCCCTATGAATATTTATGTTAAGTTTTCAGCTTCAAGAGCTCACCAAAAAGTCTCGGGTAGATTGTTATAATTTCGTTTTGTTTAAACCGAAAGAAAGAAAGAATGAACCAAGTTTGTTGTTGTTCTTTCTTAAAAATTTTCGGATAGTAAAAAGAAGCTATGCTTCACATAGATCTATGATGGGTTCTTGTTTAAAAAGTTATGATCTTTAAGATCTTTGAACAAAGTTGAGATCCTGTGTTAATTTTCATTCAAAGTTTTGAGTCTTGTTTGTTTGAAGTGGAGATGGGAATAGGATATATTGATGGTATGTTCGTGGATGGGTATAGATTAGTGAGTTGTGTTTGATTGTTCGAAACCTGTTAGCACATTCATCTTTCTTTTCATTTTTTTTCTTTTGGATCTGAGGTTAATGGATTGGGGTTTAGTTTATTGTCACAGTGACAGACCCTCATCTACTGCTGTAGGAGCCACCTTCTTTTCTCCAGGGTAAGGGTTTACACTAGTCACTATTATTAGTCCAGCCATTATTTATGATTTATGCTCCCAATAAGGGTTATTTAGGGTGTGTTTGTTTAATCTTATAATATGTGGTCTTATAAGCTTATTTGATTTCGGCTTATATTTCATAAGCCTCAAAATTTCTAGGTTATTGTGAGACTTGTGGGCTTATATAACATTGTTATGATATAACAAGCTTTTATAAGCCCATAAATCTCAAAATAAGCCAAAAATATGGGGCTTATGTAATATAAGCCGAAATCAAATTAACCAACATATATAAGCTTAAACAAACACACCTTTACATTTGATTAATGCAAAACTCTGACGAGGAATTTTATATCATTATAGCTAAGGGAAGGAGAAGGCATGGATCTTGTGGTCTTCACCAACCGCCAATGCTCATTCATTGTCCACCAGAGTTTGTTGTTGATCACCTGCCAAACATAAAAATGACTGTGTTTTATTAGATAGCATACATAAATCTCGAAAAAAATGAAAAGAGAGATGAACATACCTAAATGGTAAGCCTGGATGTGAGGCGGGGAGACCAACCCGAATTTTATCATTCATCTGGGGGACATGATTAACACTCCATTCACCGGAATCAATCCAATACACAAACATCTTATAAGACCACCTATTCACCCCATGATTCAGTACGAGTCCCACTTGAACAATATCGTCATTTGCCTCACATAACACACCTCGGATATCAAGATTCTCATTTCTTTGGTGTGCACGACGCTCAATAGCAGACTCATGCTCATAAGTTTTGCTCTTGGGATTGAAACAAAAGAGGCTAACGTCTTTTATGACACTGGCACCGGTTCGGGCGTTTACATGAGTGATGATATTGGCAACCCAACCTTGATCTCCCGGGGTGTAGTGTTTGACCGGCCTTATGTTCCATCCGGTTCTAACATTGAACACATTCATGTTGAGTTGAAGGTCCTTATTGAAAAGACGGTCAATGTGCCTTGTTCGGTGCCATTCACATTGACCGTCTTTTGAATAAGGACCTTCAACTCAACATGAATGTGCTGAATGTTAGAACCGGATGTAACTTTAGGCCAATCAAACACTACGCCCCGGGACATCAAGGCCGGGTTGCCAACATCATCACTCATGTAAATGCCGAAACCGGTGCCAGCGTCATAAAAGACAGTAGCCTCTTTCGTTCAATCCCATGAGCATCACTTATGAGCACGAGTCTACTGTTGACCACCGTGCGCACGAAGGAAATGAGCATCTTGATATCCGAGGAGTGTTACGCGAGTCCAATGACCAAATTGTTCAAATGAGACTCGTACTGAATCAAGGGGTGAAAAGCTGGTCATATAAAATGTTTGTGTATCGGATTGATTCTGATGAATGGAGTGTTGATCACGTCTCCCCGATGAATGCTACTATTCGGGTTGGTCTCCCCCGCCTCATCTCTAGGCTTACCATTTAGGTATCTTTCTCTCTTTTTTTTTCATTTTTTGGGATTTATATCTTCTATCTGATAAAATACATTTGCATTCTAATTATCTGATTCCGTGGGCCTCTTCAATTATTGTTTCTGGCTCAAAAGAGAGGTGTAAGTTTTTGCTACTCTACGTACTGTCTGCCCCTTTTGGGGGATGTTTGTGTGGATTACTTCACAACATGATATTTTCTAATATGCGACGTCTAGATTCACATTGCAAATATTGTGTTGGTATCCCGGCCATCTGTAGTGTAGATAAATTATGCTTCCATTGACAAATGACCTAACCTTGTTTTGATGAAAACTAGCGTCTTTCCAGTACACATGGAGATCATCACCTGGAAATTAGAAGGGAAAAAAAAAAAAAAAAAAGAAAAAAAAAAAAAAAACTAAATGGAGTCTGTAAATCTGTCTAACAAACCCCAATAGAACTGTCTATTGCAGAGTGAACAATATGCCCAAAAGGTCACATTCCTTTCATGGTGTAGGAATAATGACTTGGGTAAAATTTAGCCTGGATGCCCCTTTCTTACAGAGTTTGAATTCGATGTTCTGGTGGTCCCATGTCGAATTTGATATGATCATTTAAGTGCAATAGACACTTCTTCGCTGCCTATCAGTTGTGCCTTATGGGATTGTCTCATTTGATGTGTTGAGTAAATTGGTCAAATGGGATCTTAGCATGTTCTTATCATTTTTTTAAATGTCAATCCATATAATCATGTGGTAGGTTCATTGTGTTGGTATTTCGGTCAGATGCAGATAAAACTTTCTTTTATGGACGAATGACCTAACATTGTTTAAACAAAACAAGGGTTTCATACCGTAGAGCCCAATGTAGGATGATATCACCTGAAAGTTATAAAGTAAATGTTTAACATCATGTAGTCTCACCTAAATGGAGCCTATGAATCCATCTAACAAACCGATAGAACTGGAGAGTGAACAATGCCTAAAACGTCACGTCTTTCATGGTAGGAAAAATGAACTTAAGTATAATTAGCCTGGATGGTCCGTTGGTATTTGACTGAAAACAGGTTAAAATGCTTGGACAATATCAGCGTTGTGGCATGTTAAAAAAATGCTTGGACGTTGAATTGGATGTTGTGGTGGTCCCATGCCGAATCTTGTATGGTCATTTTAAATTATGGATTGTATATACTGATATCGAATCTATATGCAGATAGAGGGGATTTGGAAAGATTAGAAATATAAGGAAAGGGATGGGGAAAAGAATGTACTGGAGGTTTTTGGGTTTAGTTTGGTTGATATTCATAATGTTAAAGGTTTGTCACATTGTTTTTTATCAGCCGTTACTGAATTGAAATAATTTAAACACATAGGTTAATGAAAAATTATCATTTAGGTATGGAAGATAACCCGGAGGATAACCTGGAAAATAATCGTTAACAGAAAAAAAAGAAGTAGAGTAGGGCTGGAAAAGGATAAATGTAGTGAAAACGTTTACGGAAGCTTGCATTCATGCTATTGCTCTCGACGGTCGAGAAGGTGTTAGCCTCAAAGTACTTTCATGGAAGAAAGTTGCACAAGCCCCAAAGATAACCGTAATTTTGAAGTTGACATGAAGCAAATGAGAAATCATTTTGATTATATGAAAACAAAGTATGGAGAAGTAGAGAACAGGACAGGCAATATTTATGATGAGTCCACCAACACGTTTAATCTAACTGATGAGAAATTTTGACTAGAAATTCTGGTTAGTTATTTATCCTTTCATAGCTTAGCTTGCTTTATGTATGATTCTGGTTAGTTTCTCCATTCATTTTGTTCCTATGTTTAGTGATTTTTTTGGGAACATGTAGTAAACTGAAACATGTGCATCTTTTTTGTTGAAACATGTAGTGTAATTTGTTGAAACATTGTAGGTAATGTCTGAATGTGATACAAATGCCATAACTCTCTCTTTGTACACAATGCTCTAGTTACCTCTTTTGAAGTAGATTCTCAATACATTAGATCAACAAAGTCATGCCCTGAAGTTGGTACCAAAATTGGACGACTATATGATGTTCATTACATGTGTTTGTAGTTCGTGTATAATAGGGTAGTATAGTTTTTTTCTCTCAATATGCTGATATAGTATGTCAGACTGTCAGTTAATGTTAGTGATTGATGGCCATCAAATATTGCTGGTGTTGAGCGATTCGGGTAATAGTCATTTACATTTATTTAGAAGGCTTGTTAAGTAGGAAAAAGATTTGTTAATATGATCCTTATTCCAAACAACAGTGTTATCCAAACAGGAAATAAAAGAAACATGACCTTAGCGTCAAAGGAAACAATAGGAATTTTGATGTTTATTAGTTATAACTATGATTTGAAATGGTATAGGACATCACAAAAGGTTTGACATATCTATTATAAATATTTTCTTATTGTTTACAAAGTTGGGGCTAGCTTTTGAACCAAATAGCCATGTTTGAGCTGTAGGCTTGGAATTTTTGTTTCTTGCAAAGCATTCGGCTTACTTATGAATTTGTGTACACACGCGCACACACTTGTATCTGAGACCTTACTGTAGATTGCTCTTTTACTCACCACTTATCAACATGCCTTTTGTAACATGTTTTTATAGTGTTTGGAATGTTGGATTTCGACTGCCAAATGTGTTAAATTAGTTGGCCAAATGTGATCGTAGCATGTTGTTATCGTTATTTTGTTAACTTCTTAACTAACTGTATTTGTGTGTTGGTTAAATCATAGGTCCGAAAATATCAAGTTGACGAGGATGATCCATTCGTCAAGTGTCCTCTAGACTTAGGGATGTTGATTTAGACTTGATGAGTATTGTTAAGAATTAAATACCACCTTTGTAATGTGGTTTTTGGATGTAACTGATGATAACTAACTAACGGTGATACTGAGCGGTGAAAAATGTAAGCCCCGTCTTTTGTGGTATATTATCTTGGGGGTATGGCCTGGTATTTGACTTATTGGTTCTAAAATGCTTGTCCGGGTTTTATGGTTGCATGTTATACTAATCATATGTCGCCTAAAGTATCTATAAAATTTTTGATAGTCACAAAATATCAATATTACCAACAAACAGCTGGGAGGAAAGAAACGAGTTTTTACAGAATTTATAAATCCAAAGAGTAAATTGCAAAAATCGTCCTCGTGGTTTAGCCAAATTGCAGATTTCGTCCGTACTGTTCATTAAGTGCAAAAACAGTCCTTATTTGATACTGTTTCGTCCAGTTTTGGTCCCCCGAAACTAACACCGTTAGTTTGTGCTCGTTAATGAACAGTACGGACGAAATCTACAATTTGGCTAAACCACGAGGATGATTTTTGCAATTTACTCAAATAAAAATCTCAATTTTAATTTTTGGAAAAAGTTGACCCGCATTAACCGAGTTGGCGGATTTAGTCAATTTTTGTTCGATTTATACTCGATTTATATAAAAATGTTTTATATAAAAACGTTTTATAAAAAAGTTTTTATATAAAACGTTTTTATATAAAGTTTTTTTATATAAAAATGTTTTTATGTAAGAATATTAAAAAAGTTTTTTATATAAAAACGTTTCATATAAAACAACATTTTTATAAAAAAACTTAATTTTTTTTCCCGTTTTCATTTTTTTTTCATTTTCATCCGATTTTATCTGTTTTCATCCATTTTTGTTTGTTTTCTTTTACTTTTTATCTGTTTTTCTTACGATTTTGTTTGTTTTTATCCGTTTTGGTTTGTTTTGTCCGTTTTTCTTACGGCTGTTTATTTATATAAATTGGAAAGAAATTACGTTTTTGTTCGATTTTTTATATAATAATTTTTTATATAAACAGATAAAATCGGATGAAAATGGACAAACATGAAAACGGGAAAAAAATTACGTTTTTGTCCGTTTTTATCCGTTTGGCTTAGTAGTTTGATTAGATTGTACATTGTGGTTAAATTGTTGTATATTTTAATGAATGGGTAAATTAAATAGTGTATTAATTGTATGTCTTGAATAGTGTTTTTTAGTTGTATTTGTGCTTCAAATAGTTTGTACGTTGTGTTTTATAAATTATATTTTTTATCAAATGGGTGTTTTAAATACGACATTAATTACAAATGTTGACCAATTAATATGTGTAGGTGTTTATGCATAAAGTAATTATACATATAGCTTAAGTAGTTGTATTTGCTTAAAATCTATATATGGAAATCTTAAAAAATTAGAAGAGAGAGAGAGAGTCATCCCTCCATTATAAGTAGTATAGACTAGCCGAGTACCCGAGAGAGAGAGTCATCCCTCCGCGGCGACATAGTTGCAATGACACACTCGTCTTTAATGACATAGTTGCATATAGATGTTCGGTGTTGTAAAAATTGGCATAGTCTAAAAAATCGGCTAAATCGAGTATAAATTGAACAAAAAATGACTAAATCCGCCAACTCGGTTAATGCGGGTCAACTTTTTCCAAAAATTAAAATTGAGATTTTTATTTGAGTAAATTGCAAAAATCGTCCTCGTGGTTTAGCCAAATTGCAGATTTCGTCCGTACTGTTCATTAACGAGCACAAACTAACGGTGTTAGTTTCGGGGGACCAAAACTGGACGAAACAGTGTCAAATAAGGACTGTTTTTGCACTTAATGAACAGTACGGACGAAATCTGCAATTTGGCTAAACCACGAGGACGATTTTTGCAATTTACTCTAAATCCAAATGGTTAGACTCTTGGCCTTTGTCTCAATTCAATCAATTACGAATTTATAAAGCCAAATGGTTGCAAAATTCGTAAAATGTGAAACGTATATCGTTACTTTCAACAGAAGTTGCTATTATCCTTTGGGCAGCATATCTTGTTTGTTTTGAGATGTCAAAATAATTATAATGCTAGAAAACAAGAAGCAAGAACACAAGCCAACCTTCAAGTACATTAATCAATACTTTCAAACTGTCCGATGAACAACAACCGAAGCACCACAAGCAATCATAAATGGAAACCGGCATTCACCAACCGATGGATATGATCCTCACCCATCACAACAGCCAACCCACAAAATTCACAGTCCCATTCATGTTGAGCTTGAAGTTGATTATACGTATTAAAAGCGTTAGAAGCATTACCCGACAAACTTAAATGGTTACCCGATGACCCATATCCTAAAGATGTTCAATCTGACAAGCTGCACACGTAATCTATATCATTCGCTATCCCTTCTAATTACTGCATGGGTTCAACACGCACCACCTTTGGTTCATGTACTGCATGTACCCCTACAACTGGTGCGAAACCTTTGTCTATTTTAGACCCTGTCAAGTCCAGTTCATATTTTGGTCTGCCATCCTATTCGAAAATGCCCCAATGTGTCTCAAATGACCCGGGTGCTACACTTTTCTTATTTTCGTCTAGGAGGCTAAAAAGGGGTACCTTTCAAACTAAAACGCCTTGCATAAACTGTTTAGCGTTTTTTATGTTAGCGTTTATATCACCATCGGCAGGCCACCCGCCCTATATCCTCTGCTAGGATTTCCATTTCAGAATATCCTTGCTTCTGTTAATGAAACTACTAATATGTCATAACTTGCATTGAAAACATTGGTGTAGGGATTACATCCGTCTTTAACGGGTGTTTTTTACCAGTCAAAAAACGCCAAGTCCATCAGAAAATAACGGTTACCATAAAGGCTAAAAAACGGGTAAATACTGACTGTCAAAGGGGGCATCCCTGGAATAAAGAGATGGGATGATTTGGATGTTTTGGTCTTTGATTCCAGAACACGGAAGTCACCTGCTGATGGGACAGGGTTTGAAACTGGTGACTCGTAGACATCTGTGTTTAAATGTACCGTGGCTTTAATTTGGTTTAAAAAAACCGGTCCGATTAAGGGCATCTTGGGCTTTTCTTTAAAGCTTGTAATGTTGCCGATATTACTGGTGGTATTGAAACCAAGGATCAATGACAACACTTCATTCTTATGCACCCTACACCCCACATTGTGTGTGATTTTGTTTCTGAAATTGCGTTAAATCACTTCTATTTAGTACAAACTTTGTATATAGTGTGTGTAATCTTGATAAAAACCTTGAGACATAAAAAGATGAACTATTTCATCAGCAAATTCACACATTGAGTGGTGTGAGCTTACATTTTTTTTGAACGATTAATTTCATTAAAACACAAGGCCGACCCTCAATAAAGGGCCACCACCAAAGAATTACAATATATACATCGGGTTAACTAACCAATCCTTCCACTCTAATCTTTTGAAATTAGAGCGATTTTTAAGCCAAAAAAAACGACAAAGACTTTACTAGAGCAACCACCTCTACAACTTTAGACGAAGATCCTTCAAACACCTTTTTATTTCTTGTTTTCCAGATAGCCCAACAGACGATCATCAAAATACCACGAAGGATCCGTTTGTACCATTTGTTTTGCTTCCCGAGTCTTGGCAACTTCATCATCTCATGAATATTACTGACCATCGGTTGTGCAATACTGCACCAACTCCAAACTGTTTGCCAAACACCAAACGAATAGCCGCAATCCACGAACAAGTGCCCTGCAGATTCCGGAGTAGCTTCACATAGGGGGCACGAAGAATCCGGTATACTAATGTTCCTTTTAAGTAAAGCCAAACGGGTCGGAATCCTATCCTTCTCAAGACGCCACATAAAAATATTCACTTTGATTGGAACCCATGAAGCCCATCGCATCTCGTTATTAGTCTGCAGGTTGCGTCCCAGCTGCAGAAGCTTTTTGACACTCGCCACTGAGAACACACCACTAGAATCAGCCTCCCACACCCAGTTATCTTTGCCTCCTGAAAAGCACACCTTGGACAACATATCCTGCACATCTTGCATTTCGGAAATAGATTCAACAGTGGTTGCCTCTATTCTCCAATTATTATTTAGACCCATACCTTCACTCCTGTAGAAATACATGATATGCAGAAACCAAACACTTTTGTATTACTCAAACTGATCAAAGTTCACAGCGGAATAACAACCAACCAAAATAGATCACCACAGCTACTCTGGTGTGATCCTATTATCTAACTTGATAATAGTTTTACAAGAGAAAAAACAATAATAAAAAGATAGATGAGATCTTGAGTTCAGTCTCAAGATCTATACACAGAGAAAGAGAGATTTTTTATAACGGCTCACAAAAACCAAATCACTCTTCTAACCCTAGATGAAGAGATAAGCCGCTCTTTTATACTCGGTCTTCCAACGGATACATGAGGAGAGCAGGCCTTGAAGAGATCCGTTGGACCATGGGCTTGGAACAAGAAGAGCTGGGCTTGAGGCAGAACATGGGCTTGGGCCAAACCTGAAACATAAAACAACAACCAAGAGAATACACAAGGGGATATCGGGTTATACATTTTAACATCCCCCCTTAATCCGATATTCCAAAGAGGTCAATCATCCCAAGTTTTTCTACAAGACACTGATGCTGAGAAATGTCCAACCCTTTGGTAAAGATATCAGCAATTTGATTTGCTGAATCAACTTTCACAGTTTTCACAAAACCATTTAAAATTTTTTTCTCTCACAAAGTGGAGATCAATCTCAAGGTGTTTGGTCCTCTCATGAAAAACAGGGTTAGCAGCTATTTTGATAGCTGAGGTACTGTCACAGTGCAGATCAACTGGCAGCAGGTTTATACATTGCAAATCCTGAAGGATTTTCAAAATCCAAGTGATCTCACTGGTTAAAGAAGCAAGGGCTCTATACTCAGCCTCAGCAGAAGATTTGGAGAGAGTATTTTGTTTCTTGCTTTTCCAAGAGATGAGATTCTCATTCATAAAAACACAATATCCAGTAACAGACTTTCTAGTGACAATGCATTTTGCCCAGTCAGCATCTGAGTATCCTTTGAGAGACACTCCAGGATTCTTAGTAATATGAATGCCCAGACCAGGAGATCCTTTAAGATATCTCAGAATTTTAAAAGCAATTTTGAGGTGAGAAGTTAAAGGAGAATGCATGAATTGACTAAGACAATGCACAACATAGGATATATCAGGTCTGGTATTGGTCAAATATATGAGTTTTCCCATGAGCTTTTGATAATCAACAACATTCACAAGAGCAGGATCAACAACAGTGGGAATATTAGATATAGAAAGTTTGGACATTAGAGGAGTCTTAGAAGGTTTGCAGGCAAGCATACCATATTCAGACAACAAATCTAGAACATATTTCCTTTGATTCAGGCAAATCCCCTTATCAGAATCAACAACTTCTATACCAAGGAAGTATTTAAGCTTTCCCAAATCTTTTATCTTGAATTTACTTTTCAAAAAAATTTTAAACTTCTCAATTTCACCAAGATTATTTTCAGTCACAATTATATCATCAACATAAACAAGGAGAGCTACAAACACACCATTATCAGATTTAGTAAACAAAGAGTAATCAGATTTACTTTGACTAAATCCATTTTCATTGAGCACAGAGGTGAGTTTAACATTCCATTGTCTAGGTGCCTGTTTAAGACCATAGATAGACTTCTTAAGTTTGCAAACAAGGTTCTTATCACCAACATAGAAACCTTGAGGAGGTCTCATGTAAACAGATTCATCAAGTTCACCATACAAAAAAGCATTATTAACATCTAGTTGAAAAATGGGTCAGGAATTCACAACAGCAATATTAAGTACACATCTCACAGTAACCATTTTAACAACAGGAGAGAAAGTTTCCTCATAATCAACCCCTTCTCTTTGGGCACAACCCATGGCAACCAGTCTAGCCTTGTACCTCTCAATTTCACCATTGGATTTATATTTAAGTTTCCACAGCCATTTGGAGTTCAAGGCTTTTCTACCAATGGGTAATTCAACAACATCCCAAGTATCATTTTCAAGTAAAGCAGCTATTTCTAAGTTCATAGCATCAACCCACAAGGGGTTTTGAGATGCTTCAAAGAAGGACTTGGGTTCACAGTTCTTATTGAGTTGAGTCACAAAACACAAGTTTTCACCATTTAGGTTAGAATACCCAACATATTTTTCAATCCCATATTTCACATTGGTTTTAACAACAAAGTCATTATAGTTTTTTGGGAAAACAGAAGTTCTAGAAGATCTTCTTAAGGTCTGAGTACCCTGAGCATTTATGTTGGGATCAACATTTCCTTCAGAAACAGATTTTTCAGCAAGTGTTGCAGCCTCAACATCATGCAATCTGGCATCAATGTTATCACTGGATGATCCAGATGGGGAATCACCAGTGTGCACATTGTCACCAAGAGTTGCAGATGGGCTGCCTTCACTTAGTGACTCATGGTCACTATTATGATTAGATACAGCTCTCTCATCATCATCAGGAAGCTCAGGGTTATTTAGATCAAAAAAATTCAACATGTTATTTTCATGAAAGATATTAGATTCAATGTGCTTATTCTTAATACCATTTGAAATAGATTCCTTAAAAGGAAATATGGACTCAAAGAATTTAACATCTCTAGACACAAAAAATTGACATCTATCAAGACTATAGAGCCTGTATCCTTTTTGAGAACTAGAATAACCCATCATAACACATTTTTCAGATCTGCTGGTAAGCTTATCATGACTATTAAGAATAGTAGCAAAACAAAGACAACCAAACATTCTGATAAGAGAGAGATTAGGACTGCAATTATAAATCATATGGTAAGGGGATTTTCCATTTAGCACAGAAGATGGCAATCTGTTAATAAGATAGGCAGCAGTTAGCACACACTCATTCCAAAATCTTAAGGGTATTCCCCCCTGAAACATAAGACATCTAGCCACATTTAGGAGATGTCTGTGTTTCCTTTCAACCACCCCATTTTGCTGTGGGGTGTAAGCAACAGAAGTTTGATGTGTAATCCCCATGTTATCACAAAACTTGTTAAAGATCTGATTTTGAAATTCAGTACCATTGTCACTTCTGAACACTTTAACAGTCTTTTGAACTGATTTTTAATCAGATTGTAAAAGATTTTAATAGACTCAAAAACTTCATCTTTGGATTTAATGAGATACACCCACACAGGTCTAGTATAATCATCAACTATGGTAAGAAAGAATCTATGGCCAGAATGACTCACCACCTTATATGGACCCCACAGATCAAGATGAACAATATCACCAAGCATTTTTGATTTATGATCACTTAAAGGGAAGGGTTTTCTAGTTTGTTTAGCTCTTTGACATATTTCACAAACCTCATATTTATCATTTTTTTCCAATTTTCAAATAATTTTTTAGAACATCAAGGGCAGGGTCACCAGGGTGGCCAAGTCTACAGTGCCAATCATAGAGAGACAAAGAACACTTATACTCACTATGAATATTATCACATTTAGTACCTTCAGTATCTAAATAGTATAAACCACCACATTGTTTACCAATCCCCAGAATGTTTTTCAGATTCAAATCCTGATTCACAAAGAAACATTTACTTTCATCAAACACAACTAAGATCTTATTATCTTTAGCAAGTTTATGAACAGATATCAAGGTCACACAATAATCAGGAATGACAAGCACATCAATCAGAACAAGACCATTACCAAGTCTAAGGTTTCCAATTTTAGAGATGATGGCATTAGTGCCATTTGGGTGAGACACTTTGATATTAAGATGAGATATATCATAAACATTTTCTAATTCTTTCTCACTATTGGTCATGTGCTGATTAGCACCAGAGTCCACAACTTTACCAACATAATTCATTTTTGTCATAGAACTAGAACTGGAACAAAAAAATTTATCAAAATTGTCATTGAACAGTTTGCTAGAATTAAGTAAGTACCTGCCATGTTGGCTTGGACATTTTTCTCAGATATTTTGTTCTCCTTAATGAGGGAGACCAACGTGGCAAGTTGCTCATCAGTGAACCCTGAGGATCCAGAGGGACTATCAGACCCTGAGGACCCAACAGAGTTGTATGCACATTTTTACCCTTACCACCTTGTCCCCCTTTCCTTTTTCCAAAATCAGCAGGATACCCTATGATTTTAAAGCATCTGTCTATAGAATGACCAATGTAACCACAATGCTCACACACAACTTCAGAGTTAACATTCACATTAGGTCTAGTCACATTAGTGCCACCAGGTTTGTACCCAGTGTTGGAATTGGGTCTGAATGCAGTAGAGATATGTCTAGCATTAGTATAAGAGTTCTGATTTTTTGAAAGTTGTTTCTTGCAGGACCACTGGCTAAGAAAGCAGAGGTCTGACCCCTTTGAGAGGCACCAGAGTTGGTTCCAGATGCCACTCTGTGAGATTCCTCACTAGAGATAATGGCATAAGCCCCTTTAACATCAGGTAGGGTCTCTCTAGACAAAATAGAACTTCTAATACTCATGTAAGACTCATCAAGACCCATCAAAAATTGCATAAGTTTCAACAGTTGATTATATTTTTTAAATTCATCAGATGCAGTGCACACACAATTAGGCAACTCAACCATGGCATCATACTGTTTCCACAAAGCATTCAATTTATGATAATAATCAGACAGATTAGAGCCATTTTGTTTCAAAGAACTGATTTTATGATGCATGTTGAATATCACAGAACCATCAACTTTATGATATGTTTCCTTTAATTCATTCCAAACATGTTTAGCCTTTTTTGAGGAAAATTTGACCAAGGAATAACTCCTCAGATATAGAGTTCAAAATCCATCCCAAAACAACAGCATTAACTCTATCCCATTGCTTAGCTAGAACCTCATCAGTAATGGACCTTTTACAAGACCCATCAATAAAACCAATTTTATTCTTACCCTCTAGGGCAAGAAGCATAGCATTAGCCCAAATTTGATAATTTTTAGTCCCTCTAAGTTTGACAGAGATAACCGTGAGCACAGCAGAATCATTAGGATGCAAATGAAGAGGATTACTAACATCAAGCTTACCAATAAGAGTGACAGGATCACTGACACCCTCATTGTCAGAATTACCATGATCAGACATAATGAAAAACAGTCAAACAAAGAACCAAAGACAAGGACAATTAAAAGCAGCAACACATTATACCTCCACAAACAACAATCAATCTCCAACAACAATCAAAACTTCTCAAATGTCCCTCAACTTATCCTACAGCATTCTAGACAGAAAAATAAAGGACATAAATAAAAAGAGAGAGACAAGAGGTGTTACAGCGCTATCTCCGCAGCACAATCGAACTGTTTCTCCTAGATTCACTTAGTCTAGGAGGCAACAGAACCGCCCCGCGACGAAGCTTTCAACACCACCAACGATAACCACCAGGACCAAGGTTCCCAAACACAAGAACCCCCTTTTTTTAAACCAACCTTCGCTCTGATACCATGTAGAAATACATGATATGCAGAAACCAAACACTTTTGTATTACTCAAACTGATCAAAGTTCACAGCGGAATAACAACCAACCAAAATAGATCACCACAGCTACTCTGGTGTGATCCTATTATCTAACTTGATAATAGTTTTACAAGAGAAACAACAGTAATAAAAAGATAGATGAGATCTTGAGTTCAGTCTCAAGATCTATACACAGAGAAAGAGAGATTTTTTATAACGGCTCACAAAAACCAAATCACTCTTCTAACCCTAGATGAAGAGATAAGCCGCTCTTTTATACTCGGTCTTCCAACGGATACATGAGGAGAGCAGGCCTTGAAGAGATCCGTTGGACCATGGGCTTGGAACAAGAAGAGCTGGGCTTGAGGCAGAACATGGGCTTGGGCCAAACCTGAAACATAAAACAACAACCAAGAGAATACACAAGGGGATATCGGGTTATACATTTTAACATCCCCCCTTAATCCGATATTCCAAAGAGGTCAATCATCCCAAGTTTTTCTACAAGACACTGATGCTGAGAAATGTCCAACCCTTTGGTAAAGATATCAGCAATTTGATTTGCTGAATCAACTTTCACAGTTTTCACAAAACCATTTAAAATTTTTTTCTCTCACAAAGTGGAGATCAATCTCAAGGTGTTTGGTCCTCTCATGAAAAACAGGGTTAGCAGCTATTTTGATAGCTGAGGTACTGTCACAGTGCAGATCAACTGGCAGCAGGTTTATACATTGCAAATCCTGAAGGATTTTCAAAATCCAAGTGATCTCACTGGTTAAAGAAGCAAGGGCTCTATACTCAGCCTCAGCAGAAGATTTGGAGAGAGTATTTTGTTTCTTGCTTTTCCAAGAGATGAGATTCTCATTCATAAAAACACAATATCCAGTAACAGACTTTCTAGTGACAATGCATTTTGCCCAGTCAGCATCTGAGTATCCTTTGAGAGACACTCCAGGATTCTTAGTAATATGAATGCCCAGACCAGGAGATCCTTTAAGATATCTCAGAATTTTAAAAGCAATTTTGAGGTGAGAAGTTAAAGGAGAATGCATGAATTGACTAAGACAATGCACAACATAGGATATATCAGGTCTGGTATTGGTCAAATATATGAGTTTTCCCATGAGCTTTTGATAATCAACAACATTCACAAGAGCAGGATCAACAACAGTGGGAATATTAGATATAGAAAGTTTGGACATTAGAGGAGTCTTAGAAGGTTTGCAGGCAAGCATACCATATTCAGACAACAAATCTAGAACATATTTCCTTTGATTCAGGCAAATCCCCTTATCAGAATCAACAACTTCTATACCAAGGAAGTATTTAAGCTTTCCCAAATCTTTTATCTTGAATTTACTTTTCAAAAAAATTTTAAACTTCTCAATTTCACCAAGATTATTTTCAGTCACAATTATATCATCAACATAAACAAGGAGAGCTACAAACACACCATTATCAGATTTAGTAAACAAAGAGTAATCAGATTTACTTTGACTAAATCCATTTTCATTGAGCACAGAGGTGAGTTTAACATTCCATTGTCTAGGTGCCTGTTTAAGACCATAGATAGACTTCTTAAGTTTGCAAACAAGGTTCTTATCACCAACATAGAAACCTTGAGGAGGTCTCATGTAAACAGATTCATCAAGTTCACCATACAAAAAAGCATTATTAACATCTAGTTGAAAAATGGGTCAGGAATTCACAACAGCAATATTAAGTACACATCTCACAGTAACCATTTTAACAACAGGAGAGAAAGTTTCCTCATAATCAACCCCTTCTCTTTGGGCACAACCCATGGCAACCAGTCTAGCCTTGTACCTCTCAATTTCACCATTGGATTTATATTTAAGTTTCCACAGCCATTTGGAGTTCAAGGCTTTTCTACCAATGGGTAATTCAACAACATCCCAAGTATCATTTTCAAGTAAAGCAGCTATTTCTAAGTTCATAGCATCAACCCACAAGGGGTTTTGAGATGCTTCAAAGAAGGACTTGGGTTCACAGTTCTTATTGAGTTGAGTCACAAAACACAAGTTTTCACCATTTAGGTTAGAATACCCAACATATTTTTCAATCCCATATTTCACATTGGTTTTAACAACAAAGTCATTATAGTTTTTTGGGAAAACAGAAGTTCTAGAAGATCTTCTTAAGGTCTGAGTACCCTGAGCATTTATGTTGGGATCAACATTTCCTTCAGAAACAGATTTTTCAGCAAGTGTTGCAGCCTCAACATCATGCAATCTGGCATCAATGTTATCACTGGATGATCCAGATGGGGAATCACCAGTGTGCACATTGTCACCAAGAGTTGCAGATGGGCTGCCTTCACTTAGTGACTCATGGTCACTATTATGATTAGATACAGCTCTCTCATCATCATCAGGAAGCTCAGGGTTATTTAGATCAAAAAAATTCAACATGTTATTTTCATGAAAGATATTAGATTCAATGTGCTTATTCTTAATACCATTTGAAATAGATTCCTTAAAAGGAAATATGGACTCAAAGAATTTAACATCTCTAGACACAAAAAATTGACATCTATCAAGACTATAGAGCCTGTATCCTTTTTGAGAACTAGAATAACCCATCATAACACATTTTTCAGATCTGCTGGTAAGCTTATCATGACTATTAAGAATAGTAGCAAAACAAAGACAACCAAACATTCTGATAAGAGAGAGATTAGGACTGCAATTATAAATCATATGGTAAGGGGATTTTCCATTTAGCACAGAAGATGGCAATCTGTTAATAAGATAGGCAGCAGTTAGCACACACTCATTCCAAAATCTTAAGGGTATTCCCCCCTGAAACATAAGACATCTAGCCACATTTAGGAGATGTCTGTGTTTCCTTTCAACCACCCCATTTTGCTGTGGGGTGTAAGCAACAGAAGTTTGATGTGTAATCCCCATGTTATCACAAAACTTGTTAAAGATCTGATTTTGAAATTCAGTACCATTGTCACTTCTGAACACTTTAACAGTCTTTTTGAACTGATTTTTAATCAGATTGTAAAAGATTTTAATAGACTCAAAAACTTCATCTTTGGATTTAATGAGATACACCCACACAGGTCTAGTATAATCATCAACTATGGTAAGAAAGAATCTATGGCCAGAATGACTCACCACCTTATATGGACCCCACAGATCAAGATGAACAATATCACCAAGCATTTTTGATTTATGATCACTTAAAGGGAAGGGTTTTCTAGTTTGTTTAGCTCTTTGACATATTTCACAAACCTCATATTTATCATTTTTTCCAATTTTCAAATAATTTTTTAGAACATCAAGGGCAGGGTCACCAGGGTGGCCAAGTCTACAGTGCCAATCATAGAGAGACAAAGAACACTTATACTCACTATGAATATTATCACATTTAGTACCTTCAGTATCTAAATAGTATAAACCACCACATTGTTTACCAATCCCCAGAATGTTTTTCAGATTCAAATCCTGATTCACAAAGAAACATTTACTTTCATCAAACACAACTAAGATCTTATTATCTTTAGCAAGTTTATGAACAGATATCAAGGTCACACAATAATCAGGAATGACAAGCACATCAATCAGAACAAGACCATTACCAAGTCTAAGGTTTCCAATTTTAGAGATGATGGCATTAGTGCCATTTGGGTGAGACACTTTGATATTAAGATGAGATATATCATAAACATTTTCTAATTCTTTCTCACTATTGGTCATGTGCTGATTAGCACCAGAGTCCACAACTTTACCAACATAATTCATTTTTGTCATAGAACTAGAACTGGAACAAAAAAATTTATCAAAATTGTCATTGAACAGTTTGCTAGAATTAAAGTAAGTACCTGCCATGTTGGCTTGGACATTTTTCTCAGATATTTTGTTCTCCTTAATGAGGGAGACCAACGTGGCAAGTTGCTCATCAGTGAACCCTGAGGATCCAGAGGGACTATCAGACCCTGAGGACCCAACAGAGTTGTATGCAACATTTTTACCCTTACCACCTTGTCCCCCTTTCCTTTTTCCAAAATCAGCAGGATACCCTATGATTTTAAAGCATCTGTCTATAGAATGACCAATGTAACCACAATGCTCACACACAACTTCAGAGTTAACATTCACATTAGGTCTAGTCACATTAGTGCCACCAGGTTTGTACCCAGTGTTGGAATTGGGTCTGAATGCAGTAGAGATATGTCTAGCATTAGTATAAGAGTTCTGATTTTTTTGAAAGTTGTTTCTTGCAGGACCACTGGCTAAGAAAGCAGAGGTCTGACCCCTTTGAGAGGCACCAGAGTTGGTTCCAGATGCCACTCTGTGAGATTCCTCACTAGAGATAATGGCATAAGCCCCTTTAACATCAGGTAGGGTCTCTCTAGACAAAATAGAACTTCTAATACTCATGTAAGACTCATCAAGACCCATCAAAAATTGCATAAGTTTCAACAGTTGATTATATTTTTTAAATTCATCAGATGCAGTGCACACACAATTAGGCAACTCAACCATGGCATCATACTGTTTCCACAAAGCATTCAATTTATGATAATAATCAGACAGATTAGAGCCATTTTGTTTCAAAGAACTGATTTTATGATGCATGTTGAATATCACAGAACCATCAACTTTATGATATGTTTCCTTTAATTCATTCCAAACATGTTTAGCCTTTTTTGAGAAAATTTGACCAAGGAATAACTCCTCAGATATAGAGTTCAAAATCCATCCCAAAACAACAGCATTAACTCTATCCCATTGCTTAGCTAGAACCTCATCAGTAATGGACCTTTTACAAGACCCATCAATAAAACCAATTTTATTCTTACCCTCTAGGGCAAGAAGCATAGCATTAGCCCAAATTTGATAATTTTTAGTCCCTCTAAGTTTGACAGAGATAACCGTGAGCACAGCAGAATCATTAGGATGCAAATGAAGAGGATTACTAACATCAAGCTTACCAATAAGAGTGACAGGATCACTGACACCCTCATTGTCAGAATTACCATGATCAGACATAATGAAAAACAGTCAAACAAAGAACCAAAGACAAGGACAATTAAAAGCAGCAACACATTATACCTCCACAAACAACAATCAATCTCCAACAACAATCAAAACTTCTCAAATGTCCCTCAACTTATCCTACAGCATTCTAGACAGAAAAATAAAGGACATAAATAAAAAGAGAGAGACAAGAGGTGTTACAGCGCTATCTCCGCAGCACAATCGAACTGTTTCTCCTAGATTCACTTAGTCTAGGAGGCAACAGAACCGCCCCGCGACGAAGCTTTCAACACCACCAACGATAACCACCAGGACCAAGGTTCCCAAACACAAGAACCCCCTTTTTTTAAACCAACCTTCGCTCTGATACCATGTAGAAATACATGATATGCAGAAACCAAACACTTTTGTATTACTCAAACTGATCAAAGTTCACAGCGGAATAACAACCAACCAAAATAGATCACCACAGCTACTCTGGTGTGATCCTATTATCTAACTTGATAATAGTTTTACAAGAGAAACAACAGTAATAAAAAGATAGATGAGATCTTGAGTTCAGTCTCAAGATCTATACACAGAGAAAGAGAGATTTTTTATAACGGCTCACAAAAACCAAATCACTCTTCTAACCCTAGATGAAGAGATAAGCCGCTCTTTTATACTCGGTCTTCCAACGGATACATGAGGAGAGCAGGCCTTGAAGAGATCCGTTGGACCATGGGCTTGGAACAAGAAGAGCTGGGCTTGAGGCAGAACATGGGCTTGGGCCAAACCTGAAACATAAAACAACAACCAAGAGAATACACAAGGTGATATCGGGTTATACATTTTAACAACTCCCATCCGGTTGAATTCTATCTCGCACCATACAATTCCGAATAACTTCCTTCGAGTATAAGCCCGGCCATCTGTCCATTAACGGCACACGCCCGTACCATATGTCCTTCCAAAACAGAATATTTTCCCCATTCCCAATCTTACCCTTTATCCAGAATTTAAGATCTTTTCCATTGAGCACCAATTTATCCAAAAAAACTACTATCTTTTTCCAACATCCAGCAACCTTAACAGGAAGAAAAGTCCACCTGTTACGGCCACCATGAATACTTAGAACTACCTTTCGCCACATCCCATCTATATCGGTTTTATACCTCCACGCCCACTTAGCAAGTAACGCCGAGTTAACATCTTCTATTTTTGGTATTCCCAAAACCCCTACCTTCTTTGGAGTCGTGACAATCTCCCAAGAAACCCAATGTAAACCACGCCCTTCCTTGCTCCCACACCAAAGAAAATGTCTCATCATTTTTTCAATCGCCTCAATAATCGCAACCGGCGCCTTATATAACGACAAGTAGTATACCGGAAGGCTAGAAAGCACCGACTTAATCAATGTTAGTCTACCTCCTATAGATAGAAGATTCGACTTCCACGATTGAAGGCGCCCCTTAATTGTCTCCAAAACCCCACTCCAATTTGCAATCCGGTTCATATTAGCTCCTACCTTAATACCCAAATAGTCAAACGGGAGCCTTCCCACCTTACAACCAAGAATATTCGCCATACTAGTCAACTCATCTTACAACCGGTTCATATGGGCTTACATGATATCAACAATTAGCAACATACATTGTATATGCAATTGATAGTACTAAATAAAGGCTAGATTATCTATTATCTTAACATCAAAATTCACACGTAAAACTAAATTGTTGTTACTATTGCTTATTTATTATCAACACCACTAGTATAAGCGTAAGTACCAATATTAGCAAGATTAGACCCGGTTAGTGGTGCACTGTGTGTAAGATTAAACTGTTGTCATTTCTTACGAAATGGGTACCAAGCAGAAGTAACTCAGAAGGTTTTTGGGATTGCTTTCTAAACTGCATATTGTCTCGCATATCATAACTTTCTTGTCAGACACTATTTCTTATCATCTGCAGTCGCAAACTCAATAATCGGATATTCCAGGCCAAAGCAATCCCACAGTTTATAGATTATCTCGACCACGTTTTCTGCCGGTAACTGGTGGCTCATCATCGTCCCCCAGTTCACTCCCACTCCATATTATCTGACGTATGTTAGGATATCCGTACGGGTCTCTACATTTAGCAAAAGGGTCACGATAACAAAGTTCTGCAATGAAGATAGGAAACCATAAAAGTAACTGCGTCTTTTTGACAATGAACATAAAATATAAAAATGAAAGTTCTGTAATGCGATCTTTTGTGTAATTAAAATGAGGATGGGAATAGTTCTATCCGAAACACACACGTATATTCACAAAGCTATTCAATAAGATATAAGCACCTGTGGGTACAGTAAAATGGGCCGGGTGCTATTCCACAAAGCACTTGATACGAATATCTAAAAATAATGATGTAGAAAGTAACAACAAATAAATTATAAATCAACAATCATAAATTACATGGTCTTTCTTCATTGATGCATGCTTATTGAGGTAACTGAAAGTTTAGGCAATACATTGGCTGCAAAACAGATTAAGGGTACTAATGCGGAAAAAAGAGGGCCGGTTGGTAATGAGTTGTAACTGGTTTGGAATGAAACAAGTAACTTTACTGTGGCCGGGTTGACCCACTTCATTATTATGATGGCAATAAGACAGTCCACCAATAGTCAGATAGTTTATAGAGCTTATAAGTTTGCAGTCAAGCATTGCAAATTTCATGGGGGGAAGAAACTACGTATTGCATTGCTTCAATACAGTCTTCAATGGCCGCTACGTTTACAACTTTGTTTATACTGTTATCACCGTCTAGACCAGCCTCATCTGTTCATCCTCCTGTCTTGAATTCCAATATACACATAATTGAGCGTGAAGGTTGCACCATATTTCTTCACCTATGTAGCCATGTCACGTTTTCCTCCCAATATTCCGAATGTTGGTACAATAGAACCAACTATTGGTAACCGTCTGGACTATTGGGTTGTTATTCTCATATTTGTAATAAGGACATTATTTAAATGAAGAGTTCTACGGGGAGTTGGCAAATCGTGACGGCCTGTCACCAACAAAGACAAATGGATAAAAACAAGAATTAAAAACAGTACTAAGATTTTTAGCATAAGTATTAAGATGAGAAGAGGCACTTGTGTCCATATTCGAGTTGCCATTGATAGGATCATGAAAAGTCACTGTGTTGAATGCATGAGGGAGAATCTTTTCATGTCTTTGGACTTTGAAGAGAAGCCAAACCGTATAAAGACCGAGCAAGCAATGCCTGTTGTTGATGTTGTGAAGTACACGGGCCAAAACCGGGTCCAGCCGTGGGCCTAGAGCCCAGTACTGAAGGTTGAGACTGTTGCAAATATAACTGAGCTTGGGCCAGCTACTGTGAATGACTATATTGGGCTTGCAACAATGCCGAGGGCTGTTGATACGTGGACCAGAAGAAGAAAAGTGACTTTGCATGTTGTTGTTAGAGTATAGATTATCATGGCGAAAAGCCTTCGCCACTCCAACGTGGATAGCTCGCCGGCCATCGCCACGACACCACCTCCCCTTGCCGTTTCCACCTTCGCCATCCCAACGACACGGAAGAAGACAAAAAAACTTTTGAAATATTAACGTTTAATATTACCGTTTGAATTAAACGTTTACTTTTTATTTTTTATTTTTATTTTTTTATTTTTTTAAATTCAAATATTACCCCACCCACTCTATAAATAATACTCATATTTTACACAAAAATTCACACTTCTCTTTCAAAAATATATTATCTTCACCATCTCAAGCCACAACAAAAAATGTCTCAAGATCCAAACGAGATGTCGTTTATGAATCTTCTCAACTCTTCTTCGTCATCCACCCCATCGTCCCAAAGCTCAAACTCTTCTTCGCAAGTCGGATTTCAAGCTTTTCAATATCCAAGACAATCACCACCGCAATTCTATCCATCACAACCATCACAACCGCAATTCTATCCATCACAACCATCACAATCACAATTCTATGCGTCACAATCCCAATACTATCCATCACAACCATCACCACCGCAATTCTACCCTTCACAACAACATTACTTTGAATCACAATTCAAAGTACCTCAACCACCACCAACCGAAACACGTGAACAACGTCGTCAAGGAAAAAAACCGGCCAAAGCGCCAAAGAAAAAGCCAATCCCGTGGTGAATTTGGACGCGGAAAACGAGGAGGAGGAAGAAGAGTCTCAAACCACAATTCGTTGGTCAAGCGAGGAAGAAATGTTTTTAGCCGAGTGTTGGGTCGAGGTTTCCCAAAACGCCGCTATCGGTAATGACCGACTAAACGATGCGTTTTGGACTCAGATTTGGGAGGACTTCAACGCTCGTACTTCAGGGCCTACTTGTACCAAAAATATGTGCACGGGTAAATGGACTCGGATAAACGGTGATTGCCAAAAGTTCAATGGTTTTTACAAGCATTTGCAGCGTAGATCCGGGGAAAATGATGTTGATCATATTGAGAATGCAAGACTTGCTTTTAAGGCTCAAACAGGGAAACAGTTTACTATGGTCCCGAACCACTGACAGAAACATTAGCACTTGCACGATTAGAGTCATGAATAAATTTACAAGGGTTTCCCAACTTACAGAAACCACGAGCATAGTTACAACAAACTTGAGGTTCAAATGGACGTTGAGGCGTTTGGTTATCACGAGTGACAAAGGCATCTTGGCCACGAGAGTTGGAGTTTCCGGCTAAAAGAACAGTTGGTGCCGATGAATCTGTGTTGCTGATGAAACTTTGAGACATGGAATTTAAACGCATCTCCTCGGTTGTGACCATAGATGACGGCATAGTAGAATCTCTTAGATATGTGGGCATAAGAAGTTCAAGTTCATCTTGCATTTAGCTTAAAACACTCTCAAAAGATATTGATATGCATTCTTTGCTTATTGTAGCCGACTTTTTGTTTTCGTAGATACTATAAGTGTATAACACATTTCTAAAATCGTAGAAGTAAATTTTCATAATAATAAAAAGTAAAATAAATAATGTATTTCCACCGTGGGGCTCACACTTTTCCTTGTTAACAACAATACATGAAGAATTGGTAGATCCGAATTTACACGGATGATATTGATAGCTAGGGGTGTTATCGGGTCAGGTTATTAGATGTTATCGAATCGGGTTGATTTGAGTTTTGATTATAAAAAAGTAACTCACGACCCGACCTTATAAAAAATCGGAGAGCGGGTTCTAGTGAATTTCGGGTCATGTTATACCAGGTCACGTGATTCGGGTTATCATGTTATGAGATTAGCTTTGGACGAGACAAACAAATAATAGGTGAAGGAACTGTTGTTCGGCCTTTAATCACAGCTTTTATATGGGTTCGAATGAATCTTGCTGTTTGGGACAGTTTGCTGAGACAGAAAAAGTGCAGAAAAATATGAACAGAATTATCAAAGCGTAAAAACTAAATTGTATTGATATGGAATGAATTGTTTACATAATTCTTGCCCTATATATACTTGTTGAATCGGTGCTTCAAAAGAGTTATACCGATTCAGTAACCCTCCTAAACGTTGCAATCCCTAAAACGGTTATACCGTTTCTAAACGTTGTAATTTTTCTAAAAAACCCAGCCCATTAGTATGGGTCGGTTTATACTAAACCTTACAGAATATATAACATAAAATTACATTAAACTACCCTTAACTATATTAAACATACTACCAAGTTTCTGGTTTTGTCATTTACATCCAACATTCCCCCATAATGACAAAATCAGTGCTTCCTTTATTCTTTCTTTCTTGACGAGTCTTCACAGCAATGTAGGTTCGGTGTCAGTGTCATAGGTGAGATGTGACTCTTCTTGCTTGTTGTATTTCCATTTCGTGCATTCTTTCGCAAAGTGTCCATGCTTGCCACATTCATAACATCTGAGCTTGCTTTTGTCGTTAGTTCCTTGACTCGTACTTGCATTGTGTACATTCGAATTATTCTTCCCTTCCTTGCCTTCTTTGTTGAAATCTTTACTTCGCCATTTACCATAAGTTTTGTTGTTTGAATTTGCCATGAGAAGCTTGTCTTGATCATTTGCCTCTAGTATGTCTTGACTCTTAATTCGTTCTTCATAGGCTGTTAACCTTCCAATGGCTTCTTCAAACGACATTTCGTCTAGATCTTGATATTGTTCTATAGTTGCCACGATAGGTAAAAACTTCTTTGGAGCAGAGTTAAGTAGTTTCCTTACTAGCACCTTATCTTCCAAGGTTTCACCAAGTCCTCTAAACTTGGCCTTTATACTACTTAATTTTCCTCCATAGTCACTTACTTTTTCGTTTGGTTTTATCCTTAGCGTCTCTAGTTCACTTCTCAATGTTTGTAGTCGTGCCTTTTGAACAAGATCGGCTCCCAAGTGCTTGACTTTGATTGAGTCCCATACTTCCTTTGCAGTTGAGTATTGTGCAACTTGCATTAAAACATCTTCTGGCAGTGATTGGAAGATTATTGCCTTTGACGTGTTTTCTTTGTTCTCATTTGTTGTTGTTCCGTCTTTCGCAACTATCATTTCCCATATGCCATATGCCTTCAATATTGTCTCCATCATCAATGCCCATGTCGTGTAGTTTGTTTCGGTCAATTTTGGACATTGTAGTGAAACATTTCCTAGTTCTCGAACTGATGTATTGTTCGATGTGTTAGCGTTCTTGTCTCCTTCTACCATGCTTGCTTATAATCAGAACCGAGATGTTTCTGATTTTCTTGCCTTTTGTGTTTGATCGAAAAGATCAAAAGTTCTTGCTTTTGTGATCATGTTAGATATTGGATTTCACATACACATCATAACATTAACACAATGAGCACATAGATGGTTTTAGAGAGAGAAAGAGTGGGACATTCTAGTGAGAGAAACTTGTGGAATATTAGATTACCAAAGAACATCCAACCCTCTACCTTGGGAGGTAGAGGGTATTTATAGGTTACAAACTAAACGACCTCCTGACGGCCTGTGGATCAGGGATACAGTGGGTAAAGACCCGTCCTTCCTCCACGGTGTTGCACTAGACTATTTTACGCTACTGACTAACTACAAAACAACATAAACAAGTAACTAACGATTAGTCTACGAGCTAACTAAAGCTAGATGATAGTTGGGGTGACCGACTCTTCAATATAGGAATTTTCTAATTCCTAACAATCTCCCCCTAAGGGAGGTCACCCCATGTTTTACATTACAAATCCTAGCATTCTATTCTTGACATTGTTCTTGAGCTCGTAGACAAAGCAACTCCAACATCGCAATCTTTGTGCATAAGTAGTGCAACTTCAAAGTCTGCACAGATTTGTACTTTAAGAGGAGGTCATTAATGATCTATGAGATGATTAATTTTGAGCCATCTTTTGAGATCATCAGCTATCAAAAATCTATAATACATCCTTTGTGGTGTTGTGACTTTAGGACCGACATGCTCACATTCTGGATCATGATATCTTCTCATCAGAGTAGCGGAAGCTTTTGTTGAATCATGATATTGGCAGCAGCGTAGCAGAAGCTTGGTGTGAAAATATCAGAGTCATTGATGCACTAATCATGATTTCTTTGAGTTGAATGTGTTAAGTGAGCATGCGGCTATGGATCGACCGCTCCATTCTGAACAGCTGCAAACGTCGGGTGTACCTGCATACAACAGTTAGCAATAAATCGCACGAAAGTGTCTTTGATCACTTTCGTTGAATTGAGGTACACGGCCCACGGTTCCCCGTTGATCAGTACATGTACTGCCTGTGATCGGGTATAATTCAGAAGAATTTCCTTGACAGGGTTTCGCAGCTGTTCTAGCTATTCTCAAACCGGAACGTCTCAAAGAAGACAACACGGAGTGAGTGAACCAGCGAATTTTAAGTCCACTGATTGATGAAAAGAGATTTGAAAAACAATCGTGTATTGCTCAATAGAAATTGTTTTTGCAATACAACGAAGGTTTTATTGAAAATCAATTATCAATCATAAAAATACCTTTTGGTTTGAAAAATGAGTACACAGTCGATGTGCTAAAGAAAAAGAGTTTTTAAGCACAAAGACCGGTTTTTCAAAGGTATCCGTCAATCCATAACCTGAACCAGGTTTGATTCAAGAGATTGAATCGCCCCACTGTTTCTGTTCAGTTGTCACATGGTTGATCTATATAAAAGATCTCACATGCCACCTACCAGGAGCTTGTTTGATGTTGGCTCCAGAAGGCTTTCCATCTTCATTGTGAATATGTAAACACATCACTCAGATGTTCTGGCAATACCACAAGGATAATGCGTAGGACTCAAGATATAATCTCTCTTTCCACATTGTGTGAAACAGAGAGTCTTCATTGAAAGTGTCCTAATGAGATTTATTGATGATCTCGTGGCTCTAGACTCAATTTGTGCATATTTGGATCCTATGACGGAGACTAGGGAGAGGGTCTCCTTCTTCAATATCAACCATCTCTAAGAGAAAGTCGATAGATAATGTCGGTTCCCCGTGAGAATGAAACAAGTCCTTTTAAGAGGAACTTGAGTGGTTTGGAAAGTTGAAGTGCAGTGCGTCACTGGGTCCATGACGTCTTGTCTTCAATACCGATGTTACCATCAGTAGCATATGAATTGAACCCGGTTTCTGCCCTAAGGTTGAATAAATTGAGGGCTATTTGTTTTCACCCTTTTCTCATTCAATTCTTTTTAATTCTTCAACCCCTTCAGTGCTTACCGAGACTTCATAGCTAGAACCTTGTTGGGTTTATTCCAGTACTAGCTCAGTCTTAGTCCGCACTCTTCCCATATCTCATTTTTCTCCTTTTATCATCATACCTAAGGACTTCTACACTAACTAGTGGATTGTCCCTGGGTAGATCCCTCCGGTTCTGGCGGATCATGGGAACACATACCTAACCTTATCATCCTTATATCACCGTACATGAAGTAAAGTTGGTCGGTCAATTTGGAATTGTTCGCCTGCCATTGGATCCAATTGAAAACCATTTTAAAATCAATTCAGATACTTGTGATATATTATCAAAGCATTTTGTACCTGAATTGTTTTTGATATTTTTAGAACGAGAACTCCCCCTCAACATGTGCATCAAGTATTTGAAAATGTTTTGCACACGGAGGCAAGAGAAAGAATTAACTTCTTTGATTACCATTTTCTAAAAGATATCAACATCACTTCCCACATCAAATCAAGTAGATATAGTATTTCCGGGAAGGATGAGGTTTCCATAAATTCGCTCCCCCTCAATATGTGCCTCGAGGTTTGAAAAGAGTTTTGCACATACTAGAGGGAACCCTTTATCATCAAAGGATTAGAAGCCATATGATCAAGGTACCTTAAAAACATTTAAAGTTGAATTTTGCAAAGATTTAAGTGTTGGGTACCCTGATGACTTGAATTTGCAAAGAGAGTTCTCCCCCTTAAAATATGCTTCGAGGTTCGAAAATTGTTTAGCACATATAAGAGAGAAGTTTGCACAAAAATTGGTCATCTTATCTTTTAACATCTTTCATATTTATATCACATTTTCTCCCCTGATCAAAAATCTTAAATCCTTTGAGATTTTGGATCTCAAGTGATTTAAATATGTATGAGGTAAAATATTTGTAGGAGAAAAATGTGTCCGATTTTATATGATCAAAAATGGACAACACAGATGTTTCCCCCGTTTTACAAGGGGAAACCATAGTACAAATCCTAGCACTATTACATGTATTACAGTTGTTTATATTTGTTACACCACATATTACACATAGTTAAAAACACACCATAAACAATATCCCGACGAAGTCTTCATTCAGTCCTCTGAAGAAGTTTGTAGTGACCATCACGGAGCCTTCCACCAAAAAAACTTTCAAGGCTGCGGAAGATCCTTCGTGTCTTGAGTCTTCGTCTGATTGCAGCAATGAAGTGTTCACATCTCTTCACGTCATCATCAGTCCAAAACATAGTTTTAACCCAAGATTTCATATCAAGTTTGGCTTCTTTCACTCTGGTGTCAAGTTCTTCTTCGACCAATTTGAGCGTACCATCACTAAACTTGTAGAGTTCACATAGACGCATAAGCATACGAGATCCATATCTGTCGGTGAAGATGACGGCTCTAGGGGTGTCAAGGACTTTGTATTCTCGATGAAATTCATGCCCAGTTGCATTCCATTGAGGACTTGTAAGGTTGATCCTGGTTTGGTAGCTTTCAATGCCAAGCTGGAAGTCCTCAACTCGTTTTCGAATGACTAAGCCCCTGATCCAAAGAGTGACAGCTGCAGAGAGGGCCTTTTTCTCACGTACAGGTAAGTGCTCAAGGTGTCCTTGAAGATTTAAGAGATAGAGATCTTCGAAATCATTTGGCAGAAGATGTTTGAAGTCGTTCTCTTCGATAGTATACACTTTGAAGTAAGCTCTTTTAAGGACAATCTTCTTCAAGTACTCATATCCATAGATAGGGAAGATCTCTCCACTAACAACACTTAAGATTTGCAGCTTTGATCTGACATCATTGCGTCTTTTATCAGCACCATGTCTTTCGATGTAGAACTTCTTCTTTTTGAACCACCAGTGAGAAATACCATAAGAAGCTGCAATATCATACTTTTGTTCTTCATTTGCCCAGAATTGATCAGGAACCATCTGCTCGAGCCCCTGATCAGAGTAGGTTGCAGCTTTCATCTTTGATATTGATAGAGCAGGTCTTCTTTCAGCAGAGCGAGCACACAGATAGTCCAAGTCGTGATTGAAGAAGAATTCTGCCTGAATGGTCATCTGACCAGGTTCACCACCAAGAGGAAGAGATTTGTTGACATTGAAGCGACTGATTTGATCACTGACTTGGTCATTAAGCATCTTATGGCATTCTTCCATCTGATATTGAAGATGATTTGCATCTGAGTGGAAGACTTTGACAATTTCGTAAGCTTGACCTTCAAGATCTCTTGGTGTTATGGATGAGATGCTCTTTCGTTCACAAAACCATCTTATGAAGCTTACCATATCACCAGTGTAGTGTAGAAGAGAGTCTTTAGCTGGAATTTCGTAGTTATTGGTGATAACTGATGCCCAATTGTTGTCAGGAATCATAGAGTCAGACTCTGGGATGGTCCATGTGGGTTCTGGAGAAGGAGGTCTATCTTCCATAATGCAGCTTTGAATAGTGTCTCTTGAAGGTGCAACTCTGGATGTGCTAGTGCGATTCCCAGCCATGTAAGAATCAAACCAGTCTTCTGAGGGCTTGGGAATATGCTTTGTAGATGCATCATCTTCATCTGGTTCTGAGTCCGCCTTGACATGCGACTCTTCGTTAACCATTTGATCATCAGGAATAGAGGTGAACGTGGATGTGAACCTTGAATCAACCGTCGTCCAAGCAGCAGATTTTTTCTGAGTACTCTGCTCTTTTGTCGGATCTGATTGACTGGAAGATTTTGGCGGTGATGATGGTGGTTGTGATGGAGGTGTGTTGGTTGTTGTAGAAGGATTACCAGATCCAGAAGTTCCAGCGCCTCCCGTTGGTGGTGGGGGTGGATCTTTGCGATCCTTCATCAATGCTTCCATTACAATTGTTCTCCTTTTCTTTTTAGCTTCTTTTTCTCCGACCTCAATCTTGAACTGCTCATAATTGTCGAACTTAATGGATTCTTCAAGTGCCTCATAGAGTTTACTGTGAACCTCATGCTTGTCCTCTTCAGCCTCATACATCCTTTCACACAGAGCTGCTCTCATATCGGAGATTGGGAGGTCCTTGAATCGTCTAAGAAGTGGAGCCTCCATAGCCCATTCCACAGCATCCTTGACTTCTCCTTTAATAGCGTCAGTAACCGCTTCATTGAAGTTGAGGTGCTCCAATCTATAGACACGATCCACCAGAGAATCAACAGATTTAGGAAGTTTCCTTTCCAGAGCTTCTATCCTTTTAATAGTTTTATCCAGTAGTTGATCAGAGGTGAGAATCTGTAGAGAGGAAGCTGGTGGAGCCACTTCATCTGCAATTGTAATGACGGGTTCTGGGTTTGGTGACATTGTTGGTGGTGTTTGTACAGTTGATTGAGTAGGTAAGGGAGGTGGAAGTGCAGTTGATAGTGAAGATGCAGTCATTGGAGGAATGGTTGACGTATCTTGCTGAATGCTGACATTATACATGGATTGTGCAGAATCTAAGGTTTTGTCATTAATGAATTGATCACCAAAAGAGAAATCATCATCAAGATTCTTAAGTGAGGATAGAGAGTTAGTAGACAGATTTGGTTCATCCATCTTCAAGGTCTCATCAGATCTTGTCTCAAGGTTCTCTTGTGAGCCCTTTTGTAACAGAGTGTCAACATTCAAGTCAGATTGAGTCTCACCAAGTGTAAGAGATTCCTTAAACGTTTCAGGCACCTTGACCATTCCAGATTGTTCTTTTGCATGAGATGAGTCTGTTCTTCTCTTCAGCTCATATTGATTAGTGGTGCTTGATGGAGATGATGAGATAGTTAACAGCATGTGAGCAGCTTGTTCAGTTTCAACACTTGCAACTCCTTTACCCTTGTCAAGTGAAATTGGGGTTGTTTGTTGAGGTAGTTGAGCGGGTTCCCTTAACACAATTCCACCTACTGGAGCTTTCACATTCTGACTTTCAAGGCTTTGCTGAATTCCAAGTTGCAGATCAGCATCATCTTCATCAGTTAGCCTGGTAACATTCCTTGGTATCTCAGTTTTCTCACCAATCTCCTTTTCCACTTTCTTTCTTTTTACATTCCGCTTCTTGGATGCGGTGTCAGACTGTTGAGACCTTTCAAGTCTCTTTTTAGGAAGAGAGGCATAGGATGCTTGTGAGGCTGACTTGGTTATGGGAGCATTTGGTTGTAAAGGAGATGGTGTGACATCAGCAGAGAGTTTGGTTGCTCTTTTCATGTATTGCTTGAAGTAGTCCATCTTCTTGATATCTTCTGTGAGAAGACAATCAGGAATTGGCAATCCAAATACTTCTTTATCCGAACCTCTAGGAACATATTTCAGGTTTCCTAAAACAAATTCATCTTCTGCTTTGTGTAAAGTTGATTCAGACCTAGGAGTGAATTTATGAGTTTGTTGTAAGTACTGGATAACAAGCTTAGAGAATCTGATACTGGGAATTACAAGCTTGTTCTGTTTCTTTCGGCCTTGAGCTTTGTTCTGGAAATTGATTCTGTCAGATATGAATGTGTTCATTGATAACGAAAATTCTTCCCAAATACGATCTGATACATTCACATCAACCCTATTAACGATTCCCCATAGGATTTGCAAGATGGGGATCCTCACTTTATCGAACCCTGATGTTTTGCCAGATAGGCACAAGTTAAGAATTGTTGTAATGGCTCTCCATGGTTGAAACATGTGTCCAGTGATGATGTCAGATGCTCTTGAAATACTGTTCTGATAACCCAATCCAATTAGAAAGACAATCAAATCGTCAGCACCAGGTGGAGATTCAGAACGAAAGTCAGGGTTACATGGTGTGATTCCAAGAGCCTTGCTCAGAATATCAGAATCAATTGTGAACTCCATATCATCCAGCATGCAAGAGTATCGAGCTGTGATTTTGTCCCATTGAATGGTGTTCCAGAACTGTTGAATGTAAATGGAGGGAATTGAGCATTGCTTGGAAAGTGCTCCGAAGAAGTTTGTGTTTTTGAGGATGTCAATGGAAACTTTGAGTATCGGATTTTGTTGAAGCCTTTGTAGATCCACATAACAGTTGCTTTTTCCAATAACAGCCCATTGACTCCTGGGAAGGATTTCTTCGTCTGAAAGGACTTTGGATGATGCTGACGGGGTAGCACTCTTTTCTGGGATTGAACTTGCCATTGATGTTCTGAGTAATCATACAATCAACAGTAATGAATGGGAACAGGTTAGATGATAAATGGTAGATGAGACAACAATGAGAGCACCCTTATGACATGGACACATAGAATTAGTCACTCAGAGGGAGTTCCCAAAAAAAAACACATACAGAGACATAAAAGACAACTTCCTTACGAGAGATAATACAATGGAGTATAATCTTACAGATAAATATTCACATGACGAGCAGATAAGGGAATAACAAGCAAAAGAGAGCATAGCAAAGGGATCATGTCATGAGCCACAATACAAATGTAGAAGTGATATAACAAGTGTGTATGAGGAAAAAGAAACATTTTGGTTGTCGTGAGAGAAACCAAGTACCTTTTCCCTAAACAGACTTGACATAGCAGATTACATAGAGTGTGTAGACTCAACAAATTGAATTAGAAGTTCCTAAGTATAGAGAATGAGATCAACTATAACACTGGACCTTTGAACATATTAATAATCCTTGACCCTAATACTAATTCTCAACATGAAAGTGAACAATGTTGCAGACTTGTAAAGACAAGTCGTCATCTAGAGCCACAGACAAGTCGCTAAAAGATTAGCACTCTAAGTCGCTATGCTAATTCGCTAGCATGTAAAGTCAAGTCGCCATGAACAGTAACACACCCAAGTCGCTATCAATTCGTTAACTAAGTCGCTAGGTTACTAATTCGCTAACTTGTAAATACAAGTCGCTAACTGCTAACTCGCTAACCAAGTCTCTACAAAACAGTCAACTAAGTCGCTAGGTAACTAATTCGCTAACTTGTAAATACAAGTCGCTAACTACTAACTCGCTAACCAAGTCGCTAGAATTTAGTGAACTAATTCGCTACAGAAACGTAGTCGCTAACTTGAACACTAACTCGCTATGAAGAACATTCAGACTAAGTCGCTACCAAGAACAATTTAACTCGCCACCAAGAACACTCAAAAATTCAACAGGCAAACAACCCAATCCACCAAACAATCATTATCCTTTCATGGTAACATATACAACAATCACAAAATAATGCACCAACACTTAGAATATATGCAATCATAATAATCATCAGCCCTTCGAACCTAAGAGGGAATCCAACAGTCACAGTACACGAGATGCACGTTCGAATCTGGTAAACGTGACAAGTTAGAAACACAATACAAACGCTTAAGAGAGCTAAGATAAGAGTGATTCGAGACAAACCTCTTGCTAAGTCGCTAGGTAGAGCAATTATACGAAGAGAAGAAAAAACGAGAGAGAGAAAAAGGAAACTTGTTTGAGAAGAGATCAGGTAATACGCTAGGGGTATTCAAACTAACTTTGGCATTATGACACATTTGGTCCTCGTGGTTTTAGAATGAGAGGTAAAACGCTAGTGCAACACAACATTCACATATTAGACAAGTTTGGTCCCTATGGTTTTGAGGAAGGAGTGGTAAGATGCTAACACAGAATATAGACTAAGTCGCTAGCATAGATTATCACAATGATCAACATGAATCAATTAATCATTTAGACCAATAAGCATTTAATACTAGGCACTTAATACGAAGGTACACAATGATAATCCTATGAGCAAGATACGACCACAACCAACAAAAACCATAACCCGATAGTTACAGAGGCAAGACACGACCTCAACATGCAAACGAGCAAGCATTATAACCAACACAGAAGCCAATGGCATAGATAGTCAAGAAAAACATATACACAGTCTCCCCCTCAATCAAGTTCATCAAAGAACATTGATTGACATAAGTTTACCCTGATAAAATGGAAACAAGAATATTTCAATTGTTCGAACTTCATCTATGATCCCGTGTCATTATTGAATGACATTTCTAGGACCGTAGATGTTATCGATAACAGTGAAAATATTCTTTATTAGATAGGAAAAACGTGATAAAATAGTACATTTAAAGAATTTAATCAGGAAAGATTTTTTTTTTTTTTTTTTTTTTTTTTTTTTTTTTTTTTTTTTTTTTTTTTTTTTAAAGAAACTCGATTTATACAAAGATATGGATGAACGAGTCCTGATTCAATGATGAATAGGAGTCAAAGTAAGTAGTGCATCAACTGTTACACGCTATAGCTCCTGAATGAGCTATGTTCATTTCTGATGGGAACCAAGTCATGAAGTTCCTGATTGAGTTGAGCATTGTACCTGAAAAAGACTGAGAGCACATTGTACTGGAAGCACATGTAGATTTGTACATAGAAGAGTTAGTGACATGATTAGTCTCACATTTGGATGCATCACAGTATACTACAGACTTATCATTAATGGAGATCCTATTAGGCTCTACATTCTTGAAAAGTTTACCTGTAGGAATCCATTTGAGGCATGATCTAGGGATGTAAGTTCGTTTAAGTCCTGTAAACTTAAATAATCTACCAGTGGGAATCCATTTGAAGCCACAGTGAGTTGAACTAAATGAGTGCACACCCTTGTTTTGACTAATTGTCTTTTTGTGATCTGAGAATTTCTTAGGGGATTGATCTGTCAGACTATGTTTTGCATGAGACCTAGTTAAGCTTATAGCATTTCTGATTTGTGGGTGATCTCCATTAGTCCTATGCTTGGGATTCATCATATCTGAACTAGGCAATGAAGTGACTGGTTTTGACAAAACAGACTTATTATCAACTTGGGATGTAAGCTTAGATTTCAATGGTTTAGCTCTTTCAGACCTAAAGGCATTAGGTTGTTTAATAACTGTTCGTTTCAAGTGGTTCTGAACAGTTGACTTTCCCAAAGTTGAAGGTTTTGCAAACTTAGTGTTCATCCTATTTCCAACATACTTCCTGAGCTCATTTTTTAGGGCAACAATATTGAAGCTCTTATCCTGAATTTGTGCTTTGAGGTCATCAATATCTTTCATCAAGAAGTTAGATTGATTGACTAACTTAGAGTTTGTTTCCTCAAGGTTCTTTCTTAAATGCTCATTTTCTCTTAGAAGGTTGGACACACATAGAGCTAGTTCAGAATTCCTAGATTCTAGTGTATCACTCATCTCATGACAGTCATATTTCTGGGCTTCTGAAAGAAGCGATTTCAGATTTCTTATGGTCGAATCTTTGTCCTGAATCTGGGATTTTAACTGATTAATTTCAAAAAATTCTCTAAATTCTGGAAGTTCCAGATTACTACACTGTTTTTTTGCATAAAACATTTCATTCTTATGTTGTATTTCAATTTGCAAAGAGATACAGTGTTTTTCAAGAATTGAAAATTTGTTTGAAAGCTCATCATATACCCTTTTTTCAATCATGTTACTTGCATTAGATTCAAACAAAACAAAGATTGATTCCACATTGTTATGTTCAGGGTAAGAATCATGTACCTTTTTGTGAGAATTAGTGTGATCAGATAAGTGTACCTTGTTGATTGATACCTTTTCTGACTCTGAGAATTTGAGATCAGTGTTGTTTTCTACATCCTTTTTCATCACAACTGAGATTCTGCAATCAGTGTCTTCTGCTGGTTCAACTGGAATGAAGCATGACACGTCATCATTGTTCCATGGACACTCTTGACACTCATTCAATTCCTTCAGCTTGTTATTCTCTTTTGCAGCTTCCTCGATGTATGTTTCCATATTACTCATAAGTTGAATAAATGATTTTCTGAACTCATGAATTTCCATTCCCGTGTGCTTCTTGAAAGACATTCCAGTCATGATATTATCAAAATCTGAGGAGTATTCTTCCCGGGTAAGTGGCTGAAATTGGTTGAAGATGGTTTGGAGAGCAGCATGAGAATCATCCGTTGAGAGCTTTTCTTTGGTAATTTGAAACCTCAGTCGTTCTAGGTTAAGCAAAACAGTTCTTGTTAAAGTGGGAAAATCCTGACGAAGGATGGCACAACTTGTTCGATCCATGGTTGTTGATAAGAGTAATTTGAGAAGCTGACTGAGATGTTGAAACGGCTCACTGGTGCATTCCACATTCTTAGCATCATCTGAAGACATTAAGAGTGACTTATTTGAGTTGTTCTGATTGATCGATACTGAATCATTAAGTGTGTGGCTTTCAGATAGGCATTCTGTTTCACAATTCTGTGCTATGTCATAGAGAGCAAGTACTTTGGTGATTAAAGGATCCATGATGACTGACATTGTGTTATTATGAATTACTCCCCAAGTCTTTAGAGAATTAGAATCAACTCGCTACCAACTAAATAGTACTAATCCCAAGTCGCTAGACGATACTACACCAAGTCGCCAACACTTAATTCGCTACCATGCCAAGTCGCTAGAGTTCCAAGTCGCTAGCCAGATGTAAGTCGCTAAGTAGTAACTCGCTAACACTCAAGTCGCTAGCAAAATTTCAGCAGCAATTCGCTACACAAGTCGCTAACAATGCAAGTCGCTAAAGAGCAACTCGCTACAGACCAAGTCGCTACCACCAAGTCGCTACTCGTAGTGGAGAGTCCACTACTTGTACTTTAACTCGCTAGATCTAACTCGCTAGCTCCAACACTGTAAGTCGCTAAAAAAATGTGAAGCAAGTCGCTACCAAGAAAATACTCCGTGAGCTAAGTCGCTAGCTTGAAAAACCATATAAACATCACTTTTCAATCCAAAAACAACCCAACCAAGATGATTCAAGCTTACCAAATGAAAACCTAAGCACTTGTGATGATTCTAAACATAAAAGTACCAACAAAATTCAAACTTTAACACAAGAAATCAACCAAATGATGCAAAAACCACTAAACTTTTTCAAACTCAAAAACCACCTAAAAACCACTATAAATCCAAAGATGTGCAAGATATGATCTAACCATGGCTCTTGATACCAATTGTTAGATATTGGATTTCACATACACATCATAACATTAACACAATGAGCACATAGATGGTTTTAGAGAGAGAAAGAGTGGGACATTCTAGTGAGAGAAACTTGTGGAATATTAGATTACCAAAGAACATCCAACCCTCTACCTTGGGAGGTAGAGGGTATTTATAGGTTACAAACTAAACGACCTCCTGACGGCCTGTGGATCAGGGATACAGTGGGTAAAGACCCGTCCTTCCTCCACGGTGTTGCACTAGACTATTTTATGCTACTGACTAACTACAAAACAACATAAACAAGTAACTAACGATTAGTCTACGAGCTAACTAAAGCTAGATGATAGTTGGGGTGACCGACTCTTCAATATAGGAATTTTCTAATTCCTAACAGATCAAAAGATCAAAATTCTTGCTTGAAACTCTAAGGTTTCTTCTTGCTATCTTGCTTGAAACTCTAAGGTTTCTTCTTGCTTGAAAACACTAGGTTTTCTCTTGCTATGAACCACAAGGGTTTAGTTAATCTTGCTATGAATCACGAGGATTCGGAATAATCTTGCTATGAACCACAAAGGGTTCGGTTTGACTTGCTATGAACCACAAAGGGCTCGGGTTATCTTGCTATGAACCACAAGGGTTCGGGTTATCTTGCTATGAATCTAAAGGGAAAACGGTATTTGCTATTCTAATCAATCGGGGTTCTTCGCTAATGGGATTTCTATCTTACTAACAAAATATTTCTTACTTTATATGGTAGAAAAGTAAGAGAAAATTGAAAGAATTAAAAGAAAAAAAACGATTGATTAGTGAAAACCTGGGAACGTGTTTTGTTTACAGGTTCAAGATGCTTTCCAGATTCGTGATTCCAAAACAACTTGCTTCTGATCAGTTTCTGCGTGTGTTTCTTCTTTGCGCAATAAAAGCAAAAATTCGATCCCTTCTTTCTTTCTTGTTGCAAATCGATGGCCTACTCTTGCTCGTTCTTTCTTGGATTCTTTTTGCTCTGATGCCACTGTTGTTCGGCCTTTAATCACAGCTTTTATATGGGTTCAAATGAATCTTGCTGTTTGGGACAGTTTGTTGAGACAGAAAAAGTGCAGAAAAATATGAACAGAATTATCAAAGCGTAAAAACTAAATTGTATTGATATGGAATGAATTGTTTACATAATTCTTGCCCTATATATACTTGTTGAATCGGTGCTTCAAAAGAGTTATACCGATTCAGTAACCCTCCTAAACGTTGCAATCCCTAAAATGGTTATACCGTTTCTAAACGTTGTAATTTATCTAAAAAACCCAGCCCATTAGTATGGGTCGGTTTATACTAAACCTTACAGAATATATAACATAAAATTACATTAAACTACCCTTAACTATATTAAACATACTACTAAGTTTCTGGTTTTGTCATTTACATCCAATAGGAACGATAACGAGAAACCGATAGATAGATGAGGGGGGCAAAGTGAAAATCTGGAAAAGCGACTCATTTGTTAGTTGAACAAAAGTCACAAAACATGCAAACCCTAGCTAGCTTTAATTATATTTATTAATCCTAAAAGAAAACCAAACAATGAATCAGTCAGAGATGGAATGTCGTGGATTACCAACCTTATATCCAAGTCTAGACGGTGATCCAAACAGAGTTGGTATTAAAATGAACGATCCAGCAATAAAAACCTACACCGGAAACCACCTTTATGTTACTCAACCAAATATGAGCGAAGAAACCATTGCCTTGCTGTCGCAATTCAATTCTAAAAAGAAAGATTCATTGAAATCGACTATCATCGATTATTTTGGTACTTTTATGCTTTGTTTTTTTACTTACTTAATTGAATTATGGGTTTTTATTGATTTTGAAACCCTTTTTCTGTTTTTTGTTTTTGTTAATTTAGGTGTTGCTAACAAAGGTCCCGCACAACATGTTGCAGCTGAAGCAGAAACTGGTGTTGTTTCCAATCTTTTATTCTTTATTTATTTATTTATTTATTATTCTGCATTATTATCATGCATGAGATATGATTATTCTAAACCTGCTAAGTTAGTTTATGTATAAAGTTAGTCATTTTTAGCTTTGTTGATTTTGAGGTTTAAGATATACCCTCACCTCAAAATCAACCCCTTTTTTTCCATTTGTGTCTGTTTCTTTGAAATTGCCGTTTTTTCGATACTATAGGTACTAAGCGCCTTCACAAGGGTATCATCGGCTATTCAAATGAAACCTTGGTTTCTGGGGATCCAGACCCAAGTCTGCACTACGTGCATCCTCCTCGACAATTTGCTTCTGGTAACGACTCTACTTGGTTTTCTAAATCCTTTCTCCAACACTTTTATATATATTTGTACGCTTCTCACGAATATTTATCTTTTTATTCATATACTAACTTTGAACCTTGTGATTTTTATTTTAGCTCTTCCTCCTCCGATGAGTTACGAAGAACTTAAAGCAGCAGGAGCTGCCATTGAAGCAAATCTAGCAGCTGCAACAGCAAAGATAGAAGCAAGATCAGCAAGGTATCTTGCAGCAGCTCGTGAGTGCTCTCTCTAAACACTTTCTTTTACCTCAATGCATCTCATCTTTCTCTATTATGGAAGATTTTCTTATATTCACCCAAAGTCCTTCAAACTGTTTGTAGTAGAGACCAACTCCTTTTTTATAACATAACAGGCTCATATTACCCTTGCTTATTATCGTATTAACATTATAAAAGGTTGTTAATTAACTACTCTTATTTTCAACATGTTTGACTAATTTGCCTCAAATCAACCTTCCCCAAACAATGAAGGGACTAGTCTAGACGATAATTGTAGCCACTGATATTTGTTTCTCCTGCTCATCTCTAGCTAATTTGTTGATTCGGTTTTTAACATGAGTTTTGCGACCCTAATAGATCAAGTCAAAACAGTATCGGGGAATGCTTAACATTTTTCGGCAAAATAAAAAGATATACCCCGATCCTTTGTTTTGGACTTTGACAAAACTTTTGTTTTTTTAAACTTGTTTGGTCGAGCCGTTCGACGAATATGACTTGTTAAAGATATACTTTATAGCTCAAATAAGTCGATTTATTTCCATCTATTTACGGTACTTTTGTATTGTGTATACTAGCTCTGAACCTTTTAAATTCTTGTAGTTGCTATCCCACGTTACTGGGAAGACCCAAGAAAGAAGAAAGCATCTGAATCAGAACTAGTGAGTACTCTGCCAACATTTTTTTACACCTACATGCTTTTTTTCATTGTTTTTTATTTTTATGTATTTTTGGTGAAAGGGTGAAGTTTCTATAACTAATCACAAAAAGTACAATAAGCAAGCTAGTCCAATGACAGGCCTTGGATAGCAAATTAGCCTCTACATTCAATGTGATTATTACTACCAGTTCTTTATAGCATTCTAGCACATATAATAGCCTAGCCACTTGAGCTATATTGCATTTGCACTTCCCATTCCTTGGCTACATAGCATACTTGAGCTGTCTTTTTCACTTTGATGCTCATAAGTTGCAGCTTTATGTTTTCAGTTTCCTTTGGTAACTGTCTCAGCATCCTTTGAACTTGTGTAAACGTCCTGCCATTTCTTTCTTTCCCACAAATTAAACCACAGTTGCAGGTTCTATCCTTCTCGATACACCCCAAATGGTTTTGTTGCATCGTCTTGTAGCCATATCTCTTATCACATCTTCCATTAATTAGGCCTATTCTCATCATTGATCTTCTCTTGGTTTTAAATTGCGTGCATAGTGGCGATTGCAAAAACTCAACGGGATTTGTGATGTAAAGTTGTTCTGGGATGCACCCTCTGATGCTATCGCATTACTTCACAATAGTGTTATGCTTATCTCATTCAATAACTGCAATTGAAACTTTGGCCTTAATAACCTACTTGATGAAAGATATAGAGAGAGAATAACTAATTTAAATGCTTTTCACTTCAATGAGAGTTAATTTTCTTATTGGCAATTGACTTTTGACATTGTCGATAATGGTTAGGAATATATAAGTGACTGATTTGATGTATACGCGTACTATTAGTATCAACATATAAGCGACTTATTTGATGTTTAAGCATCGACTTGTAGAATTTAATTAAAAATAATTTTTTATTTTTTCATTAGCGAGCGTCGCACGTCTGTGTTGTGCGCGCAGCTAAAGAAGCATTTCGGCCACACCATTTTTGAGAACTCACAATTAAAGAAAAGGTGACTGCGAATCCATACGCTTCTTACAAATTTGGATAGCTACTCCAAATCTGCATTGTTTTGTGTTTGGATAGCGATCCACAAGATAAAACCATATCTTGGATTGCACCGAGAAAACCAAACAACCTTGTATCAATTGACTCCTGAAAAAATAGGACCACATCCTACATGTGTTGTCCGGTCAAGATCTTTTACATAGGGTATTTCATGTTAATGAATTGAAATTTCTTTATAATGATACCATGGTATTTTTGTGTTGGTCAAATAATAGGTGCCGAAGGTCAGGCTGAAGCAGGAGGACCTGTTCCCAAACGCGCTTGCCAGGATCCGAACACTTCTGCAGCAGATTCATCAGCAACTGGTTCTCGTAACAATTAGATCCACTTCTACTATGTGGATCTAGATCTTACTTAGTAGTACTATATTTAAATGTGTCTGTTAAACGATATAATATGCTATAAGTTGTGATACAACAGGGCAGTGGTAACATCAATAAGACCTCAAGCATGGCAACATCAACTGTGTCTAGTCCTAACAGACTTGATACAACAGATGGAAACCCAAGCCAGCTGGAAACTATGGGTGGCTTTAGTATTCCTCCTAGTCCAACTAGGGAGAATACTGAGTCTATGCCCCATGACGCACCTCTCCCAGAAGGTAACCCATCTGGAAGTGCTGAGGGCAGTCAAACACTTAAGGAATTAACGAATTTGTGTACACAGGTGACTACCAAGGTGGAGGTATTGGAGCAAGATCTGAAGGATACCAAGAAACTTTATGCAAAGGTCTACTCTACCATGGTAAAGAAGGTTAAAAGATTAAAGCTCAAGGTCAAGGTATTATAGGCTCCCAGAAAAGCAAATATTGTAGATTCTTCAAGTTCAGATGGTCCTGAAGACATTGGTGAATTTTACAAACAGGGGAGGAAAACTGATACTGGAACTTAGGGGGGACATTGACTTTTGAGAGTGGTGGTGATCAAGATATGGGTGATTATGTACAAGTGACTAAAGAAGTTGATCTTGATGCTCCTACTGAAGTGGTTGAAATTTAGGAAGACGTCACATATACTGCTACTAGCTTGAAGAAGGCAGAAGGTACTGTTAGTGAAAAAGGTACTGCCAGTCCACATAAAGATACTGCTAGAGTAGATAAAGGCAAAGGCATCTTGCTTGAAGAAGAACCGGTTAAGAAGAAGAAAAAGGTTTCTGTGCAGATGGTTTATGATGATGAATTAGCAAAAGAAGTGCAAGAAAAAGAAGTGGTTAGATTTCTTGAGGAGCAGAAGTTGAAAAATTCTACAGAAATCTCTCAAGAAGAATTAGACAAACTAATTGCTCAGATGCTGCAAGAAGAAAAGAGTGCAGCAGTTCCTGAAGAAGAAAAAGAAGATTCAATTCAAGAATTGCTAAACAAAATGAGGGAACAACAAAGATCAAAGAAAAGAATCAAACCCCCAACTAAAGGACAACTTATGAGGAATATGAAGATTTATCTGAAACATCAGGATTACAAGAAGGATTCTCAGCTGAAGGGTAAGACATTTGTTGAGATTCAAGAGATGTATGTGAATGCTTATAGAAGAATACAAGATTTCAGACCAGTAGGAACTGAGGAACCAACAATCAGAACTAAAAGGGCAGGTTTAATGCTGGAATCTGAAGCATCTAAGAAGCAGAATACCGAAGGAAGCTCATCTGTAACTGAAAAAGAATTTGAGGAAGAAGAGTTGTAAGGTTTTATGATCATTCAACCTGATGAAGGCATACATGTTGAAGCTTTACAGACCAAGCATCCAATTATAGACTGGGAGATCTACAATGATAAGTTTGGAAAGGCTTGGAAGATCATCAGAGTTGGTGACATTGTTGAGATGTACAAGACATTTGCTGATATGGTAAAATCTTTTGACATATATGATCTGATAAAGTTATGGGAACTGGTACAGAAGAACCTGATGAGCAGGAATAGGAGCTTTGGGTAGAGTTGGAAAGACTTTTTGAACCTGATCCTTATGACATACTTTGGAGTCAAGATGCTACAGTCACAGGAACTACATGGATTTTATACAGTTCATCTGGTGTTCATCATGTATAAACTAGTACATCTGATTGGTTTATGCTAGTGGAAAAGGAGTATCCACTCAGAATGAAGACACTTATAGTGATGTTATCTTCAAGGTTGACAACTGAAGAAGATAGTGAAATGGCAAGGGATTTGGTAACAAGGATCTTCATTCAAGCTCAGAGACCAAGTAAGTAGATGTTTGCAAAATTCCTCAACATCATGAAGAACAAGTTTAATTTAAGAAACTTGATGATTCACATTGAAATCACAAGTTTAGGGGAGGATTGTTGGGAATTTAGCTAAACAGTTTGTACTGCCAAGGTTAAGACTTTGTACTGCTAAGCTTAATTGATGGACTGCTTGAAGAATACACTAGCAGTACAAACTGCCAATGCAAATATTTGTACTGCTTATATGATAATGTGTATAGTCGGTTAGATAATTATAGAATAGATTCTATAAGATTTACCTTATATAGAAAGTTATTGTAAACCGACTAGGACTCCTTAGTCTATAAAAGGAGGTCCTAGGTTAGATTTAGAGTACGAGTTATTCTAGAGTCGATGATTTCAAGGTTTTGTAACCCTAACACTTTTGAGTATTCGTATTAATATATTGAAGTGTTTTGTGAGAAACAAATTGTGTCAATCATTCTCTTTATCATTAAACATTAGTTTCCGCACTGTGTTTAAGCTTTATACAAGACAACTCGCTATACTTTGATTGTGTTAGATTTATCTAATACGATTAATAAGATCAATTGCTCATCTGGGATCAACACTAAACCCAAACCCGGTTTCTGTTCATCCCATGGCACTCTTAGTCACATTTATCAGGTATTTATGTTGATGAGACTTTTAGTTCTGTTGTAAAACTGACTACTATTCAGACTGTACTTAGATTGGCTACCTCTCGCCATTGGCCAGTTCATCAGCTTGATATCAAGAATGCTTTCTTACATGGTGATTTATCTGAAACAGTTTATATGCATCAGCCCTTAGAGATTCTACACATCCTGACTATGTTTGTTTATTACAAATATCTCTTTATGTATTGTGTATTGTGTATGGAGTTCTTTTCAACTATGTACTTTGAAAGGAAAGGTCGAAACATTTTCATCACGAAACATTTTCATCACGAAAGGTCGAAAGATTCGTAGGAACAAGTTTAATAAGAACATTTTACGAACAAATGGATTTTCTAAAGGATAATCATTAGGATAAGGATCGAAAGGATTACCTACATGTTATTGTTCTTAAAATGATTTTACAAAACATAAACCATGGGTTGGAAATCATTTAAAATCATTTGCTTATGATTTGTGCATCACATCAAGAGTTTACACCAAGCCTTCATGAACACTTTCTATGATTGCCTATAGACTTCACACAAGTATATGTTTCTTAATATTGATTTTCACTAAACCATAATTTTGAGGAAGCCTTGACAAGCTTTCTTGTTACTAATCTTTTAAAACAAATTAAAACGCAAATCTCTTGGGACGATCTCGACTTACCCACCTTTGCTATCGCGAACGAGTATACTTGCTCGTATTTGTTTATAGTAATTGCCGGATAATTCGTGTTTATAAATTTTTAAAACTTGCACACGGTGAGCACATCACATGTCTCTTACATTGACAACCTTTATGGATGTTAACTGAAGTTACTTATATACCTCTTAGGAAAAAAGAGGCATATTTAGTATTATACCTTTTTACAGGTATACAAGGAATCTTTTAGTTTAAATGAAAAATCAAGATAGTTAGATGCAACAAGTAATTTGATACAATAAAGATTAAAGAATAAGCACCAACGTATTAGAATTCGTTTTAATGTAAAATTTTTATTTGAATATTGCACATTAGCTTTCCCACTAAAAATAATACTATTAAACCTCACAATAAGTGTGAGGTATCCGATGACTGTCCAAATGGTGGTGCACAATGACAACCCAGTGAGAACAAATCATGTGATCATGAAAGGAAGTTGGTATGAATTTGCAAGGATTTGTGGTTTCATTGAGCCAAAAATAAAGGTAAATTGTACACACATTATATTTATGTTCGTTTGACAAAGTTAAAGTTCAAAATTTGTCCAAGGTGGGAGTATATATATATATATATATATATATATATATATATATATATATATATATATATATATATATATATATATATATATATATATATATATATATATATATATATATATATATATATATATATAGTTTTCTTACGGTATTAAAAAACATCAATTAATTTTTGTTCGTTTAATATTTTTTTTCTGTAACGTGATTGCAAAAATAGTATCAGGAGGTAAATTGGGCGATGTTTGCGCTCTTCCTCGGATGATAATAACCCCATACGATAAGAAAATGCTTTTTCAGCTTAATAGAAGACAGTTCCAATTTTTGTTTCTTTTCCTAAGACAATAAACAAAAGTCAAGGTCAAACTTTAGCAAAGGTTGGACTTTATTTGGAACGCCCGGTTTTCTCACATGAACAGCTTTATATAGTTGTTTCAAGAGTAAAGAGCAAAAAAGGTCTTAAGGTGCGTGTTGTGACAAAGATGATAACTACAGCAATGCTACAACAAACGTAGTGTATAAAAAGGTTCTTCACAGATTATGAGTATCTTTCTTCATTTCTATTATGCCTTACTATAATATATATGTATCTTTTTTCTTTTAAGATTATGACTGACGAAAAATTATTTTTATTGTGAATATTATATTAAGTTTGACGATATCTTAAAAACTATATTATTAATATTATTACTAATTCTTAAAGCTAGCCGTCTAACGGGCGGGCGTGCGGCTAGTAAATAAAATAAAACAAATCGAATTTGTATTAGAAAAAAAAAAACAAAAAAAGGAAACAAGTAAGTAGTGCAATAAAAAAGAAAGTAAAAGGGGTAAGAAAGGGCAATTGAAAAGGTTTACAACTTTACCAAATTAATTATTGCCCACTTGACCTAATAGTCACTTTCTGTCTGAATTTCCCACTCACCCCAAATTTGAAATTAATTTCACTATTACACACTATGGCGTTTCCATTGTTCGAACTTCTACCTGAACAACAAGAAGAGGTCATCACGAAGTTTGATGCTTTGGAGATCTGTAGGTTGAAGGCATCTAGCCAACACTTTCAGCATCTTCTAACGTCACCCGAGTTCGTGACGCGTTACAATTCCAGTGAAGACAACGGTGGTGTGTGTTAGAAAAGGAAAAAGGAAAAAGGGTAGGTATTGCAATAAAAAGGAAAAAGAGAAGGGATTGCAATAAAAAGGAAAGTAAAAGGAGTAAGAAAGGGCAATTGAAAAGGTTTACAACTTTACCAAATTAATTATTGCCCACTTGACCTAATAGTCACTTTCTGTCTGAATTTCCCACTCACCCCAAATTTGAAATTAATTTCACTATTACACACTATGGCGTTTCCATTGTTCGAACTTCTACCTGAACAACAAGAAGAGGTCATCACGAAGCTTGATGCTTTGATGATATGTAGGTTGAAGGCATCTAGCCAACACTTTCAGCATCTTCTGACGTCACCCGAGTTTGTGACGCGTTACAATTCCAGTGAAGACAACGGTGGTGTGTGTTAGAAAAGGAAAAAGGAAAAAGGGTAGGTATTGCAATAAAAAGGAAAAAGGGAACGGGTAGGTATTTCAATAAAAAGGAAAGTAAAAGGAGTAAGAAAGGGAAATTGAAAATGTTTACAACTTTACCAAATTAATTATTGCCCACTTGACCTAATAGTCACTTTCTGTCTGAATTTCCCACTCACCCCAAATTTGAAATTAATTTCACTATTACACACTATGGCGTTTCCATTGTTCGAACTTCTACCTGAACAACAAGAAGAGGTCATCACGAAGCTTGATGCTTTGGAGATATGTAGGTTGAAGGCATCTAGCCAACACTTTCAGCATCTTCTGACGTCACCCGAGTTCGTGACGCGTTACAATTCCAGTGAAGACAACGGTGGTGTGTGTTAGAAAAGGAAAAAGGAAAAAGGGTAGGTATTGCAATAAAAAGGAAAAAGAGAACGGATTGCAATAAAAAGGAAAGTAAAAGGAGTAAGAAATGGAAATTGAAAAGGTTTACAACTTTACCAAATTAATTTTCCCACTTGACCTAATAGTCACTTTCTATCTGAATTTCCACTCACCCCAAATTTCAAATTAATTTCATTATTACACACTATGGCGTTTCCATTGTTCGAACTTCTACCTGAACAACAAGAAGAGGTCATCACGAAGTTTGATGCTTTGGAGATCTGTAGGTTGAAGGCATCTAGCCAACACTTTCAGCATCTTCTGACGTCACCCGAGTTTGTGATGCGTTACAATTCCAGTGAAGACAACGGTGGTGTGTGTTAGAAAGAGCTAATAGTCACTTTCTGTCTGAATTTCCCACTCACCCCAAATTTGAAATTAATTTCACTATTACACACTATGGCGTTTCCATTGTTCGAACTTCTACCTGAACAACAAGAAGAGGTCATCACGAAGCTTGATGCTTTGGAGATCTGTAGGTTGAAGGCATCTAGCAACACTTTCAGCATCTTCTGACGTCACCCGAGTTCGTGACGCGTTACAATTCCAGTGAAGACAACGGTGGTGTGTGTTAGAAAAGGAAAAAGGAAAAAGGGTAGGTATTGCAATAAAAAGGAAAAAGAGAACGGATTGCAATAAAAAGGAAAGTAAAAGGAGTAAGAAAGGCAATTGAAAAGATTTACAACTTTACCAAATTAATTATTGCCCACTTGACCTAATAGTCCCTTTCTGTCTGAATTTCCCACTCACCCTAAATTTGAAATTAATTTCACTATTACACACTATGGCGTTTCCATTGTTCGAACTTCTACCTGAACAACAAGAAGAGGTCATCACGAAGCTTGATGCTTTGGAGATCTGTAGGTTGAAGGCATCTAGCCAACACTTTCAGCATCTTCTGACGTCACCCGAGTTCGTGATGCGTTACAATTCCAGTGAAGACAACGGTGGTGTGTGTTAGAAAAGGAAAAAGGAAAAAGGGTAGGTATTGCAATAAAAAGGAAAAAGAGAAGGGATTGCAATAAAAAGGAAAGTAAAAGGAGTAAGAAAGGGCAATTGAAAAGGTTTACAACTTTACCAAATTAATTATTGCCCACTTGACCTAATAGTCACTTTCTGTCTGAATTTCCCACTCACCCCAAATTTGAAATTAATTTCACTATTACACACTATGGCGTTTCCATTGTTCGAACTTCTACCTGAACAACAAGAAGAGGTCATCACGAAGCTTGATGCTTTGATGATATGTAGGTTGAAGGCATCTAGCCAACACTTTCAGCATCTTCTGACGTCACCCGAGTTCGTGACGCGTTACAATTCCAGTGAAGACAACGGTGGTGTGTGTTAGAAAAGGAAAAAGGAAAAAGGGTAGGTATTGCAATAAAAAGGAAAAAGGGAACGGGTAGGTATTTCAATAAAAAGGAAAGTAAAAGGCGTAAGAAAGGGAAATTGAAAATGTTTACAGCTTTACCAAATTAAATATTGCCCACTTGACCTAATAGTCACTTTTTGTCTGAATTTCCCACTCACCCCAAATTTGAAATTAATTTCACTATTACACACTATGGCGTTTCCATTGTTCGAACTTCTACCTGAACAACAAGAAGAGGTCATCACGAAGCTTGATGCTTTAGAGATCTGTAGGTTGAAGGCATCTAGCCAACACTTTCAGCATCTTCTGACGTCACCCGAGTTCGTGACGCGTTACAATTCCAGTGAAGAGAACGGTGGTGTGTGTTAGAAAAGGAAAAAGGAAAAAGGGTAGGTATTGCAATAAAAAGGAAAAAGAGAACGGATTGCAATAAAAAGGAAAGTAAAAGGAGTAAGAAAGGGCAATTGAAAAGGTTTACAACTTTACCAAATTAATTATTGCCCACTTGACCTAATAGTCACTTTCTGTCTGAATTTCCCACTCACCCCAAATTTGAAATTAATTTCACTATTACACACTATGGCGTTTCCATTGTTCGAACTTCTACCTGAACAACAAGAAGAGGTCATCACGAAGCTTGATGCTTTAGAGATCTGTAGGTTGAAGGCATCTAGCCAACACTTTCAGCATCTTCTGACGTCACCCGAGTTTGTGACGCGTTACAATTCCAGTGAAGACAACGGTGGCGTGTGTTAGAAAAGGAAAAAGGAAAAAGGGTAGGTATTGTAATAAAACGGAAAAAGGGAACGGGTAGGTATTGCAATAAAAAGGAAAGTAAAAGGAGTAAGAAAGGGCAATTGAAAAGGTTTACAACTTTACCAAATTAATTATTGCCCACTTGACTTAATAGTTACTTTCTGTCTGAATTTCCCACTCACCCCAAATTTGAAATTAATTTCACTATTACACACTATGGCGTTTCCATGGTTCGAACTTCTACCTGAACAACAAGAAGAGGTCATCACGAAGCTTGATGCTTTGGAGATATGTAGGTTGAAGTCATCTAGCCAACACTTTCAGCATCTTCTGACGTCACTCGAGTTCGTGACGCGTTACAATTCCAGTGAAGACAATGGTGGTGTGTGTTAGAAAAGGAAAAAGGAAAAAGGGTAGGTATTGCAATAAAAAGGAAAAAGGGAACGGGTAGGTATTTCAATAAAAAGGAAAGTAAAAGGAGTAAGAAAGGGAAATTGAAAAGGTTTACAACTTTACCAAATTAAATATTGCCCACTTGACCTAATAGTCACTTTCTGTCTGAATTTCCCACTCATCCCAAATTTGAAATTAATTTCACTATTACACACTATGGCGTTTCCATTGTTCGAACTTCTACCTGAACAACAAGAAGAGGTCATCATGAAGTTTGATGCATTGGAGATTTGTAGGTTGAAGGCATCTAGCCGACACTTTCAGCATCTTCTGACGTCACCCAAGTTCGTGACGCGTTAAAATTCCAGTGAAGACCATGGTGGTGTGTGTTAGAAAAGGAAAAAGGGTAGGTATTGCAATAAAAAGGAAAAAGGGAACTGGTAGGTATTGCAATAAAAAGGAAAGTAAAAGGAGTAAGAAAGGGAAATTGAAAAGGTTTACAACTTTACTATATTAATTATTGCCCACTTGACCTAATAGTCACTTTCTATCTGAATTTCCCACTTACCCCAAATTTGAAATAAATTTCACTTTTACACACTATGGCGTTTACATTGTTCGAACTTCTACCTGAACAACAAGAAGAGGTCATCACGAAGCTTGATGCTTTGGAGATCTGTAGGTTGAAGGCATCTAGCCAACACTTTCAGCATCTTCTAACGTCACCCGAGTTCATGACGCGTTACAATTCAAGTGAAGACAACGGTGGTGTGTGTTAGAAAAGGAAAAAGGAAAAAGGATAGGTATCGTAATAAAAAGGAAAAATGGAACTGGTAGGTATTCCAATAAAAAGGAAAGTAAAAGGAGTAAGAAAGGGCAATTGAAAAGGTTTACAACTTTACCAAATTAATTATTGCCCACTTGACCTAATAGTCACTTTCTGTCTAAATTTCCCACTCACCCCAAATTTGAAATTAATTTCACTATTACACACTATGGCGTTTCCATTGTTCGAACTTCTACCTGAACAACAAGAAGAGGTCATCACGAAGTTTGATGCTTTGGAGATCTGTAGGTTGAAGGCATCTAGCCAACACTTTCAGCATCTTCTAACGTCACCCGAGTTCGTGACGCGTTACAATTCCAGTGAAGACAACGGTGGTGTGTGTTAGAAATGGAAAAAGGAAAAAGGGTAGGTATCGCAATAAAAAGGAAAAATGGAACTGGTACGTATTCCAATAAAATGGAAAGTAAAAAGAGTAAGAAAGGGAAATTGAAAAGGTTTACAACTTTACCAAATTAATTATTGCCCACTTGACCTAATAGTCACTTTCTATCTGAATTTCCCACTCACCCCAAATTTGAAATTAATTTCACTATTACACACTATGGCGTTTCCATTGTTCGAACTTCTAGCTGAACAACAAGAAGAGGTCATCACGAAGCTTGATGCTTTGGAGATCTGTAGGTTGAAGGCATCTATTCAACACTTTCAGCATCTTCTGACGTCACCCGAGTTCGTGACGCGTTACAATTCTAGTGAAGACAACGGTGGTGTGTGTTAGAAAAGGAAAAAGGAAAAAGGGTAGGTATTGCAATAAAAAGGAAAAAGAGAACGGATTGCAATAAAAAGGAAAGTAAAAGGAGTAAGAAAGGGCAATTGAAAAGGTTTACAACTTTACGAAATTAATTATTGCCCACTTGACCCAATAGTCACTTTCTGTTTGAATTTCCCACTCACCCCAAATTTGAAATTAATTTCACTATTACACACTATGGCGTTTCCATTGTTCGAACTTCTACCTGAACAACAAGAAGAGGTCATCACGAAGTTTGATGCTTCGGAGATCTGTAGGTTGAAGGCATCTAGCCAACACTTTCTGCATCTTCTAACGTCACCCGAGTTCGTGACGCGTTACAATTCCAGTGAAGACAACGGTGGTGTGTGTTAGAAAAGGAAAAAGGAAAAAGGGAACTTGTAGGTATTGCAATAAAAAGGAAAGTAAAAGGTGTAAGAAAGGGAAATAGAAAAGGTTTACAACTTTACCAAATTAATTATTGCCCACTTGACCTAATAGTCACTTTCTCTCTGAATTTCCCATTCACCCCAAATTTGAAATTAATTTTACTATTACACACTATGGCGTTTCCATTGTTCGAACTTCTACCTGAACAACAAGAAGAGGTCATCACGAAGCTTGATGCTTTGGAGATCTGTAGGTTGAAGGCATCTAGCAAACACTTTCAGCATCTTCTGACGTCACCCGAGTTCGTGACGCGTTACAATTCCAGTGAAGACAACGGTGGTGTGTGTTAGAAAAGGAAAAAGGAAAAAGGGTAGGTATTGCAATAAAAAGGAAAAAGAGAACGGATTGCAATAAAAAGGAAAGTAAAAGGAGTAAGAAAGGCAATTGAAAAGATTTACAACTTTACCAAATTAATTATTGCCCACTTGACCTAATGGTCCCTTTCTGTCTGAATTTCCCACTCACCCTAAATTTGAAATTAATTTCACTATTACACACTATGGCATTTCCATTGTTCGAACTTCTACCTGAACAACAAGAAGAGTTCATCACGAAGCTTGATGCTTTGGAGATCTGTAGGTTGAAGGCATCTATCCAACACTTTCAGCGTCTTCTGACGTCACCCGAGTTCGTGACGCGTTACAATTCTGGTGAAGACAATGGTGGTGTGTGTTAGAAAAGGAAAAAGGAAAAAGGGTAGGTATTGCAATAAAAAGGAAAAAGGGAACGTGTAGGTATTGCAATAAAAAGGAAAGTAAAAGGAGTAAGAAAGGGCAATTGAAAAGGTTTACAACTTTACCAAATTAATTATTGCCCACTTGACCTAATAGTCACTTTCTGTCTGAATTTCCCACTCACCCCAAATTTGAAATTAATTTCACTATTACACACTATGGCGTTTCCATTGTTCGAACTTCTACCTGAACAACAAGAAGAGGTCATCACGAAGTTTGATGCTTTGGAGATCTGTAGGTTGAAGGCATCTAGCCAACACTTTCAGCATCTTCTAACGTCAACCGAGTTCGTGACGCGTTACAATTCCAGTGAAGACAACGGTGGTGTGTGTTAGAAAAGGAAAAAGGAAAAAGGGTAGGTATTGCAATAAAAAGGAAAAAGGGAACTGGTAGGTATTGCAATAAAGAGGAAAGTAAAAGGAGTAAGAAAGGGAAATTGAAAAGGTTTACAACTTTACCAAATTAATTATTGCCCACTTGACCTAATAGTCACTTTCTATCTGAATTTCCCACTCACCCCAAATTTGAAATTAATTTCACTATTACACACTATGGCGTTTCCATTGTTCGAACTTCTACCTGAACAACAAGAAGAGGTCATCACGAAGCTTGATGCTTTGGAGATCTGTAGGTTGAAGGCATCTAGCCAACACTTTCAGCATCTTCTGACGTCACCCGAGTTCGTGACGCGTTACAATTCCAGTGAAGACAACGGTGGTGTGTGTTAGAAAAGGAAAAAGGAAAAAGGGTAGGTATTGCAATAAAAAGGAAAAAGAGAACGGATTGCAATAAAAAGGAAAGTAAAAGGAGTAAGAAAGGGCAATTGAAAAGGTTTACAACTTTACCAAATTAATTATTGCCCACTTGACCTAATAGTCACTTTCTGTCTGAATTTCCCACTCACCCCAAATTTGAAATTAATTTCACTATTACACACTATGGCGTTTCCATTGTTCGAACTTCTACCTGAACAACAAGAAGAGGTCATCACGAAGCTTGATGCTTTGGAGATCTGTAGGTTGAAGGCATCTAGCCAACACTTTCAGCATCTTCTGACGTCACCCGAGTTCGTGACGCGTTACAATTCCAGTGAAGACAACGGTGGTGTGTGTTAGAAAAGGAAAAAGGAAAAAGGGTAGGTATTGTAATAAAACGGAAAAAGGGAACGTGTAGGTATTGCAATAAAAAGGAAAGTAAAAGGAGTAAGAAAGGGCAATTGAAAAGGTTTACAACTTTACCAAATTAATTATTGCCCACTTGACCTAATAGTCACTTTCTGTCTGAATTTCCCACTCACCCCAAATTTGAAATTAATTTCACTATTACACACTATGGCGTTTCCATTGTTCGAACTTCTACCTGAACAACAAGAAGAGGTCATCACGAAGCTTGATGCTTTGGAGATCTGTAGGTTGAAGGCATCTAGCCAACACTTTCAGCATCTTCTGACGTCACCCGAGTTCGTGACGCGTTACAATTCCAGTGAAGACAACGGTGGTGTGTGTTAGAAAAGGAAAAAGGAAAAAGGGTAGGTATTGCAATAAAAAGGAAAAAGGGAACGGGTAGGTATTCAATAAAAAGGAAAGTAAAAGGAGTAAGAAAGGGAAATTGAAAAGGTTTACAACTTTACCAAATTAATTATTGCCCACTTGACCTAATAGTCACTTTCTGTCTGAATTTCCCACTCATCCCTAAATTTGAAATTAATTTCACTATTACACACTATGGCGTTTCCATTGTTCGAACTTCTACCTGAACAACAAGAAGAGGTCATCACGAAGTTTGATGCTTTGGAGATCTGTAGGTTGAAGGCATCTAGCCAACACTTTCAGCATCTTCTGACGTCACCCGAGTTCGTGACGCGTTACAATTCCTAGTGAAGACAACGGTGGTGTGTGTTAGAAAAGGAAAAAGGAAAAGGGTAGGTATTGCAATAAAAAGGAAAAAGGAACTGGTAGGTATTGCAATAAAAAGGAAAGTAAAAGGAGTAAGAAAGGGCAATTGAAAAGGTTTACAACTTTACTAAATTAATTATTGCCCACTTGACCTAATAGTCACTTTCTGTCTGAATTTCCCACTCACCCCAAATTTGAAATTAATTTCACTATTACACACTATGGCGTTTCCATTGTTCGAACTTCTACCTGAACAACAAGAAGAGGTCATCACGAAGCTTGATGCTTTGGAGATCTGTAGGTTGAAGGCATCTAGCCAACACTTTCAGCATCTTCTGACGTCACCCGAGTTCGTGACGCGTTACAATTCCAGTGAAGACAACGGTGGTGTGTGTTAGAAAAGGAAAAAGGAAAAAGGGTAGGTATTGCAATAAAAAGGAAAAATGGAACTGGTAGGTATTGCAATAAAAAGGAAAGTAAAAGGAGTAAGAAAGGGCAATTGAAAAGGTTTACAACTTTACCAAATTAATTATTGCCCACTTGACCTAATAGTCACTTTCTGTCTGAATTTCCCACTCACCCCAAATTTGAAATTAATTTCACTATTACACACTATGGCGTTTCCATTGTTCGAACTTCTACCTGAACAACAAGAAGAGGTCATCACGAAGCTTGATGCTTTGGAGATCTGTAGGTTGAAGGCATCTAGCCAACACTTTCAGCATCTTCTGACGTCACCCGAGTTCGTGACGCGTTACAATTCCAGTGAAGACAACGGTGGTGTGTGTTAGAAAAGGAAAAAGGAAAAAGGGTAGGTATTGCAATAAAAAGGAAAAAGGGAACTGGTAGGTATTCCAATAAAAAGGAAAGTAAAAGGAGTAAGAAAGGGAAATTGAAAAGGTTTACAACTTTACCAAATTAATTATTGCCCACTTGACCTAATAGTCACTTTCTGTCTGAATTTCCCACTCACCCCAAATTTGAAATTAATTTCACTATTACACACTATGGCGTTTCCATTGTTCGAACTTCTACCTGAACAACAAGAAGAGGTCATCACGAAGCTTGATGCTTTGGAGATCTGTAGGTTGAAGGCATCTAGCCAACACTTTCAGCATCTTCTGACGTCACCCGAGTTCGTGACGCGTTACAATTCTAGTGAAGACAACGGTGGTGTGTGTTAGAAAAGGAAAAAGGAAAAAGGGTAGGTATTGCAATAAAAAGGAAAAAGAGAACGGATTGCAATAAAAAGGAAAGTAAAAGGAGTAAGAAAGGGCAATTGAAAAGGTTTACAACTTTACCAAATTAATTATTGCCCACTTGACCCAATAGTCACTTTCTGTCTGAATTTCCCACTCACCCCAAATTTGAAATTAATTTCACTATTACACACTATGGCGTTTCCATTGTTCGAACTTCTACCTGAACAACAAGAAGAGGTCATCACGAAGTTTGATGCTTTGGAGATCTGTAGGTTGAAGGCATCTAGCCAACACTTTCAGCATCTTCTGACGTCACCCGAGTTCGTGACGCGTTACAATTCCAGTGAAGACAACGGTGGTGTGTGTTAGAAAAGGAAAAAGGAAAAAGGGTAGGTATTGCAATAAAAAGGAAAAAGAGAACGGATTGCAATAAAAAGGAAAGTAAAAGGAGTAAGAAAGGGCAATTGAAAAGGTTTACAACTTTACCAAATTAATTATTGCCCACTTGACCTAATAGTCACTTTCTGTCTGAATTTCCCACTCACCCCAAATTTGAAATTAATTTCACTATTACACACTATGGCGTTTCCATTGTTCGAACTTCTACCTGAACAACAAGAAGAGGTCATCACGAAGTTTGATGCTTTGGAGATCTGTAGGTTGAAGGCATCTAGCCAACACTTTCAGCATCTTCTGACGTCACCCGAGTTCGTGACGCGTTACAATTCCAGTGAAGACAACGGTGGTGTGTGTTAGAAAAGGAAAAAGGAAAAAGGGAACTGGTAGGTATTGCAATAAAAAGGAAAGTAAAAGGAGTAAGAAAGGGCAATTGAAAAGGTTTACAACTTTACCAAATTAATTATTGCCCACTTGACCTAATAGTCACTTTCTGTCTGAATTTCCCACTCACCCCAAATTTGAAATTAATTTCACTATTACACACTATGGCGTTTCCATTGTTCGAACTTCTACCTGAACAACAAGAAGAGGTCATCACGAAGCTTGATGCTTTGGAGATCTGTAGGTTGAAGGCATCTAGCCAACACTTTCAGCATCTTCTGACGTCACCCGAGTTCGTGACGCGTTACAATTCCAGTGAAGACAACGGTGGTGTGTGTTAGAAAAGGAAAAAGGAAAAAGGGTAGGTATTGCAATAAAAAGGAAAAAGGGAACTGGTAGGTATTGCAATAAAAAGGAAAGTAAAAGGAGTAAGAAAGGGAAATTGAAAAGGTTTACAACTTTACCAAATTAATTATTGCCCACTTGACCTAATAGTCACTTTCTGTCTGAATTTCCCACTCACCCCAAATTTGAAATTAATTTCACTATTACACACTATGGCGTTTCCATTGTTCGAACTTCTACCTGAACAACAAGAAGAGGTCATCACGAAGCTTGATGCTTTGGAGATCTGTAGGTTGAAGGCATCTAGCCAACACTTTCAGCATCTTCTAACGTCACCCGAGTTCGTGACGCGTTACAATTCCAGTGAAGACAACGGTGGTGTGTGTTAGAAAAGGAAAAAGGAAAAAGGTAGGTATGCAATAAAAGGAAAAATGGAACGGTATTGCAATAAAAAGGAAAGTAAAAGGAGTAAGAAAGGGAAATTGAAAAGGTTTACAACTTTACCAAATTAATTATTGCCCACTTGACCTAATAGTCACTTTCTATCTGAATTTCCCACTCACCCCAAATTTGAAATTAATTTCACTATTACACACTATGGCGTTTCCATTGTTCGAACTTCTACCTGAACAACAAGAAGAGGTCATCACGAAGCTTGATGCTTTGGAGATCTGTAGGTTGAAGGCATCTAGCCAACACTTTCAGCATCTTCTGACGTCACCCGAGTTCGTGACGCGTTACAATTCCAGTGAAGACAACGGTGGTGTGTGTTAGAAAAGGAAAAAGGAAAAAGGGTAGGTATTGCAATAAAAAGGAAAAAGAGAACGGATTGCAATAAAAAGGAAAGTAAAAGGAGTAAGAAAGGGCAATTGAAAAGGTTTACAACTTTACCAAATTAATTATTGCCCACTTGACCTAATAGTCACTTTCTGTCTGAATTTCCCACTCACCCCAAATTTGAAATTAATTTCACTATTACACACTATGGCGTTTCCATTGTTCGAACTTCTACCTGAACAACAAGAAGAGGTCATCACGAAGTTTGATGCTTTGGAGATCTGTAGGTTGAAGGCATCTAGCCAACACTTTCAGCATCTTCTAACGTCACCCGAGTTCGTGACGCGTTACAATTCCAGTGAAGACAACGGTGGTGTGTGTTAGAAAAGGAAAAAGGAAAAAGGGTAGGTATTGCAATAAAAAGGAAAAATGGAACTGGTAGGTATTGCAATAAAAAGGAAAGTAAAAGGAGTAAGAAAGGGAAATTGAAAAGGTTTACAACTTTACCAAATTAATTATTGCCCACTTGACCTAATAGTCACTTTCTGTCTGAATTTCCCACTCACCCCAAATTTGAAATTAATTTCACTATTACACACTATGGCGTTTCCATTGTTCGAACTTCTACCTGAACAACAAGAAGAGGTCATCACGAAGCTTGATGCTTTGGAGATCTGTAGGTTGAAGGCATCTAGCCAACACTTTCAGCATCTTCTGACGTCACCCGAGTTCGTGACGCGTTACAATTCCAGTGAAGACAACGGTGGTGTGTGTTAGAAAAGGAAAAAGGAAAAAGGGTAGGTATTGCAATAAAAAGGAAAAAGAGAACGGATTGCAATAAAAAGGAAAGTAAAAGGAGTAAGAAAGGGCAATTGAAAAGGTTTACAACTTTACCAAATTAATTATTGCCCACTTGACCTAATAGTCACTTTCTGTCTGAATTTCCCACTCACCCCAAATTTGAAATTAATTTCACTATTACACACTATGGCGTTTCCATTGTTCGAACTTCTACCTGAACAACAAGAAGAGGTCATCACGAAGCTTGATGCTTTGGAGATCTGTAGGTTGAAGGCATCTAGCCAACACTTTCAGCATCTTCTGACGTCACCCGAGTTCGTGACGCGTTACAATTCTAGTGAAGACAACGGTGGTGTGTGTTAGAAAAGGAAAAAGGAAAAAGGGTAGGTATTGCAATAAAAAGGAAAAAGGGAACGTGTAGGTATTGCAATAAAAAGGAAAGTAAAAGGAGTAAGAAAGGGCAATTGAAAAGGTTTACAACTTTACCAAATTAATTATTGCCCACTTGACCTAATAGTCACTTTCTGTCTGAATTTCCCACTCACCCCAAATTTGAAATTAATTTCACTATTACACACTATGGCGTTTCCATTGTTCGAACATCTACCTGAACAACAAGAAGAGGTCATCACGAAGCTTGATGCTTTGGAGATCTGTAGGTTGAAGGCATCTAGCCAACACTTTCAGCATCTTCTGACGTCACCCGAGTTCGTGACGCGTTACAATTCCAGTGAAGACAACGGTGGTGTGTGTTAGAAAAGGAAAAAGGAAAAAGGGTAGGTATTGCAATAAAAAGGAAAAAGGGAACTGGTAGGTATTGCAATAAAAAGGAAAGTAAAAGGAGTAAGAAAGGGAAATTGAAAAGGTTTACAACTTTACCAAATTAATTATTGCCCACTTGACCTAATAGTCACTTTCTATCTGAATTTCCCACTCACCCCAAATTTGAAATTAATTTCACTATTACACACTATGGCGTTTCCATTGTTCGAACTTCTACCTGAACAACAAGAAGAGGTCATCACGAAGCTTGATGCTTTGGAGATCTGTAGGTTGAAGGCATCTAGCCAACACTTTCAGCATCTTCTGACGTCACCCGAGTTCGTGACGCGTTACAATTCCAGTGAAGACAACGGTGGTGTGTGTTAGAAAAGGAAAAAGGAAAAAGGGTAGGTATTGCAATAAAAAGGAAAAAGGAACATGGTAGGTATTGCAATAAAAAGGAAAGTAAAAGGAGTAAGAAAGGGCAATTGAAAAGGTTTACAACTTTACCAAATTAATTATTGCCCACTTGACCTAATAGTCACTTTCTGTCTGAATTTCCCACTCACCCCAAATTTGAAATTAATTTCACTATTACACACTATGGCGTTTCCATTGTTCGAACTTCTACCTGAACAACAAGAAGAGGTCATCACGAAGCTTGATGCTTTGGAGATCTGTAGGTTGAAGGCATCTAGCCAACACTTTCAGCATCTTCTAACGTCACCCGAGTTCGTGACGCGTTACAATTCCAGTGAAGACAACGGTGGTGTGTGTTAGAAAAGGAAAAAGGAAAAAGGGTAGGTATTGCAATAAAAAGGAAAAATGGAACTGGTAGGTATTGCAATAAAAAGGAAAGTAAAAGGAGTAAGAAAGGGAAATTGAAAAGGTTTACAACTTTACCAAATTAATTATTGCCCACTTGACCTAATAGTCACTTTCTGTCTGAATTTCCCACTCACCCCAAATTTGAAATTAATTTCACTATTACACACTATGGCGTTTCCATTGTTCGAACTTCTACCTGAACAACAAGAAGAGGTCATCACGAAGCTTGATGCTTTGGAGATCTGTAGGTTGAAGGCATCTAGCCAACACTTTCAGCATCTTCTGACGTCACCCGAGTTCGTGACGCGTTACAATTCCAGTGAAGACAACGGTGGTGTGTGTTAGAAAAGGAAAAAGGAAAAAGGGTAGGTATTGCAATAAAAAGGAAAAAGAGAACGGATTGCAATAAAAAGGAAAGTAAAAGGAGTAAGAAAGGGCAATTGAAAAGGTTTACAACTTTACCAAATTAATTATTGCCCACTTGACCTAATAGTCACTTTCTATCTGAATTTCCCACTCACCCCAAATTTGAAATTAATTTCACTATTACACACTATGGCGTTTCCATTGTTCGAACTTCTACCTGAACAACAAGAAGAGGTCATCACGAAGCTTGATGCTTTGGAGATCTGTAGGTTGAAGGCATCTAGCCAACACTTTCAGCATCTTCTGACGTCACCCGAGTTCGTGACGCGTTACAATTCCAGTGAAGACAACGGTGGTGTGTGTTAGAAAAGGAAAAAGGAAAAAGGGTAGGTATTGCAATAAAAAGGAAAAAGAGAACGGATTGCAATAAAAAGGAAAGTAAAAGGAGTAAGAAAGGGCAATTGAAAAGGTTTACAACTTTACCAAATTAATTATTGCCCACTTGACCTAATAGTCACTTTCTGTCTGAATTTCCCACTCACCCCAAATTTGAAATTAATTTCACTATTACACACTATGGCGTTTCCATTGTTCGAACTTCTACCTGAACAACAAGAAGAGGTCATCACGAAGCTTGATGCTTTGGAGATCTGTAGGTTGAAGGCATCTAGCCAACACTTTCAGCATCTTCTGACGTCACCCGAGTTCGTGACGCGTTACAATTCCAGTGAAGACAACGGTGGTGTGTGTTAGAAAAGGAAAAAGGAAAAAGGGTAGGTATTGCAATAAAAAGGAAAAAGGGAACTGGTAGGTATTGCAATAAAAAGGAAAGTAAAAGGAGTAAGAAAGGGAAATTGAAAAGGTTTACAACTTTACTAATTAATTATTGCCCACTTGACCTAATAGTCACTTTCTAGTCTGAATTTCCCACTCACCCCAAATTTGAAATTAATTTCACTATTACACACTATGGCGTTTCCATTGTTCGAACTTCTACCTGAACAACAAGAAGAGGTCATCACGAAGCTTGATGCTTTGGAGATCTGTAGGTTGAAGGCATCTAGCCAACACTTTCAGCATCTTCTGACGTCACCCGAGTTCGTGACGCGTTACAATTCCAGTGAAGACAACGGTGGTGTGTGTTAGAAAAGGAAAAGGAAAAAGGGTAGGTATTCGCAATAAAAAGGAAAAATGGAACTGGTAGGTATTGCAATAAAAAGGAAAGTAAAAGGAGTAAGAAAGGGAAATTGAAAAGGTTTACAACTTTACCAAATTAATTATTGCCCACTTGACCTAATAGTCACTTTCTATCTGAATTTCCCACTCACCCCAAATTTGAAATTAATTTCACTATTACACACTATGGCGTTTCCATTGTTCGAACTTCTACCTGAACAACAAGAAGAGGTCATCACGAAGCTTGATGCTTTGGAGATCTGTAGGTTGAAGGCATCTAGCCAACACTTTCAGCATCTTCTGACGTCACCCGAGTTCGTGACGCGTTACAATTCCAGTGAAGACAACGGTGGTGTGTGTTAGAAAAGGAAAAAGGAAAAAGGGTAGGTATTGCAATAAAAAGGAAAAAGAGAACGGATTGCAATAAAAAGGAAAGTAAAAGGAGTAAGAAAGGGCAATTGAAAAGGTTTACAACTTTACCAAATTAATTATTGCCCACTTGACCTAATAGTCACTTTCTAGTCTGAATTTCCCACTCACCCCAAATTTGAAATTAATTTCACTATTACACACTATGGCGTTTCCATTGTTCGAACTTCTACCTGAACAACAAGAAGAGGTCATCACGAAGCTTGATGCTTTGGAGATCTGTAGGTTGAAGGCATCTAGCCAACACTTTCAGCATCTTCTGACGTCACCCGAGTTCGTGACGCGTTACAATTCCAGTGAAGACAACGGTGGTGTGTGTTAGAAAAGGAAAAAGGAAAAAGGGTAGGTATTGCAATAAAAAGGAAAAAGAGAACGGTATTTCAATAAAAAGGAAAGTAAAAGGAGTAAGAAAGGGAAATTGAAAAGGTTTACAACTTTACCAAATTAATTATTGCCCACTTGACCTAATAGTCACTTTCTGTCTGAATTTCCCACTCACCCCAAATTTGAAATTAATTTCACTATTACACACTATGGCGTTTCCATTGTTCGAACTTCTACCTGAACAACAAGAAGAGGTCATCACGAAGCTTGATGCTTTGGAGATCTGTAGGTTGAAGGCATCTAGCCAACACTTTCAGCATCTTCTGACGTCACCCGAGTTCGTGACGCGTTACAATTCCAGTGAAGACAACGGTGGTGTGTGTTAGAAAAGGAAAAAGGAAAAAGGGTAGGTATTGCAATAAAAGGAAAAAGAGAACGGATTGCAATAAAAAGGAAAGTAAAAGGAGTAAGAAAGGGCAATTGAAAAGGTTTACAACTTTACCAAATTAATTATTGCCCACTTGACCTAATAGTCACTTTCTGTCTGAATTTCCCACTCACCCCAAATTTGAAATTAATTTCACTATTACACACTATGGCGTTTCCATTGTTCGAACTTCTACCTGAACAACAAGAAGAGGTCATCACGAAGCTTGATGCTTTGGAGATCTGTAGGTTGAAGGCATCTAGCCAACACTTTCAGCATCTTCTAACGTCACCCGAGTTCGTGACGCGTTACAATTCCAGTGAAGACAACGGTGGTGTGTGTTAGAAAAGGAAAAAGGAAAATGGGAACTGGTAGGTATTGCAATAAAAAGGAAAGTAAAAGGTGTAAGAAAGGGAAATTGAAAAGGTTTACAACTTTACCAAATTAATTATTGCCCACTTGACCTAATAGTCACTTTCTCTCTGAATTTCCCATTCACCCCAAATTTGAAATTAATTTCACTATTACACACTATGGCGTTTCCATTGTTCGAACTTCTAGCTGAACAACAAGAAGAGGTCATCACGAAGCTTGATGCTTTGGAGATCTGTAGGTTGAAGGCATCTAGCCAACACTTTCAGCATCTTCTGACGTCACCCAAGTTCGTGACGCGTTACAATTCCAGTGAAGACAACGGTGGTGTGTGTTAGAAAAGGAAAAAGGAAAAAGGGTAGGTATTGCAATAAAAAGGAAAAAGAGAACGGATTGCAATAAAAAGGAAAGTAAAAGGAGTAAGAAAGGGCAATTGAAAAGGTTTACAACTTTACCAAATTAATTATTGCCCACTTGACCTAATAGTCACTTTCTGTCTGAATTTCCCACTCACCTATTACACACTATGGCGTTTCCATTGTTCGAACTTCTACCTGAACAACAAGAAGAGTTCATCACGAAGCTTGATGCTTTGGAGATCTGTAGGTTGAAGGCATCTAGCCAACACTTTCAGCGTCTTCTGACGTCACCCGAGTTCGTGACGCGTTACAATTCTAGTGAAGACAACGGTGGTGTGTGTTAGAAAAGGAAAAAGGAAAAAGGGTAGGTATTGCAATAAAAAGGAAAAAGGGAACGTGTAGGTATTGCAATAAAAAGGAAAGTAAAAGGAGTAAGAAAGGGCAATTGAAAAGGTTTACAACTTTACCAAATTAATTATTGCCCACTTGACCTAATAGTCACTTTCTGTCTGAATTTCCCACTCACCCCAAATTTGAAATTAATTTCACTATTACACACTATGGCGTTTCCATTGTTCGAACATCTACCTGAACAACAAGAAGAGGTCATCACGAAGTTTGATGCTTTGAAGATCTATAGGTTGAAGGCATCTAGCCAACACTTTCAGCATCTTCTAACGTCACCCGAGTTCGTGACGCGTTACAATTCCAGTGAAGACAACGGTGGTGTGTGTTAGAAAAGGAAAAAGGAAAAAGGGTAGGTATTGCAATAAAAAGGAAAAAGGAACTGGTAGGTATTCCAATAAAAAGGAAAGTAAAAGGAGTAAGAAAGGGAAATTGAAAAGGTTTACAACTTTACCAAATTAATTATTGCCCACTTGACCTAATAGTCACTTTCTATCTGAATTTCCCACTCACCCCAAATTTGAAATTAATTTCACTATTACACACTATGGCGTTTCCATTGTTCGAACTTCTACCTGAACAACAAGAAGAGGTCATCACGAAGCTTGATGCTTTGGAGATCTGTAGGTTGAAGGCATCTAGCCAACACTTTCAGCATCTTCTGACGTCACCCGAGTTCGTGACGCGTTACAATTCTAGTGAAGACAACGGTGGTGTGTGTTAGAAAAGGAAAAGGAAAAAGGGTAGGTATTGCAATAAAAGGAAAAAGAGAACGGATTGCAATAAAAAGGAAAGTAAAAGGAGTAAGAAAGGGCAATTGAAAAGGTTTACAACTTTACGAAATTAATTATTGCCCACTTGACCCAATAGTCACTTTCTGTCTGAATTTCCCACTCACCCCAAATTTGAAATTAATTTCACTATTACACACTATGGCGTTTCCATTGTTCGAACTTCTACCTGAACAACAAGAAGAGGTCATCACGAAGTTTGATGCTTTGGAGATCTGTAGGTTGAAGGCATCTAGCCAACACTTTCAGCATCTTCTAACGTCACCCGAGTTCGTGACGCGTTACAATTCCAGTGAAGACAACGGTGGTGTGTGTTAGAAAGGAAAAGGAAAAAGGGTAGGTATCATAATAAAAAGGAAAAATGGAACTGGTAGGTATTCCAATAAAAAGGAAAGTAAAAGGAGTAAGAAAGGGAAATTGAAAAGGTTTACAAATTTACCAAATTAATTATTGCCCACTTGACCTAATAGTCACATTCTATCTCAATTTCCCACTCACCCCAAATTTGAAATTAATTTCACTATTACACACTATGGCGTTTCAATTGTTCGAAATTCTACCTGAACAACAAGAAGAGGTTATCACGAAGTTTGATGCTTTGGAGATCTATAGGTTGAAGGCATCTAGCCAACACTTTCAGCATATTCTGACGTCACCCGAGTTCGTGACGCGTTACAATTCTAGTGTAGACAACGGTGGTGTGTGTTAGAAAAGGAAAAAGGAAAAAGGGTAGGTATTGCAATAAAAAGGAAAAAGGGAACGTTAAGGATGGGAAAAAGGAAAAAGGAAAAGATTGT